>OX438768.1:12134407-12697036 GCA_949316455.1 Acleris holmiana
CAATTCACGCAAAAATTATTCCCTAACCATTCCAAAATATCAAAAATGCACAACGTTAAAATAAGTTTTTAGTCTTTACAGAAATAAGGACACGGGATTACGCAAAATGAAAAATCGTTACGTAAAGATTATTAAAATCCGGGAGATTTCGTCAATCATTGCACAATGCTCGTAAAGTCCTTCATTATGCTGGGTATAGGCTCCATAAATTCGCATTTTATGCACTAGTTCATAAAGTGTTGTTGTCATCTAGACTAAGACAATTAAGCCTTTCAGCCAGCCTATGGGGAAATTGGAGTGCCCATGTTAATTACCGTTGTCGGGGAGGCCACGTACGTACATATTGTAAAGTAATTTGTGCGCACCTAGTTTTCCCGAGGACAACCGTGATTTAGTGATACTGGTGACGGAACATCTGGAACCACAGCGGTCGGAGATCGCCGAGCGTCATGTGTTCAGGCAGCGATGACAGCATTGACAGCGTGCTGGTGAGTCGCGGCGAGGCCCTTAAACACTAGCCGCTACGTGTAGCTTCGGGGACTGTGCTACGTGCTCGACGCTAGAAGATAACTTGAGGGACCAGATTGTGTCGCGCCTCGAGTACGACCTATGCGATTTACAAGTTTTCCGACGAAGAAAATAAAATACAAAGAGGCGGAGGAACCGGCATTGACTCTGGAAGCTACAGAAAAACACGCAGAGGTGAACGGCACTACGGGAGCAGCGTCAAGGGGGACAGAGTCCAGAATTGGAGAGGCAAGCGAGGGCTTGCACTACGCGCGCGGGAGCGGGGCGCCGCCGCGAGCAGGGCGCGGGCCTGGGGCAGCGGCCGGGCGCGGGGGCGCGCCGGTGGCGCTGCGGCACGGCGCACCAGGCGCATGCGGCCGACAGGTGCCGCTACAGGAACTATAAATGGGGTGTTTATCATTTCATCGAATGTACCATTCCATCAAATTTCATTTCATCGAACGCTTTTGTCTGCTGAAACCATTTTTTAGGGTATCTTAAACATCTAACGTAACCTAACCTAACCTACGTAATTAATGTTTAGGGGGATGATTAATGCGGGATTTGAAAAGTTTACAAATAAACCCTAATTCAATCTCGAACGATCAATTTGTGAGCCAAATGCAATGAGTTTTATGGTGTTTTGAGAGTGAAGGCATACGTCCGTAATTTTTTGAGTTGTGAGTCGCGTAGTTTCTACTGCATTCTGTTTCATACAAAACTACTGTTTTGTTCACACGGCGACGCAAAATGAGTTGGACTTTTGTAAAGGCAGAAATTACGCGATCGAAATTACGTGACTCACAACTCGAAAAATTACGCTCGCCTGGCTTCACCCTTCGTGATTAACTAGGTACCTGTAAGCGGTCTATAGCTGTCTGATAACGAACCGGTTCATGTGCGCGCACGGCCCGCGCCGCCGCCGCCGCTAGCTGCGCCGTGCCAGCCGCGAGCGCGTCGAGCGCGAGCTCGGCGACGAGTCGTCTCGAGGCGGGCGGGTCTATTTACCGTGTAGATTATTCCGACTACGGCACCCCCATTGTCCCGGTAGTGAAATCCAACGGCGATATACGTATAAAGTAGATTACAGGTTCCAATAATAGGGAATTGGGGGATGTTAAGTAAATGTAGATTTTTGCAAGAAAGTGTAAATTATCTCAGTCACATAATTAATAAAGACGGCGTAGAGCTAATTGGATGTAATATCTAGCGCACCTCAGTCAAACAATGTTTCGTATAAAAATGTATTTGGAAATGTTTAAGTATTACGGTCACTTAATTTCGAACTTGAGCACTTTTTGTTCCTCTTACACAATTTTTAAATAATGTCGACCGTGCTGGCGCACTGGTACGCCATCCGCAGTGAGCGGGCTGTCAGCTGCGTGTCGCGCACGCTCAACGCGGTCGAGCACAACCACTGCCGGCTCGATAAGGAGGCGCTGGCCATATTCTGCGCGAGGTCACCAAGTACCACCAGTAGGTACCTGTTCCTGCAGCGCTTCACTTCGCTACCTACTTGCACATAGAAATAAAATTACTTTTTCATTTCTCATGCTCTTAAAATGCTACTTAAATCTCTGCGAATCGGGACTAAAGCTCCTTGTATCTAGGGATTAAAGTTTTTTTATTTATTTACTTTGGAAACCCCTAAACAACCAATCACGGTGTTTGTGAATGGAGGATTATCGCCATTTTCAGTGATTGTGTATGGACCATATTTTTGGGTGTCGAAATAACCTCAAAATGTCAATTGTGCAAATATAAAAAAAAAAGGATTTAATTTCGTGAAACACGATTAATTATTTCGAATATGAATCTATTTAATCATATTAAGGCCGAACTCTTTAATTATGCGTGGTCCAATTACTTTTAAAATGGTTTCCAAGTTTGAATCTGTTGGCTAAATATGCAAGCATTAAAAACATCACTTTACAAAAAAACCGCGAAACTATTTTTCCTATTTGTATTTTGAATAGATGTTCGATGAGATTTGGTATGGAGCTAGATAAATTAAATCCCGACCAAGGACATAGGGTTTTTACCCGCGATTAACGACTTCGACGCGGACGGAGTCGCAGGAAACTGCTGGTATAATTACATACATACATACATACATAACATCACGCCTTCATTCCCAGAGTGGGGTAGGCAGAGCTACAGAAATACCAACAACTCTAAAAAGACTTGTTTATAATTCTGTAACCACGTTTTGCACGATCAGGCCAAGAAGTTTACTAGTGTATTAATGACAGGTTGCAAGCCCATCGCCTAACAGTACTACAAGCCCTTATTCCCTTAGTCGCCTCTTACGACATCCACGGGAAGACATGGAGTGGCACTATTCTAACCCGGTGAACACACCGAAAAATAAAATTAACCTGGTAGAATAGAGGCCAACTTGTTTGCTTGAATCACTACAATCATTGGAATACCGTTAAATGTTCCAACCTCGACATGAAAATCAGCTGTATTTACTTTGGTTAATTTAATGAATTACACGTAACGGAAAATTATTAAAATAAACAAATGATTCTGGGTCAAATGACGCGTGGGTGATATTTTTTCATCACAGATTTCTTTAATTTGTCTTAAAGTGAAACTTTCTTCATACAGGGTTTTACGGAACCATTAATGTGCGAGTGACACTCGCACTTGTCTGTTTTACAAGCTTTTATTTAACTTGCTTAGGGCCTGTTGTTTGATCAGTTAGTAGTTAAGTAAAATAATTATTAAAAAACGTAACTAATGGTTAAAACAAAAAAAAAAAAGTCAATTCAAATGTCTATGGGTCTCAGTTTCCACTTACCATCAGGTGGCCTGAGTGCTCGTGTGCCTTCTCCTTAACATAAAAAAAAAAAAAAAACTAAACGAAATATGTAAAAATTTTGATACTTATTCTTTTAAATAATTATTTCAGTTAACTACTGATCAAACAACTTGGTCTTAGTTCGCTATCTGCCATCTCCGTTCAAATCTAATCAAATAATCCGGATTCTGGTATTATAAGAATTGTCAATTTTTAAATTTTAGTCATTATACCCCGTGTGGCTGCCGGGTTAGAATAGTGCCACTCCATGTCTTCCAGTGGATGTCGTAAGAGGCGACTACGTCTAAAGAGGGAATAAAGGCTTGTAGTACTGTTAGGCGATGGGTTTGCTACCTGTCACTAATACACTGGGCCTCTATTCAGGTGCGTTAAAACGATATCGTGTTTGACACGTTTAAGAATCGTTTATGTCACAGTCGCCATTATTGTAAATGACATAAGAGTTATCAAAACGTTGACAATACGGAAACAGGTCAAAAACGATATCGTTATTACCATGTAGAATTCCAGCCCAGGTTAACATCTTAGCCTACATGTGCAAAATGTTGTTACAGAATCGTCAAATTAAGTCTTTTTGGAGTTGTTGGTATTTCTGTAGCTCTGCCTACCCCACTCTGGGAATGAAGGCGTGATGTGTGTGCGAGTCATTATAAGACCTTTTTCACAATCGACAAGTAGATTTATCTTTCAACTAACGACAGCCCTCATTTTGTCTATTTTCGAGTGTAAGAAAGGGAAAGGGCTACATTTATTTGTCAGATATTCACTACTTGTCGATTAAAAAACACGTGGTACCTAAGTCAATCTGAGATTAGGATCTAAATATCACAGTATTATGAAATTCAGTTATTTGGAACCTACTCATTGACTTGACATTTTGAGACGGACATTTTGCCGTTGAGATGATCTGGATTCAAATAATTCTATGATTCATTGAATGAGAAAATATGGTTTAAAGATTAGTACGAAATTCAGTCGTCGTGACACCAACTCAAATGTCATATTGGTCGGTTTCATTAGTTTCATTACGTGTAAGTATCGTGTCAGGGTCATTATTTATAATTAGCAGTGATTTTAATTGGCAGTGAATTAGTATCTCAAATGTTTTAATAAAAAACTGCACAGATTGTCTTCCATTCATGATATAAAGGCTTCGACACACTGAATGCGTGTCAGGAGTAATGCAGATTAAATGCGAATCCGCGCGTGGTTGTTTGTACATAGAACGCATTGTTCTCGGCACACTAAAAAATAGCGCGGGCCCACATTTTATTTTAACTGATCACTGTTTGAAATCTTAAGTTCCCTGGGAAAATAAAGAACCTTTACTTTCACTTGCTCGTTCTCACTGAAACCATGAAACCATGAAGTAAGAGGGTTGGTACGATTTGTTTACTTGAAAGAATAAAAACAATAAACTAGTATTTCTCAGCAAATGACAAATTTGTATCAATAATAATTTAGCTATCAACCTGTACACTCGTACGTTTGCTTGACAATTTATGAGGGAACTAATGAGGTAGGTTTGGGGCGGGCTACTACTATTTAACTTGACAGTACAGGCGTCCAAATCGTAAGCGATACGATTGAAATAGAGGGAAAAACCAACTAAAATAGAACCCTTTCTAGTTTTTTGTTCTTAAATTTGCTGACAATATCAGTCAAGTTTCGTTTCTTGCTGGAACTCTTACTAGAATCATCTTAAGCTATGATATTCCATAACTACACAAACATAACAACGTAACATTTAAAGATAGTCATAAAATAATAATAAACCACGATGCCTTTTATGCGTCCGCTCAAAGTTACTAGTCCCTTTAACGCACGTAACTTCAGAGACCTTAGTGTAAGTTGCTAATTCAAAAAAACGTCTCAAATGCGTTTGCGTTGCTCGTACAAATAATATGGACGAAATAGTTAATGTTACTTCGTCTCAATTTTATTGTGATGCAAAAATGATTTCTTTAAACCGAATGTTGTTTAACTTAATCGAGTTTAAAAAAATGAGTTTATTAATTATTATTTTTCAAAATGACTTACGTACCTGGGAATGTAATTTCTTTTCTCATCCCGCCATTGAGATATTCTCCGAACATGAGAGATAGATAAGAGTTATTTGTGCAAGAGAGCAAAGTTGTTTTTTGCTGCAAAACAAGAATTCTGTTGCACATACTACTTTTCACCGCAGCAGCGGGAAAATATTACCTTAAGGTAAAAAAGACCACATGGTGAACATTAAACGCCATCACCCCGCCGCCCGCATGGTGCCACACCACGACCACCTTTACACATTGTGAAAATTAATTAAAATGTTACTTTTCACTTCTTATGCTTTTAAAGTCCTTCTCTATGCTGGGTATAGACTGCATAAAATAACATTTTATTTGACAACCAAGCCCTACTACAGCCAGACAGACAGACGAGGTGACTGCTCTAAGTAAACTTGTTATTAAAAGCAAGCATTATTTACAGAAACATTAGAAAATCAACGTATGACTTGGCAGCACTCCGTTGAACCTAAGTTAAAAATCTCATGCACAACATTTAACAAAAAAAAGAAAGAAACAGTGGCGGGAAACAGGTTTTTGTCTCGTTTGGGCCTATTAATTAGTTGTTTTCTTTGCAAAATTTGTTGTGTTACGGAATTTAATTAAAATGTCGTCAAGTGAAGAGGAAATAATGCTCACACCTAATGGACTAATGGAAAAAATGCAACAATCTTTGCTGCCTTAATTCCAAGAAAAAGTTCGCCTGCTGGCTCGGATGGATAGGTACCATAAGTCTTGGATAAAATGGTTGGTTTTATGCCCTTCTTGTACAATCTCCTATAATTGTCTCACGCTCGCTCACGCTCGTAGCAAAATCGACTTTTGCTCTCTGTCTTTAAACAGCAAAACCACCCTTTTTGAGGTGCTGTGATGAAAAAAAAATCAAACACGCGTCGCGCCACCACTTCGAGATACGAGTACCAAAAAGAAACGGTAACGTTAGCAGTTTGGATGCGCTCCTCCCACGATTACAGACTGGTAGGTTTTATTAGACTGAAAATAAAATTACATACATACATACATAACATCACGCCTTCATTCACAGAGTGGGGTAGGCAGAGCTACAGAAATACCAACTCTAAAAAGACATGTTAATAATTTTGTAACCACATTTTGCAAAAGTAGGCTGAGATGTTTACTAGTGTATTAGTGACAGGTTGCAAGCCCATTGCCTAACAATACTAGAAGCCCTTATTCCCTTAGTCGCCTCTTACGACATCCACGGGAAGACATGGAGTGGCACTATTCTAACCCGGTGAACACACCGAAAAATAAAATTAACCTGGTAGAATAGAGGCCAACTTGTTTGCTTGAATCACAGCAGTAGAAATTACCTCAGATAATCGGCAGCATTGGAGCTACTTGTGTACTTACCCAAAAGTAGAAGAAGAGTGCCAACCTCTCGTACAGTCAAGGACTTTAATGCCGTTATGCCACTATAATTATTTTACCTTTTTCTTTCATGTGGTTTGACGCTGTCATTGTGACAGGGTTCCATATTGGCATAACAATTAACGTCCTTGACTGTACCTACTTAATAACAGTCTCACAAATACAGTCACCTAATAAAATAAAGCAGCATACTTGAGCCTTGTCATGCTTGTCGTAGGCATTTGACGTTGAGCTAGAAACTTATTATGAAAAGGCTCCAAAGTGCTCAAGATTTTCGCTGTGGTAGCTGGCCTTATAAGTAGCTGCACACTTTAGTACCTTGTCGGTTTAAGACCTTCATAATATCAGTGCAGTAGTTTAAACATGACGTTAAAGTGACAAAGCACCAAGAGTGTAAAGCTACTTAAATGGCTAACCGTAGGTACTGTAATTTGAAGTAGAAAATAAATAAATCAGTACACAGTTAGCTACGGACCCGAAAAAGGGTCAAATTCAACAGCAAAGACAAGTTTCGGGAAAACAAATTGTTTGCCGCCATGTAATTAATGATTATTCTAAAATTTTATTAGACCGCCGCTTGCCACAAGATGCTACATGGTAAGAGCAGAGGAAAGACTGGTATGTTCGATATGTGCATTATTTACACCACACTAGATAGGCGACCTATTAAAAATGCATCCACATGCAGCACCGTACACACATTGGAGGGGCGTAGCTGTTATATCTTAAAAACGGTTTTTATGTCTAACCGTCGACCGGGCGAGCGATTATTAAGGCCATAGATTATTACCTACTTATTCTTTTTTAAGTTAAAATTCAAATCAAAATCAGTATTGATCGGTTCCATGAGTACCTAGAGGCCGTTATCTTAAACTGGTAAGTTTTACTGGCCAGGTGAATAATGTAACGTAACTGATTAATGACACACTTCGTACCTAAGTATCCTTTTAATGTTTAAGAATTGTTAACACGGCGCGGCTCGGCTTTGTTAAATCATTTTTAACTAGGTAAGCAACTAAGCAGGTACTTAGCGGATGCGCCCCGATGCCCTCTCACTCGCACCCTTTGAAATTTGGCGAACTTTTATGTTTTTTTTGTCTTAAGTATTTGTTTTGTTTTACAGTTTGAGACGGCACGCCGCGCGCAACGGTAACGTCCGTATTTTATTATAGTCCGCCGGTGGTGCAAAATCGAATGTTTGCAAAGTAATTCGGGAATACACTGACATGGTGCGAATTCAAATGAGTGTGGTGATAGTTAACTAAGAGCTTTAAACTACGTATCGGAAAAGATTCCCGAACCGGCCTTCACGAGCGACAATTTTAGGTGCGTAGGTACCTACCTACCAATGTGCAGCGTACATAACCAACGTTGGTGAATTTAAACGGTTAAGTTTATGCAAATCGAAAGTGTGCAATAAATAAACAATATTAGGTAGTGAGCTTAAGACGACTGATAATATCAGCATTCGATTGGTACTGTGCGAAGTGATGAGTTTGTTTGTTTTGTCACTTTTGTCGCAAATGTCAGACAATTTGAAAAGACGTGCTTTGGTGTGCCACTCAAACAGAGGAGGACACTTCGAACAACACTCAAGGTAATTTAAAACTTATAAGAAGCTTCATCGATGTGATTAGGTTGATTTTACAATCGTTTACATAACTTTAATAATTGTTTTTTTTTTTTAAATAGGTAGACGTCGCAAATATCACTTTTTTACTTTAGAATCGTTTGTGCTATTCTATTAAGTATACTGTAATCGGTGTTTTTGACGGTCCTAAGCCCGATAAGTAGGTATGTACCTACCTGCCACTATCTTTATCTAAGTAGAAACAACGCTTGTTTAATTGAATTTACAAATGCCTGCCTGGGCCTCTATTCAGGTGCGTTAAAACGATATCGTGTTTGACACGTTTAAGAATCGTTTATGTCACAGTCGCCATTATTGTAAATGACATAAGAGTTATCAAAACGTTGACAATACGGAAACAGGTAAAAAACGATATCGTTATTACCTTGTAGAATTCCAGCCCTGGAATGTTATTATTTGAAACCAATCACTTTTCAATTCGTTATCGAACTAATAACAGGTAAACTAAACTTACCTACTGCCGAACCTTGTGCTTCGGCCGCACGCACTAAAATGTTATAAATGCTTCGACTGGACTAGGTAGGTAGGTAGGTATTTACTTCTGGGCGGCGCGGCGGTTAATAGCTCTGCAATTTATTAATTAAATAACCAATATTCAAACCGCCGATAGATTTAAACTTTGAATCTGAACTTGGTACCTAATCTTATTTTTCTCGAGGCTGTGCGTGTGCGTAGGCACCTACCTGTTGGTGTGCGCAATGCGTTTTTGTTTTCTTACTGATTTCCTTTGCTCGAGTGTTGGTTTATGAGTCTGTTCTTTCGTGTGTTATTGTACGTGTGCTAGCTAGTATTTCTGTCTTGTGATTTGTGCCAACTCGTTGGATAACCTTTGATGAACTTTAAGAGTAACCTACAATAAAAACTGTTTATTCTACGCATGAAAAATTACCTACCTAACTACCCACTTGTTTACCATTCCAGTCAAAAATAGGGCACCTACCCACCTTACTACTACCAAATAAAAAGTTAAAGAAGTTGTCGGACGGTAAGTAATCCATCATTAAAGCCTGACAAGATTCTTGGCCCTATTTCAATACTAATTTGTATTGAAATAGGGCCAAATAGAATCTTGTCAGGCTTTAAAATTAAATTAGGTAGGTAGGTAGGTAGGTCCCTACGGTATTTAACGTTATTAGATTTGAGAGAGATTGTTTGCTAATAACGCTAAACTTTAGACAAAAGGAGTTTGGATGATGGTTAGTTGCTGCCACATAAGTTTGTAAACTTATGTACCTATTAACTTTGCTTATAAGGTCATCATAACATACCTAGGTAACTGTAAAGTTTAATACTCAGTAGGTAGGTGCCTTCATAACCCATAACCACGAGCATGTTAAACACTCAATGCCGATAACCTCTTATCATCAGGTACTTAAAAAAAATAAGAAGTAGATAGGTAGGCAAGTTAATTAATTTTAAAAAACCTTGTTACCATTGATGTCGTTTAATAAGTAGACACTGAAGGCAGTAGGTAATTGTTGATTATTTTAAACAGGGAGAGATTATTTCTACGTTATGTAGGGAATCACGCGCGCGGACACGTGACCGCGGGTGAATGAACCGACCGACGCCGGCGGCGATCGACGAGTGAGGCGGCCGGCGCGGCCGCGCCCGCTCCCATTGATAAACGTACTATAACTACCTATCGCGTTGCTTCTGCGTACTAGAAGTGACGGTTTCATTGCGCGCTGAGTTTTGTTTGAAAAAGTCAAAATTTAACCTTACGTTTCCGCAAAAAAATTCCAACGGATTTCAGTTCAGTATAATGGTCTGAAACCACAGTTTCAGTTTTCGTTGGACCGTCCCTTACACCCTGTATATTTAGGTTTTTGTATTTTAGAAATATCAAAGACATTAATGTATGACTTTCATTATAATTACATGAAAAAAAAATTTCAAAACAATGCTAAGTTGTTGTATACCGACACTGATAGCTTAATTTACCAATGTTACACAGACAATTTTTACTCTGATATAAAACCTGATTTATCACGATTTTTTGATACGTCGGACTATGCCACTGATAATGTCTTTGGTTTCCCACAATTGAACAAAAAGAAACTTGGATATTTTAAAGATGAAAATAATGGTAAGATTTTAAAGGAGTTTGTAGGTTTAAGATCCAAAATGTATGCGATGTCTGTTGATAATAAGTTCATAGCTAAAGCTAAAGGTGTTAACAAAAGTGTAAGCAAAAAAATGAAAATGGAGAATTATAAAGATTGTCTTTTTAATAAAAATAATTTAAACTCAGAAATGTATAGATTCCGCTCAATTAAACATGTTATATTTACACAAAAAATTAATAAAACTAGCCTATCGTATAATGATACAAAACGATATATTGTTCCAAATTCTACAAATACATTGGCATGGGGTCATTATAGTTTAAGAACTTAAACAGCAATTAGTATTAATTTAGGTCATAGTTTAATTATTAAGTTGTAATTGTATGGTTTGTAAATTTATTTGGTGTAGGGTCATTATAATTTAAATATCAACCACTAACATTTTATAGAATAATTAGTCATAATGCTCTGATTAAACTGTAGAAAAAAAAAGTTGTATAAATTAATTAATATTTTGTGGAATGTTATTGTAATAGCTATATATTAAGATGTTTGTAAAATAATACACTTCATTAAATTTATATATATTTGAAGCATTTTTTTTTAATTTTTATTCTTGTCTCAAATCTATTACATACAACACGTTTTTTGTGTTATTAGAAAAATGATTCACTTTATTCATCCATTTACAGCTATTGTTGCCGGTCCAAGCGGCTGTGGTAAATCTAATTTTGTTACTAAGTTCCTAAACAATTTGGATAGTATTTGCACTAAAACGTTTTATAATACATTATGGTGTTATGATGAAATGCAACCATTATATAATTTGAGTAACGTTAATTATAATCAGGGTATTCCAGACTTAAGCATGTTTGATGGTAAAAACCCACAACTACTTATTATTGATGATCTAATGAGAGAATCCGACGGTCGAATAGTAGACATTTTTACTAAAGGGAGTCATCATCGAAATTTAAGCGTTTTTTACATAACGCAGAATTTATTTCATCAAGGTAAAGGTCAACGTGATATTTCATTAAATTCTAGTTACATAATATATTTTAAAAATCCTAGAGATAAAACACAAATCCGCTATTTGGCACGTCAAGTTCACCCTGAAAATCCGAAGTTTGTAGAAGAAGCTTATAAAGACGCCACTAAAGAACCTCATGGTTATTTATTAATTGACCTTAAACAAAATACAAATGACATGTGTCGTTTTAAAACGAAGATATTCCCATCTGATAATTATTGCACTGTTTATGTACCCAAAAAAGGATTTAAATACGACAAACATCACCAAGTATTTATCAGTACTAAATAATGTCTGATAGAGTAATTATCCATAAACACCTCCTGGAAGCATTGCATACATTAAAGCCAAAATACCGAAAGGCTTTATTAAAATCGTGTAATGATCAAGAAATAAACATAATTTGTGAATGCATTTATAATGTTTTAAAAGGTAAAATTCCGATTAATGAAAAAGAACGAAGCAAATTAGAGAAATATAAAATAATATTACGAAAATTAGTAGCAAAGGGCAAAACAAAATTCAGAAAAAGTGTCATCATTCAAAACGGTGGTGCATTTCTACCTATAGTTTTAGGTGCTGTTCTTAATACGCTAATAAGAAACTTAACATAATAATAATAAAAATATGGAGAACGTAAAAAAAATGATTCTTGTAGAACCAGAACTCATTGAAAGATTGAAACAAAATAATAATAATTCACTAAACTCTTTATCTCTCCTGGATGGGGAAATGCAAAAAGTGTTGAATAGTAAAATGGATGATCGTGAAAAATGGGCCTTGTATTCTCAAGCCTTACAGCGATATCTACATATTTCGGAAACACAAAGGAAACCTATTTCATTACCAATTATAATGAATCATTTTGAAAACCAAATTGACGAAGCGGGGACAGAACCATTAAAAGAAGAAAACAATGTCAAAACAGTAGTCACAACTCTACCACCACGAGAGGAAGACAACGTGACGCCA
This sequence comes from Acleris holmiana, assembly GCA_949316455.1. Taxonomy (NCBI): domain Eukaryota; kingdom Metazoa; phylum Arthropoda; class Insecta; order Lepidoptera; family Tortricidae; genus Acleris; species Acleris holmiana. Next base: position 12,146,907 of record OX438768.1, read on the forward strand.
ACTCAGATTAAGTCATTAACAAAACAGTATACACCATCTTATATGCTTAATGTATTACCTAAAACATATAAAAAGAAAGGAGAAGTGTTACTCGATTTTATTATAAAAAACAAACCTCTTATTTGGTGGAAAGATAAGGGAGAAGTAGTTGTAAACAATGAAATTATTCTTGGAAGTAATATATTGGATTTAATTAATGATGCTGTTAGACCTTTAAAAAGTCCTAAACCAATTGGTTGGAAACATTTTGCTACAGCTTTAAAAGAATTACAAGTCCCCGCATCTTGTATCGGTAATCCAGAAAATTTGCAGTTCATTCATCAATTACAGGAACAAGAAATTACGGACAACTACGTTACTCCTAAATCGTCAATTGAAAATAAAAAAACATCAATAATAAGAAAAAATCATAAACAGGTAAATAAAAAAATCGATTGGGAAAAATGGAGCCCTTATTAGACATTTATAAAACTTACTATGATGTTTCTAAACCAGCTGGTTACAGTAGTGTTAACAATTTAGCCAAAGCCATGCGTGGTAAAATGAAAAGAGATGATGTAAAAAAATGGTTGAGCGCTCAAGAAACTTACACTCTTCATAAACCTGTTCAGAGACGCATAGCAAGAAATAAATATGTTTTGTCTAATTTAAATGTACTTTGGCAAGCTGATTTAAGCGATATGCGCACCTATAGTCAATATAATGATGGTTATAAATATATTATGTGTGTTATTGATGTTTTTAGTAAATATGCTTTCGCGAGAGCTATGAAAAAGAAAGACTCGACAACGGTCAAAATGTGTTTCGAAAGCATATTTGCAGAAGCTCACACTACTCCTACTCATATTCAATCCGATAAAGGAACTGAATTTGTTTCGAAAGTTGTAAGAGAATACTTAAAAACTAGAAATGTAAACTATTACACTACCAATAATCCTGATATAAAAGCTAGTATTGTGGAAAGATTTCAGAGAACCTTAAAAGGTAAAATGTGGCGATATTTTACTCATAAAAATACATATAAATATATTGATGTCTTACAAGACTTGCTTTATTCTTATAATCATACCTACCATTCGAGTATAAAAATGTGCCCCGTCAATGTTAACTCTAATAATATTATGACGGTTTGGTGTAATTTATATAAAAGTCCAAAAGACAAAATTCAAGCAGTAGAATCACCAAAATTACATTTAGGGGATTATGTAAGAATAACGAAATATAAACATATATTCCAAAAAGGATATGAGAGTAACTGGAGTGATGAAATATTCATAATTGATTCAATCATTAAACGATCACCTTGGATTGTATATACCCTAAAAGACTTGAACAATGAATCAATTACGGGGACTTTTTATTCCAAAGAATTGCAAAAAGTAATCTTTAACCCCACCACTTTACATAAAATAGATAAAATAATACGATCACGTTGTGTTGGTAGCAGAAAGGAAGTATTGGTGAAATGGAAAGGATATCCGAACAAATTTAACAGTTGGATAACAGCATCAAATTTGGAAGCAATATGAGTGAAGACAGTTTTTATCTAACTTTACTGAGTAATAGTTCAGCAATTTATTATCCAGAGAATACAACTGCAAATTTCTTAACCAAATTACCCAAAACGATTAAGTTAGGAGGAGAATGGATGGTAGCATTGGTCGAGTTTCATTATCCATGTACCATGTTTAATGTTCAAGAACACGAGAATGTACTATATATAAAAGTAAAAGGACGCATGCCTCATGAAAGCTCATTTTCTACCATAGAATATAAATCTCATATTCCTGCTACTACATATGATAGTATAGATAATTTCTTAAATGCCTTTAATGAAAATTCACTGTTGAAAAATAAAGTAAGGTTCAGTTATGATGAAATTTCAAAACTTGTTAAAGTTAGTTCTAATAATGAAATGGTATCATTAACTGCTTCATCTCAACTAAGCCTTCAACTTGGTTTTGAACCTAATACAAATTTTATTACGAGTCAAGTGAGTAAATATCCACTAAACTTGTACTTGGGTTTACCATCACAAATGTTCATATATTCTGATATAATTCAACCACAAATAGTAGGAGACGTTATGACGTCATTAATTAGAATAGTACCTTTAGACCCTACTAAATATATATATGGTGCATACAGAATGCACGTTTTTTCCCCTGCGCACTATGTTCCAGTTATGCGAAGAGAATTTGATACCATAGAGATAGATATAAGAACAAGTGTTGGTAATAAGGTACCATTCCAATTCGGGACATCGTGTGTGAAACTACATTTCAGACGTATAAAATGATTCATAAACAAATTCGCGCAGTTTGTCCATACGAACATTATTACTCACATCAGGCTGGATCAGGGGTTGGAATAGTATATAAAGGTATACCACATCAACGCGGACATGGTATTGGTAGTTTCTTGGGGGGATTATTTAGATCTATCCTACCTTTATTATCTAGTGGTGCTCGAAGCATCGGTAAAGAAGCGTTGAATGCTGGTGTTGGGTTGGTGTCTGATATGATGCACTCACGTCCTTTGGAACAATCCATTAAATCTCGATTTAAGGACGCTAGTGCTAATTTAAAGCGAAAAGCAGATGAAAAAATGGATTATCTAATGACAGGCTCTGGCTATAAAATAAGTAGAAAACGTTTAGATTCCACCATTAAAAGAAAAGCATTGAGACGAAGAGGTTCTAAAAGCAAACATAATTTTGAAGATATTTTTAAAAATAAATAATGTCTTTCTTACATCATCATTCATGTGAGTGCGCTAAGTCAGAACTGGATTTATTTGCTCTTCCATCTACTCAAACAAGTATTGAAAATGGACAGTGGATTTATTATAAACCAATATCTTCTTTAACTGATGATGGACCAATTGAATTCCTAGTACCTGGAACCGGAGATGATTATTTAGATCTTACTCACACGATGATTCATATTAAAGCTAAAATTTTAAACCAAGATTCCTCAACAATAAAACCAACAACTATTGTAGCACCAGTCAATAATTGGTTACATTCACTTTTCAATCAATTAGATATTTATCTAAATCAGAAACTTGTGTCCCCACCGAACAATACATACGCGTATCGAGCGTACATTGAAACTTTACTTAATTATGGTCCATCAGCTAAAAAATCGCATCTTACTTGCGGATTATGGTATGAAGATACGGCACACAAATTTGATGCAGCTGACTCATCCAATGAAGGTTTTGTTAAGAGAAAAGAATTAGCTAAAGAAAGTCATGTTATTGAGATGATTGGACACTTACATGGAGATATTTTTAATCAAGAAAAATTTTTGATTAATGGTGTTGAAATACGTGTTAAATTAGTGCGAAGTAAAGAAATTTTCAATCTTATATGCCCCAACGACGAAAAATTTAAAGTTAAAATTGATGATGCAAGTTTAATGATTCGTAGAGCTCGAATCAATCCAACAGTTTTACTAGCGCATCAAAAAGTCTTAGCAACCACAACTGCAAAGTATCCTATTACACGAGCCGAAGTAAAAGTTATGTCTATAGAATCTGGAGTTCGGGGTAAAACTTTAGACAATATATTTTTAGGTCAAATACCTAAAAGATGTATCATAGGATTTGTTAATAATACAGCATTTAATGGTAGCTTACAATTAAATCCATTTAACTTTCAGCATCATAATATTAATTCATTCAGTTTATATGTTGATGGACAACAAGTTCCCTCTAAACCATTGCAACCATCCTTTAGTAACAATTCAACTGCATCAGCCTATCATACATTATTTTCTGGAACTGGAATCCACTTTTTGGATGAGGGTAATTCAATTGGCCGAGATGACTACAGCGGTGGTTACTGTTTAATGGCTTTTGATCTTACCCCCGATCTCTCAGCTAGTTCACGAACACATTGGAATCTTATTAAGCATGGAAGCGTCCGCTTAGAGGTTCAGTTTGATGCAGCACTTACAACCACAGTCAATTGTGTTATTTATGCTGAGTTTGATAATGTAATTGAGATAAATAAAAACCGTGATGTGAATGTAGATTACAATAGTTAAGTTAAAATATAAGTAATGAAAACTCCTCTTTATTTACATCATATCACTACTAGAATTGTTAAAGAAATGACGTGTTGTGATGTAATTACAAATGAATACAAGGGAAATACAATCATATATGAGACAAATAAATCCTACAATTGGAAATAATGTTTTCGCTGCTAACAGAATACCGCTCATTGTTGATAAACCAGTATTTATCATCAGTAATTTGGATCCTGACTTTAAGCCAGGGTCTCATTGGGTGGCTATTCATATCAATACCGATGGAATTGGGGAGTACTTTGACTCATATGGTCGCAAACCAAGTGGGCACCATCGAATGTTTTTAAAAAGAAACTCACGAATATGGTTTTATAACCATATACCTCTTCAGAACTTCTTTACATCTGTTTGTGGTAAATACTGTTTAGTATATATATTTTGTAAGTTTAAAGGTGTAACAATGTTTAACTTTCTAAATTCCTTTTCTAAAGATACTATAGGTAACGATTTATTGATAAGTAAAATGTTTCAATCTTTCTTTTATGTAAGAAAATAATAAAATAAATATTTTAATATAATATAATGTCTTTTTATTACCCTGTTATTTTCTAAGTATAAAGGTATAACTATAATTAATAAATAAACAAAAGACAATACACATAAGAAATTTATTGCTCTGAACAAAAAAAAAAAGTAATGATTTCACTGCTAACATAGTTTACACTTCATGATTTAAATTGATATTTCTTGCAGCTTTCTAAGTCCGCGATTTCTTTTGTTATTTCATATATTATTTCTTGACTGCTCTGATAATGCCTGTTATTATCTTTGTCCTTTACATAATACTTTACTCGCACATCTGCATGTTTCCAGTGTTCGTGGGCAGGGACTTTCGCCAACTTTTTAAAATCGTATACTTCTATTTTAATCATATGAGAGGCATGCTCACAGTCTTCGGTATTAGTTGATATGTATGATATCCCACCCTTACATCCTCGACCAACCGTTGATGATGTACATTTTTTCTTATTCTTCGGTTGCTCGAAGAAGACGTCTATGTTCGTTTCAGACGCATTAGATTTTCGTTTTAAAAGCGATGAATCGTCCTGCCCTTTGATGCGAAGTGGTGGACTATCATCTCCATCAGATAAGGGATAGTAATAGTGCTTGAAGGTGTACTCTTCATCATCCACCACATCAATTTGAGTATGCTGCAACGATAAAAATAAAATATTGTTCAAACTACAAATGCACGGATGATATATTTAATTGACGTGTTCAACAAAAAAAAAATACTTACCGCCATGCTGGTGTAGATGAACGCAGACGTGTAATTATAATAGATAGTATAAACAACAATAATACTGCTATAGGGTCACAGTACACCTTATATATATTTTTTGTCGATTAAAATCTCGTTTACAATTTCAAAACAACTCATTTGGAATAAATTATGTTGAAATATTAGAACATTACATACACTACATTCTTCGTAATTAGTAATTATGAAACCAGTTTTCAATTATTGAGTGCCTCTTGCAATACTTGAATTCCAATCAGTTAGTTTCCTAAGCCAAAAAACATCATGTTTGATATGTAAAAGATAGGTACGACGACGAGCGCAGCGAGGAGGAGTGTTAGGTAGAACTGCAATCCTTGGTGCGCGAGCCGAGCGAGCGTAGCGAGCGTGCCGCGGCAGCGGCCGGCGAAGCGCCAGAATCGACCTTTTTCTAACAATATAGATAAAGTTATACAAACTATTCATTCGAAACGAAGATGTGATAATAGTCAAAACAATAAATTAATGATCCCAACAAAGGGCTTTCTTTATTTAACAGATATGCTTTACTTGACTATTGTGAAACAGGCGGTAAGAGTATCTAAGTTTAGACATGTAAATTTTTATAACTAATAATACGTTTTTTATAAGTTTAGTAATAATAACATTTAATCTAGGTATCATAATAATCGTGAGACATGATTAGGTATTATACGTACAACTATATCCTACCTTTATAATTATAAGACTACATTTATGGGCTGATATGTACCAATTCATAGGGGGATTTAATGTTCCATGGATTTCTAGAGCAAGTAGTAATAAATAATATAATTCCTACTTCCAATATAAGGACATTAAAGTTAAACATGCTAGCTTACACATGATTATGTTATACAAAGTAGTCAACAACCATTAGGAGGATCTAATATCACATAGGGATATAACAACTATATAACACTAATGATATCACTAATGTTCACTAACGACGTTATTAATGATCATATGAGGGGGAGTGGTTTCCTTAAAATCAGCCAATCAGAGGAGTCTATTTTGATGACCTAACCAACGACACCATTAATGACTACGTGAGGAGGTGTGACTCCACATATGATCCGAGGAGCATATGTGAGTATGGGACGAGCTTTTTTTAGAATACCGAATTTCAACCGAACGCACGAATCCCTACTACTTACCTTTAACCATAGTTTTGATATACGTATTGTACATATATATTGTCTATAATAAACATAAAATTTTGATTCAGATGCAACTGTATATTTCCATAATCCTGTTCAATCCTCTATACAATTCTTTAACAGACGATGCCGTAAAATTAAATTCTACCTGGGTACTCAAGGAAGGTATACTGTGTTCACGCGAAACGAAATTTATAGACCCATCCCTTGTTTCTAATTTAAAAAGACCGCATGGAAAATGGATTTTACTTTATTCAATCAATCAATCAATCATTTATTTGTGTTCACAGGTAATTACAAATTTGCTCTTCCATCTACTCAAACAAGTATTGAAAATGGACAGTGGATTTATTATAAACCAATATCTTCTTTAACTGATGATGGACCAATTGAATTCCTAGTACCTGGAACCGGAGATGATTATTTAGATCTTACTCACACGATGATTCATATTAAAGCTAAAATTTTAAACCAAGATTCCTCAACAATAAAACCAACAACTATTGTAGCACCAGTCAATAATTGGTTACATTCACTTTTCAATCAATTAGATATTTATCTAAATCAGAAACTTGTGTCCCCACCGAACAATACATACGCGTATCGAGCGTACATTGAAACTTTACTTAATTATGGTCCATCAGCTAAAAAATCGCATCTTACTTGCGGATTATGGTATGAAGATACGGCACACAAATTTGATGCAGCTGACTCATCCAATGAAGGTTTTGTTAAGAGAAAAGAATTAGCTAAAGAAAGTCATGTTATTGAGATGATTGGACACTTACATGGAGATATTTTTAATCAAGAAAAATTTTTGATTAATGGTGTTGAAATACGTGTTAAATTAGTGCGAAGTAAAGAAATTTTCAATCTTATATGCCCCAACGACGAAAAATTTAAAGTTAAAATTGATGATGCAAGTTTAATGATTCGTAGAGCTCGAATCAATCCAACAGTTTTACTAGCGCATCAAAAAGTCTTAGCAACCACAACTGCAAAGTATCCTATTACACGAGCCGAAGTAAAAGTTATGTCTATAGAATCTGGAGTTCGGGGTAAAACTTTAGACAATATATTTTTAGGTCAAATACCTAAAAGATGTATCATAGGATTTGTTAATAATACAGCATTTAATGGTAGCTTACAATTAAATCCATTTAACTTTCAGCATCATAATATTAATTCATTCAGTTTATATGTTGATGGACAACAAGTTCCCTCTAAACTATTGCAACCATCCTTTAGTAACAATTCAACTGCATCAGCCTATCATACATTATTTTCTGGAACTGGAATCCACTTTTTGGATGAGGGTAATTCAATTGGCCGAGATGACTACAGCGGTGGTTACTGTTTAATGGCTTTTGATCTTACCCCCGATCTCTCAGCTAGTTCACGAACACATTGGAATCTTATTAAGCATGGAAGCGTCCGCTTAGAGGTTCAGTTTGATGCAGCACTTACAACCACAGTCAATTGTGTTATTTATGCTGAGTTTGATAATGTAATTGAGATAAATAAAAACCGTGATGTGAATGTAGATTACAATAGTTAAGTTAAAATATAAGTAATGAAAACTCCTCTTTATTTACATCATATCACTACTAGAATTGTTAAAGAAATGACGTGTTGTGATGTAATTACAAATGAATACAAGGGAAATACAATCATATATGAGACAAATAAATCCTACAATTGGAAATAATGTTTTCGCTGCTAACAGAATACCGCTCATTGTTGATAAACCAGTATTTATCATCAGTAATTTGGATCCTGACTTTAAGCCAGGGTCTCATTGGGTGGCTATTCATATCAATACCGATGGAATTGGGGAGTACTTTGACTCATATGGTCGCAAACCAAGTGGGCACCATCGAATGTTTTTAAAAAGAAACTCACGAATATGGTTTTATAACCATATACCTCTTCAGAACTTCTTTACATCTGTTTGTGGTAAATACTGTTTAGTATATATATTTTGTAAGTTTAAAGGTGTAACAATGTTTAACTTTCTAAATTCCTTTTCTAAAGATACTATAGGTAACGATTTATTGATAAGTAAAATGTTTCAATCTTTCTTTTATGTAAGAAAATAATAAAATAAATATTTTAATATAATATAATGTCTTTTTATTACCCTGTTATTTTCTAAGTATAAAGGTATAACTATAATTAATAAATAAACAAAAGACAATACACATAAGAAATTTATTGCTCTGAACAAAAAAAAAAAGTAATGATTTCACTGCTAACATAGTTTACACTTCATGATTTAAATTGATATTTCTTGCAGCTTTCTAAGTCCGCGATTTCTTTTGTTATTTCATATATTATTTCTTGACTGCTCTGATAATGCCTGTTATTATCTTTGTCCTTTACATAATACTTTACTCGCACATCTGCATGTTTCCAGTGTTCGTGGGCAGGGACTTTCGCCAACTTTTTAAAATCGTATACTTCTATTTTAATCATATGAGAGGCATGCTCACAGTCTTCGGTATTAGTTGATATGTATGATATCCCACCCTTACATCCTCGACCAACCGTTGATGATGTACATTTTTTCTTATTCTTCGGTTGCTCGAAGAAGACGTCTATGTTCGTTTCAGACGCATTAGATTTTCGTTTTAAAAGCGATGAATCGTCCTGCCCTTTGATGCGAAGTGGTGGACTATCATCTCCATCAGATAAGGGATAGTAATAGTGCTTGAAGGTGTACTCTTCATCATCCACCACATCAATTTGAGTATGCTGCAACGATAAAAATAAAATATTGTTCAAACTACAAATGCACGGATGATATATTTAATTGACGTGTTCAACAAAAAAAAAATACTTACCGCCATGCTGGTGTAGATGAACGCAGACGTGTAATTATAATAGATAGTATAAACAACAATAATACTGCTATAGGGTCACAGTACACCTTATATATATTTTTTGTCGATTAAAATCTCGTTTACAATTTCAAAACAACTCATTTGGAATAAATTATGTTGAAATATTAGAACATTACATACACTACATTCTTCGTAATTAGTAATTATGAAACCAGTTTTCAATTATTGAGTGCCTCTTGCAATACTTGAATTCCAATCAGTTAGTTTCCTAAGCCAAAAAACATCATGTTTGATATGTAAAAGATAGGTACGACGACGAGCGCAGCGAGGAGGAGTGTTAGGTAGAACTGCAATCCTTGGTGCGCGAGCCGAGCGAGCGTAGCGAGCGTGCCGCGGCAGCGGCCGGCGAAGCGCCAGAATCGACCTTTTTCTAACAATATAGATAAAGTTATACAAACTATTCATTCGAAACGAAGATGTGATAATAGTCAAAACAATAAATTAATGATCCCAACAAAGGGCTTTCTTTATTTAACAGATATGCTTTACTTGACTATTGTGAAACAGGCGGTAAGAGTATCTAAGTTTAGACATGTAAATTTTTATAACTAATAATACGTTTTTTATAAGTTTAGTAATAATAACATTTAATCTAGGTATCATAATAATCGTGAGACATGATTAGGTATTATACGTACAACTATATCCTACCTTTATAATTATAAGACTACATTTATGGGCTGATATGTACCAATTCATAGGGGGATTTAATGTTCCATGGATTTCTAGAGCAAGTAGTAATAAATAATATAATTCCTACTTCCAATATAAGGACATTAAAGTTAAACATGCTAGCTTACACATGATTATGTTATACAAAGTAGTCAACAACCATTAGGAGGATCTAATATCACATAGGGATATAACAACTATATAACACTAATGATATCACTAATGTTCACTAACGACGTTATTAATGATCATATGAGGGGGCGTGGTTTCCTTAAAATCAGCCAATCAGAGGAGTCTATACTAATGATATCACTAATGTTCACTAACGACGTTATTAATGATCATATGAGGGGGAGTGGTTTCCTTAAAATCAGCCAATCAGAGGAGTCTATTTTGATGACCTAACCAACGACACCATTAATGACTACGTGAGGAGGTGTGACTCCACATATGATCCGAGGAGCATATGTGAGTATGGGACGAGCTTTTTTTAGAATACCGAATTTCAACCGAACGCACGAATCCCTACTACTTACCTTTAACCATAGTTTTGATATACGTATTGTACATATATATTGTCTATAATAAACATAAAATTTTGATTCAGATGCAACTGTATATTTCCATAATCCTGTTCAATCCTCTATACAATTCTTTAACAGACGATGCCGTAAAATTAAATTCTACCTGGGTACTCAAGGAAGGTATACTGTGTTCACGCGAAACGAAATTTATAGACCCATCCCTTGTTTCTAATTTAAAAAGACCGCATGGAAAATGGATTTTACTTTATTCAATCAATCAATCAATCATTTATTTGTGTTCACAGGTAATTACAAAAGTTGGTAAAATAAGTATAGTATCACTGTAAATTGCCGGTAGGCGTACAAATTTATAAAGAAATACAACTAATGCTATAATAAATGTCAATAATGTAACATGAATAAAGTATAAAATGTAACTGTTGAAATCTGATTGCATTAAATATATTAAAAATTGTCTATTAAAAATTCAGTAACACAATAATAACATTTTTCCATCAGTAATTTCATTAGCTTTACCTTAAAACTAACAATGTCGGCATTTTTTAAACTATCAGGTAATTTGTTGTAGATAGTAGGTGCCATACCAAATAAACTTTTTTTATAAAGGGCAGTTTTGCAGCGCTCTGGTATGATGTGTGATTTGTGCCTTGCTTTACCACCTTGCCCTCGAGTCTTAAACTTGGACAGGTTTATTTTTACAAAACACGCAACCTCATAAATATATAATGATGGCACTGTCAACAATTGCAAAGACTTAAAGTATGGCCTACAGCTATCCGTTAAGTGCAGATTACAAATTGCTCTTATGCATCTTTTTTGGGCTAGAAATGCTTGACCTTTTTCCGTGGAATTGCCCCAAAATATGATGCCGTATCATAATGTAGAGACTACAAAACCATGGTACGATACCAATACTGATTTACGATTTGTCACCTTTGATAACTGATAAAGAGCATAAGCGAAGCTATTTATTTTTTTGCATATTATATGTATATGCTCTTTCCAAGTTAACTTGCTATCAATGACTAATCCCAAAAATTTAGTGTCCATTGTTTCTTGAATTATACAGTTACCACTACTAATTATAATATCTTTCTGTATTTTCAATGTCCTTTGGCAGAAATGCATGATAAAGGTCTTTTGCAAATTAATAAGAAGATTATTCGACACTAGCCATTTAATAACGGAGTCTAATGCATTGTTAATATCCACCTCATAGTCAGCAGGGCAGTGTTGTTTAACGATGAGTGTGCTATCGTCAGCAAATAAAACCATTGGATACGTTATACTTTTCGGCAAGTCATTAATATATATAATGAATAATAAGGATCCGAGTACACTACCCTGTGGGACACCAAACTTGACGCCACGGGGTTTAGACAGGTACTTATATTCAGATCTTGACATAATATCTATTTTAGTTATCTCTGTATGCTGAGTTCTATTTCGCAAATAGGAATTTATTAAATTTAGGATGTTTCCCCGAACGCCATAAGATTCTAATTTTGATATCAAAATGTCATGATCCACATGATCGAACGCCTTACTCATGTCCATGAACAGTGCGCAAATTGGATGTCTTTGGTCAACACTTTTCATAATCTTCTGCAAAAAATCATACACTGCCATATTAATGGTTTTATTTTTTCGAAAGCCTTTTTGTTCTTCCGCGAAGATATTTAAACCATCAAAATAACTGTAGAGACATTCATGAATATGCTTTTCAAAGATCTTTGAGAAAATAGGAAGAAGAGCCACTGGTCTATAATTTGATAATGATGTTTTTTCTCCTTTTTTAAATAAAGGTTTTATTATAGAAACTTTCAACTTATCTGGAAAGATTCCCTGCTTATTAAATGTCATATCATGACAAGTTCTTCTTCTTCTTCTTCTTTTTTAATTAATGGCGGTCCACACAGTGATTTCGCCAATGTCAAGTGAATAGAGTAAATCAGTAAACAGAATAAATCAAAATCAAAAGCCGGACATCTTTCAATCGGCCATCTTCCCTCCCCGAAGGTTACCGGAAGACCCATGACAAGTTCGGTATAAAAATCACATAGTTGACAGTTATCCATTGTTTTTGCAAAAAGCGTTTCACATTGCCAATTTTCACACGACCCGCTGTAAATTGTTTTTCACCGTTTGCAACACTTATTTATTTAGGCGTATCGCACACAAAACGCATAAATCAGTTCCCGAGGGAATAGCGATATGAATAGCAGCTTATACCTTGGATTAACACATAGGGTACCTACCCTATGTGTTAATCCAAGGTATAAGCTGTTTGCATTCCAAATTCCGTTTAGTAACTTCCAAACTTTCGCGTTTATAATATTAGTAGGATATATCGAGCTGGACCCAGAGGTGTATTTAAAGATTTGGCGCCCCAGCCAGTCAGCATTGCCGCCCATTAAGTGACGACGCCCTGGGCCATGGCCCCCTTGCCCTATAGTCAATACGCCCCTGGTTGCACCAGTGTCGACATAACATACACCTCTATCCAGCTTCAGCGTCAGAGCTGACAACATAGTCATCCTAGCACGAGTTTTCTTAACCTTCTCCTCGATGGCTTGTGATTATGCGGAGCTTCCTGTCTGCTATCTAGCATAATTACCTACTTATCTGCATCAAAAGCACTTGGGACGCTTTGAAATCGAAGTCGAAGTCGTAGGGCATTCTGTTCCGTATCTTCTGCATCACCTTGTCTCTGTGCCTCCTGGAATCCTGGAATAGTTTACTTTTTACTAGTTCACCTAATAGATAAAGGTACTATGCTCTATCATCATAATAAAACTAAAAAACTGCTTTGGGAGCTTACTGAATAAACGAACTCTCTTCCAGAGGAGCATTTATGTCTTAACTCATGATAGGTACATTAATATTACCTACATACATACACATACATATTATCACGCCTTCATTCCCAGAGTGGGGTAGGCAGAGCTGCAGAAATACCAACAACTACAACAAGAGTTGTTGGCAATTCTGCAACCACATTTTGCACAAAAAGGCTAAGATGTTTACCAGTGTATTAGTGACAGGTTGCAAGCCCATCGCCTAACAGTACTAGAAGCCCTCATTCCCTTAGTCGCCTCTTACGACATCCACGGGAAGACATGGAGTGGCAGTATTCTAACCCGGCAACCACACGGGCGAAAAATAATAATAATAATAATATTACCTATTCATAAAAAAATCCTAAGGTCGAATACGAAAAGACGTTTAAAAAAATCTAATCTGTGTGAAGTTTTAGTTATCTTTGACTACAATTAATACCCCGTTGTTTTCACATCAGCACGTCATCTCAGTTACTAAATATAAAGGAGAAAATTGTTTCCGAGCGGCTGCTACTTCACAATTAGCTCGGGTATCGAGCTTTAAATATGTAAAGAAGCGGTTGGAAACTTACTCCTTTACACAATTATTTATGGCGACGTCATAATAAAAAAACTTTTGTGCTTTTACTCAACTCTGATAATGCCCAAAATGTGGATAGACGAGACAGGGGCTAGTTCAAAAGAGGGTAGGGAAACTATAGTCTGTAAGTAAACTATTTTTAACATGAACTACCTAAATAATCCAAGAAAAGCAATCTAGACAAGGTTTTTATGTAAATTAAAAACAAAATAACTTAAATTCAAATCCCGTTAAGGGCACATATTTGTCTGATGAGCGCGAGTATTTATTCCTGAGTATTCGATGTTTCCTTTAAATAAGTATGTATTTCTTTATATAAGTATATTTATCGTTGCCCCATAGCATACTTTGGGACTTGGTCAATCCACCGGGAAAGTCAAAAAATTGCAGTGGGGCGAAGCCGCTGGCGAGTAGCTAGTTAGGTATAAAAATTGCAAAGACTGTGCAATTCGATTCAAATACGCTATATTGAACACAGCACAAAGAAAAATAAACAAGGAAAGACAAAGACGCTCTTACACAGAAAACAGCAGGCGGTCTTATCGCGATAAGCGATCTCTTCCAGACAACCTTAGAACTAAACAATACTTACATTACTTTCACTGTTATAAAAAAGTAGAACTCCAACCAACTTACCCAAGGGGCATCCATTAATGGGATCCTATTACTAAGCAGTCCACTGTGCATCCGTCTGTCTATTAGCGGGCGGTATCTCATAAACCGTAGTTAATAGGTAGACAGTTGAAATTTTCAAAGAGTGTGTAATTCTATGGCCGCTTTAACAAAAATAATAAAAGTTAAATGAAATTAAAAATATAAGGATCCCGTACAAGTATGTATGGTACGGAACCCTTCGTGTGCGATTCCGACTCGCAGTGGCCCGGTTTTTTTCCATATCACTAATATTCTTCTCTTCTTTGTAAGGTTGTCTGGAAGAGACTTAGCGATAAGACCGCCTATTGACTCACTTAGTAACTTTTTATTTTTATTTTACTTTTCATGCTGTATTTGTATGTGGTGTTCAATAAAGAATATTTGTATTGTATTGTATTGTATTCCACAAAGTTGTCTCTTAATCTCTGTATTTGTGAGACGCTTGAGACGAAGTATAGGTGTGCTTATATTTTTTCTGTTGGTGACTAAAAATCATCAAATTACGATACTAAATATTGATCCTCTTGTCTCTTAAAATCATGCTAATCAAAAAATGTCATCATCATCATCATTTCGGCCCGTAGTCGTCCTCTCCGAATATAGGCTAGATATCTTTGATTTCCAGCGAGAACGATCCAACGCGGTCTGCATCCACCGACTTCCTACCGCCTTTATTAGTGCATCTGTCCTGCTAGGCCGTGGTCTCCACTCAAAACCTTTCTGTCCCAAGTTGGTTCATCGAGCTATGTGCCCTGCCCATTGCCACTTTTTAATGCACTGAGCTATGAGAAGAGATCCGTATCCGCAGATAAGGTCACCGGACCTTATCTGCGGATCTCATTTCTGATGCTATCACGCAGACAAACGCCGATCTACCCTTTCTATAGCTCGCTAAGCGATCCATTGCTCTGTATTGACGTGATAAAACGACAAACAAAAACAAACACATTGCTTAGGACCTCTTCAGCATTGTGGTAGAGGAGCTTTGTGGTTGACGCTGTATCACAGGGCTTATTTCGAGGTTCAAATAAATCGCTTATCACATAGAAAACACTACCGTAACATGGGCTGGTAAAATATTTAAAGCTTCACCCGAAAAAGGGTCACCGCCACAGAGCTCAGAATGTGTCAGTGCCCTCATAAATACTTCGCGTCAGTAAAATTTGGGCAGATTTTTATGTCGCCTTGATTTAAGTTGAAGGTGGTCATAGTGAGGTAGAATTGTTATTGATACTTCGTTTAATGCTATGGGTTAAGGCTAACCAATGGGCGTACTGTTTGCTAGGTCGAATTTGACCAGCGAATGGGTGACTAATAAGCGCATCGCGTATTAGAGATTGAGAACTGATTTTTTCAAGGTAATTTAGGTACAAAAGGCTTTGATCGGGCTATTTCGTGGACGAAACTGGCGACCAAATTAAAAATTCACGCACTAAAATGTTAATTGTGCTATGATGGGACGACTTAGGCTTACCGGTTATTGACTCGTCGACGAATTGTAAAGTGAGTTGTTTAAGTGATTCACCTAGTAGTTTAGCAGCTAACCGTAGCTAAGCAAACGATTTATATTTAAGCAGCCGCTGATAATCCACAAATATCACTCCACGAATAATACTGTGAATCTAGTTTGAGCGCTTATTTCGAAATAGTATTCCTTGGACGCTTACTAATATGGCTCATACTGAACTTAAAATAAAGGTATCATGCTTATGCTGCTTGTTTTCTTCGACATTATATTCCACCTGCTATAATTCACTTTACGAAATATTTAACGCTTTTAACTTTGCGTCAATATAAATGTGGTCCATCAAATACCAAAATCGGTATTTATATGCCATAATAAACAAAACCGGGCCACGTAGGACCATGGCCAGTGAAGGATTCCGAAGTTGTTACTACAAACTATCAATTTTCTGTTAGAAGTTATCTTGTGCTTTTTAGTAGGTATTACTACTGGTACTTTAGTCGTATTATAGTTTTCCTTTAAAATTCGTAATATGTGCTTTAAATTAAGATATTTTTAATAATACGACACTCGTTTATCATGTTATTTTTACGAGCAACTGTACATCGAACGTACTTGTTTTAATTTATTGGTTTCTCTTGTCGATCGTAAATGATACCCCACTTCCAACTTATTTTATATTAAACAAAATTAAAGGTTTTCTTTCTAAAGGAAAATGCCAGTTTTTAGTCCTATTAATATATAACATAATTGTTTGATGAATATTTCAATTTGTCTTTCTGATTGTTATGAAGTCTGTTATGTCATGAAACTGTAAGGTTTTTCTCCTAATGTATCCATCTATCTATTTATTTTTAACCAATCATTAATCAAGAGCGTACGCTGACTTACATCTTAAGATTAAGAAAGATTATTCCGGGCCGATCCTTAAAACTGATCCCCTGATTGGAAAGGCAAATTATACAGTGGATCAGACACAAATTATAATATGATAATAACAAGGGGCCAGTTTAGGGGAGCAGACTGGAATAACTCGATTAACCCCTCGTATGCGGGAGGTAAAAAAAGTACCAAGTTCTAGTCTCTTCTGATTACGAAATAGTCCATAATATTAAGCTTAAAAAAATACAAAAGTATATCTAAATTTTGTGCATATAAGTTCATAGTTAATACACATTACAAAATTTCAATTTCCAATGCTATAACAATAGTGCGCTCGATGCAATTGTACAGTCCGTGAGCTCTTAGAAGAACCTTCGGGTTTCATCTCTCTCATTCGGGGGAAATCGGAAAGATTCGTGTAGTAGAAAATGACAATTGTCTTTTTGACTTAGTAGCAATCCATCACGCGAAGAGTGCACTCGTTGTTCTTTCATTGATTTATATAGAGCAGATAAAACCACTACTTACTTATTTATTTAGTTTGTTATTTTACGGACATTGTTTTCCATGGGGAGTCAACTTAAACAGGGTATTTCTGTAAATAGCCAATCACGGGAAATTGTTTATAAAGTAAGTATATAAAGATTTTTTTAAAAGAAGCTGAAAGTTTCAAGAAAAGTGTTGATTGTAAATATTTTAAGAAGGTTCAAGACCGAGTTATAGAAGCAACCGGGATTTCGAAAAGTACATCAAAAAGAATATTAAACGAAGCAGATCAAAACAATTCATTTGACACACCCAAGAGAAGTAGACCTAAAAAGGAATTTTCTTTGAATCTGGACAGTTTTGATTACGATGTAATCAGAAGAATGGTTTATGAATTTCATTCAAAATTCAAAGGGCTGCCAAATCTGGAAAAATTGCGACTCAAATTAATAGAAGCAATCAATTTCAAGGGATCTACATTCACATTAAAAAAAAATCTACAGAAAATGGGTTTTCGGTACTGCAAAAAGAAAGATAACAGAAAAACATTAATGGAAAAACATGATGTGCGACTAAAAAGGATAAAGTACTTGGACAATATTAAAAAATATAGAAATGAAGGAAGAGAAATAGTATATATGGATGAATCATACATACACTTCGCACATCAAAGGAAAAAGTTGGTCAGATTCTAGTACCGCAGGAATTAAAAAACCTATTTCCAAAGGCTAACGTCTTATAATAGCACATGCCGGTAGTGAAAATGGCTTTATACCTGGTGCGATGCTTATGTACAAATCTACAGATACAACTGGTGATCATCATAAAGAAATGAACAATGAAAATTACGAAAAATGGCTGAAAACCCAACTTATTCCAAATTTAGCACCAAATTCAGTTTTAGTAGTTGACAACGCCCCATATCATAACAAATACATAGAAAAGCCTCCAAAATCTAATACCCGAAAACAAGACATGTTAAATTGGTTAACAACACGTGACATTCGCGTTAATCCGAACTTAACAAAACCACGAATTTATGACATTATCCTGAAACACAAACACGAACATATGGAGTACTCGATAGATAAAATACTTGCTGGACAGGGTCATTCTGTTCTCCGTTTACCTCCATATCACCCAGACTTTAACCCTATTGAAAATATATGGTCCCAGTTAAAGCAATACGTAGCCCAACGCAACGTTAACATGAATATGACAACGGTAAGGAATCTGTTGCAAGAGAAGGTAAATATGATTGGTTCAGATGAGTGGAGAAAAGTTTGCCAGCACGCAATGAAGTGCGAAGAAGAGTTTCGAAAATACGTAAATGTTATAGACGACTACAGTGATCGAATTATAATTAATACAAATGAATCGGATATTGACTAGGATCAAGTACCTATAGTAGGCCCATATCCTCAATTAAAATAATTACACAACTGATACTCTATCGTCTTATGTGTTTGTTGTTTTTGTATTTTAATAATCAGAGGCTTTTTAAAATTCTGAAATAAACAAATTTGTTTGTATTATAAGCCATCTGATCGAGAATAGAATACAATGAGCTGATTATGAGTTATTTTTTTCTAATTTCGATTTTTCCTCTTCTTCGCCACGCACGTCAGTTTTCACCAAGCATTTTAATTGGCTGCATCAAACCAATACATTTTGACAGCGGTTAATCTCTAATCGTTTGTTAAGCTGTTGGTGAACATACCTCTCATCATGGTGTCATGGTGATCAATCCCAGCAGCACGATATCAGGCCTATTCGCTACAATATTCCTGCCCGTGATGATAGGTTGATCTCAATAGGTCGTGTCACGTGTAAGTTATGTGCATATTAAAATTTAACACGGTACCACACGGTACAAAAGAAGAGTGAACACAAAAGATCGTTTAGAAGAGCAAGTTGCTGGTGAATATCCTAGCTACGAGGTTATATCTTTTCATGTATCTGCACGTCGTTAGCAATATCCCTGAATAATTTCCCGGGCGGCGGCACTGCCGACGTGTGTATATTATTTATTGTTAAGTAGGGTCTATAATATAATTTAATTTAATGTGAATTAGCAGAGCTTGCTAGCGAATAGACACTTTCTAACCGCCTCCAGACATGTCTTTTCCGTTATTACGTTTATATATATATATATATATATATATATATAAATGTAGTTTCTAAGAATCCACAGGTGGGTATAACAGCTCTATATAGTTCCAAACAAAAGTAGTGTGTGAGAGCGAGGTGTTCTTTATTTAAATTAACGAAGGAAGAATTCGAAAATGCTGGTTTTGTTTTATTTGTAACATGACGAAAAGTCATATTGTATTAAAATTAGAAAAAGATAAATAAGCGTAATATTATTACAGTAAGGTTTATTTTGTACTGATGGTTATTCTTCGCATAACTTTTTACGGTAACTTCGAAAAGTTTTGCAAGTTGATTACAGAACAGAGGGGCTATTGTCTAACGCACTCGCAATCGCAACCGGCTTCAATTAAAATAATTACACAACTGATACTCTATCGTCTTATGTGTTTGTTGTTTTTGTATTTTAATAATCAGAGGCTTTTTAAAATTCTGAAATAAACAAATTTGTTTGTATTATAAGCCATCTGATCGAGAATAGAATACAATGAGCTGATTATGAGTTATTTTTTTCTAATTTCGATTTTTCCTCTTCTTCGCCACGCACGTCAGTTTTCACCAAGCATTTTAATTGGCTGCATCAAACCAATACATTTTGACAGCGGTTAATCTCTAATCGTTTGTTAAGCTGTTGGTGAACATACCTCTCATCATGGTGTCATGGTGATCAATCCCAGCAGCACGATATCAGGCCTATTCGCTACAATATTCCTGCCCGTGATGATAGGTTGATCTCAATAGGTCGTGTCACGTGTAAGTTATGTGCATATTAAAATTTAACACGGTACCACACGGTACAAAAGAAGAGTGAACACAAAAGATCGTTTAGAAGAGCAAGTTGCTGGTGAATATCCTAGCTACGAGGTTATATCTTTTCATGTATCTGCACGTCGTTAGCAATATCTCTGAATAATTTCCCGGGCGGCGGCACTGCCGACGTGTGTATATTATTTATTGTTAAGTAGGGTCTATAATATAATTTAATTTAATGTGAATTAGCAGAGCTTGCTAGCGAATAGACACTTTCTAACCGCCTCCAGACATGTCTTTTCCGTTATTACGTTTATATATATATATATATATATATATATATATATAAATGTAGTTTCTAAGAATCCACAGGTGGGTATAACAGCTCTATATAGTTCCAAACAAAAGTAGTGTGTGAGAGCGAGGTGTTCTTTATTTAAATTAACGAAGGAAGAATTCGAAAATGCTGGTTTTGTTTTATTTGTAACATGACGAAAAGTCATATTGTATTAAAATTAGAAAAAGATAAATAAGCGTAATATTATTACAGTAAGGTTTATTTTGTACTGATGGTTATTCTTCGCATAACTTTTTACGGTAACTTCGAAAAGTTTTGCAAGTTGATTACAGAACAGAGGGGCTATTGTCTAACGCACTCGCAATCGCAACCGGCTTCAAAATGGAGCAATTGTTTTCATATTGTATGCAGACAAGCGTTCGATTTTCAAAATGAAAACGATCGTGATTGCGAGTGCGTTAGACAATAAGCGGGAGAATCAACTTTTAAGGTACTCCCCAATTTTCGACATGTCTCACTATGTCACCTTAATTTGGTAGAATGCAATTTTTTTTTGATGTGGTCAGTATATTGAATAAATCAGACAATTAAACTTACTTTCTAGCTGACAATTTTAAAAATTCTTCTATGATTTACACAAATATATCAGGTAACGCAGGGGACGACGTTGTACCCGGGTTTTGTATGAAAAACGTGCATTTTCCACTGCGTTACCATGTTTTTACAAAATTATAGAATTGGTTTATGATTATGAATAGTGAAATCCGAAAATCTGATTATCTAATTTTAACATGTGTAAACCATTATCAATCTCACATATTCTAGTAAGTTTTTATTAGCGTGTAGAAAAGGAGGACTTTAAAAGTTGATTCACCCAAGCCCTCGAACCGCATATCACTATCGCGTGTCATCGTCAATACCCGAAGTATGCTTCTAAAATCCGAAGGTTCTTTTAGGAGCTCACGGACTGTATGTATTTTTTGATAACGTTGTATTTCATAAGTCATAACCAAGCTTAACAATTGGGTTCCATGTTTATAATTTGAGGTCCTTATAAAGAAATTAGCATTTATTTCGTAAATTACTATGTTTAAGCCAATATCGTTGAATTGAAATATTATGTAAATACAATCAGGATGTTGAAAATAACAATTGAAACATTTAAAGAAGTTAAAATTTTAACAAGTTTAGTTTCTATATAAAATCTTAATAAACGGGTCAAAACTTGGTGTATCGCGTTTTATATGCTTTTTTTATATTTTCTCCTAAATCCTACCAATGGAACTTATTTCTGATTTTCATGCATGTTCTCTATTTAGTAACTAAAATTAAAGTACACATAACAGTCGAATAAAATTAAAAGCCTGTTAATGTATGATGGCCAGTGCTCGGAATAGGTAGTGCCTATTTACCTAAACTTCAGATGAGGACCTAACTAAGAGTGGTTACAACCACCAAAAAATATTATTTATTAATATTGTTTGCGGGATTTCCCGGGATTCATAAGAGTACCTAATCGACATATAATCAGACTCGGCGTCAAATTATTAGTAAAATTCAATAGTTTAATTCAGAAAAATGCGTGTCGTGACATATAACGTACTGTGTTGAAAATCGATCAAAAATGTAATGTGTATGTGTGTAACGAGGTAATTGAAATAAAAAAATAGTAAATTTTACTTACCGTATAAATAGTTGATCCTCAGGCACAGCAATATCTATAGTCCTTAAGTCACGCCAATTTAATCGTATGAACAATATCCAAGTCCGTATAACAAGCCAATGTCAAAACATTAGGTAGGTCACACAATAGGTAGTGCCTATTTACCTAAACTTCAGAGGAGGACCTAACTAAGAGTGTTAGGTCCTCCTCTGAAGTTTAGGTAAATAGGCACTACCTATTCCGAGCACTGATGATGGCATCAGGGTTAGTTAGTGATATAATAACATATTCTCAGAACTCAGGATTTACTTTCACAGCTCTAGGTATTATTTCTAGAAAACGTTGTAGAACAAACTAGTTAGTTTAACTAAACCACAAAGGGTCGAGTTGGACTGGAATAGTTAATAGCACTACCTGAGGTTATTCAATGACCAGGGGAGCTGCCAGGACATGACTAAGCAATTCAGTTTACGTTGCGAGAAAAAGACAAAGCTATGTAACTGCTATAGCTCTGTCGCTTACACTCATCCTAAACTCAATTGCTTAGGCATGTCATGGTAAACTCGTTGTTTTATAAACAAACCGGATCATCAAAGGTGACATGTATTATTATGTTTAACCTGACATTTGACGAAAACTGTTTGGATTAAACACACGTAGGTTTATTAGATATTGATCAGGGACTCTATTCTACTGGGTAAAACTATATTGCGCCGCCATTAGTGTCAAGTAAATTAGAGCTATCAAAACGTCGACAGTACGATAACAAGAAGCAATAATGTTTGACCTTGTACCGATTAGTTTATTTATTTATTAGATATAGAGTATGCCGGATCTCTATTCTACTTTTAAAAATCATAATCAATTGACGACACGTTGGCCTAGTTGGGAGTGACCCTATCTCCGACGCCAGCGGTCCCGGGTTCAAATCCCGGTAACGGCAGATATTTGTGTGATGAGCACGAGTATTTGTTCCTGAGTCTTGGATGTTTTCTATGTATTTAAGTATATATTTCTCTATCTAAGTATGTTTATCGTTGTCTAGTACCCATAGTAGAAGCCTAGAGCTTAGTTTGGGACTAGGTCAATTTGTGTGACATTGTCCCGTGATATTTATTTAATTTTTATTTTATATATATTTTGACATGTCATTGTATTGTCTAACTCGGCCGCCATTACTGTCAAGCAACTAGTCATCATAACGTTGACAATAGGATTAGGTACAAGTCACAAGTAATGTTAATGTACCAAGTAGAATATACCCCAGTTGCCCTATATGTTGTTCCTTTAGCACTGCTATGCCACTATAACAATTGTATAATTTATGTGACTGTTACATAATAAAAGGCATTAAAATGCAAGGGTGTGTTTATGAAACGAGCCGACAGGTGAGTTTCAAAATAAAATCACAGGAGTGTTATATCGCCTAATTATGTATAGTGCTTACACTTATATTGCTTCATTTACATACATATTATAAATAACAATACAAAATAATCAATTTTTTGCGACACGACAAATGGAACGCAAAAATGGCGGCAACCGTAGTTTTTTTTAAATTCGGAGACATACTAGAGTCGGCCTCTACTACCATGTCGTTCGATATCAAGTAAAATACGAGATTTGTCAAAATTGTATGCAATCGACATTTCATCTCGAATAAAATGTCATCTCGAGTGATATTAGAAATGAGGACAAATAAAATTGCTGTGTTTTTCAAAGATGTTCGAAATTTGAATGAAATGATGACATCGCATTTCGTCGTTCGGCATTCAGTACCGCGAATGTCTAATTGTGACCCAATGCGACATGCGCGGTACTGAATGCCGAACGACGATTTGATGTTATTGTTATTATTAAGCAAAACTAACATTTTCACAGATAAGAAATTTGTTCTAACAAAATATTTTATCTTTATGCTAGTCATAATTTGCGGTTTTCGAACGCATCGTAGAGGGTTTATGATAATTATGTGTGTAGATAAAAGTTATTTAGGCCACTTTCCTAAACACTTCAAACGTAAACTACTTACTTACATGTCACATTCGCGAAACTGACGGGCTATTGTGCAAATACTAAAAATAATAAAGTACTCAAATAGAATAGATACGAAAGAACAGTATGGTAAATTAATGATAAAATTGCAAGTATTATGCACAATACACTTTGTACTTAATAATTATTAGTGTGTAAGCTGTGGATACCTATAATTAGGTGAACATTATATGTTAATATTAAATGTAAGTTATGCTTAGTAAGTTATAATATCTGTTGGTATTCCTAAATAAAAAAAAAAAAAAAAAAAAAAAAAAACACATCGTTGAGAGAGGCGATGGCTGAGATACGCGTCATACTAGTGAACGTGTGCTGTTTGTGGGGTCCGGTCTGTTCACATTTGCAAGGACTTGTTGCTCAGTTAATTATTCTAGTTACGGCTTTTACGTAGAGACCTCGTCGTGTTGTTCTCCTATTAATAGATATTATTTCAGTTTAATCTTACTGACCTTACATTTGAAATGATTTCATTGATGTTAGTTTTAATTATTATTATTTATTACTTCACCACCTTGTAATATAACTTACTTTTCAGTATTACCTGTCCCCCCGTGATACAGTTATTCCTAGTACGAAGAACAGAGGAAAGTTACTTATACTGTCATTGTTTTATACAAATCATCAACTTAATTACTATTATAAGTACCATAAACACCTGTTATTACTTATTACATAACGTACGTACTAGACTGCGTACTGTTTTAGATTGACTTAGTTTGATTGAAAAAAATACCTTCTGCTGAAGTTTTTTGCGGCATATCTCCGCTATGATGGTTTTGTCCGAAGCGCTAGTAGATTCACTCAATATTACCGACGTGCAAAAGAAAGTGGTCAATTTGCTGAATAAATATATGTATATTTTTTTTTTTTCCTTTTATTCCTGGCTTCAAAAGAACGTTGTAAGTATAACTTGTGTATCTGTGTGCCGGTAGCTCCCAAACGGATCGATCGGTTCGGACGCCGTTTTATATTACTGAAATCTAGATTAATCGAGACTGTTCTTGGCTAGATATCATGAAAATCGGTTGTGCCTTTAACGATATATCAGCTCTGAAACTAGGGGTTGCCATTACATGGGGGTTTTATCTATAGTCAAAAGCAATGAAAACGGGAATTTTCATAGAAATTGACCCGTTTTCATTGCTCCTGAGTGTAGTTGTTAATTATTTACAATATCTGTGTCCGATTATTTGCCAATAAAAAATAGACGATATATTTTTGTTTATCTACTAGCTATTTGATACTTTTTTTCCGTAAAATACCTGTGCCATAAAGTGTTTTCCTCTCGATTTTTCTCTCGCCGGGATTGAACCCGTGACCGTTCATAGGCCGTGTCACTAGTAACTTGGCTAACTGTGTCGTAACTTAAATTTAATCCTGAGATTTTCAAAATTATTCAGGTAAGTAGAGTATGATGTAGTAAAGCATCACGAGAAAGGGGTTTCATATTCTTCGAGAGTTTGAGAAAACTTTCCAGTGCTAGGTCATTTAACGTATTAATGCATTTGGAGTATTCCGTCAGCGCATGCCAACCGGGCCGCGGCTGCGCGCCCGCGGGTGCAGCGGCGTAGCGCCCGGCACGTCAGTTGGACTACGACGCGCGCGCTACGAACCCGTACGGCTACGCTCCCCGTCTACGCGTAATGCTACGCGCGTGACCGCATGCCATACACAACAGTGCCAAAAGTGATTAATATAAAATATAAACATTTTAATAGGTAAAGTTCACTTCTAAATGTTTTACGTCAATGTTAGTTTTATACATTTGTAAAGCAAACTTTTTGATTCTACGCAACTCTTGTGTTCGCAATGTTTGGTAATGGATGCGAAGTTTTTTCTTTTCATTTTTAATGACGCCGTTAGGAGGCGGGTTTTGTGAGAGCTCGCAGTGTATGTATGTAAATGTTTGTGCAGTTATTGAGGAAAATCAAATAAGCTTCCGCTTAAAGCGAGGATTATCAATGAATTTTTCCGTGTATTTTAATCATGTTCGATTAAATATATCTACTTTGACTTGATGTTGTTAATATTAACTAAATTTATTATCAATTATTCCAATGGCCATCAACGACAAAGCTCTATTAAAATGACAGTGTTATTAAATAGCTCATCATGAAATGCATTCAGTTAAAATACATTTAATTCTATGAATTTAAATCAAATTTGCAAAATTAAGAACAGTGCTCTTTACACGTAACTGTATCTTTTAAATGAAATACAAAAATAATACGTTATTTATTTTGGACATTTACCTTCCTCGTTACGTATATTCCTGTTTATTTCCTGCCATGGGTAATGACAGGAAAAAAAAAGTGAGATTACCTAATAGGTTTCTTCCCGTTTAAGTGACCTATTAAACACTCGGTACTTTAACTTGAGCAGTTCCCGACCGAGTTTAATTCTCTTATCCCGGTACGTTTGTAGAATATGAGATGAATAATAGATAAAAGTATCTTCCGCGCAACTAGCCCGGCGGGGATCCTCCGTTAATGGCACTCGTTAATTTTGTATCACCTACCCTCACAACCGTTATATTGTGCTAGTAATTCGCTGTATACCCTCCAGCGGTACGTTATGCTCGTATTTCTTCGATGACATTTAATAAGGGTGTGCTATTCTTCCTGTAACTATTGTTATAACATTAATTTAACGAGGGATTAAAACCCCGTGTGGTGGCCGGGTTAGAATAGTGCCACTCCATGTCTTCCCGTGGATGTCGTGAGAGGCGACTAAGGGAATAAAGGCTTGTAGTACTGTTAGGCGATGGGCTTGCAACCTGTCACTAATACACTGGTAAACATGTGGTTGCCTGTGAGCCTGACTATGCAAAATGTGGTTACAGAATTATCAACAAGTTTAGAGTTGTAGGTGTTCTGTTGCTCTGCCTACCCCACTCTGGGAGTAAAGGCGTGACGTTATGTATGTATGTATGGGATTAAAACATTTTCTTTTCGTTTCCTGAGAATGTTAGCATATTTATAACAAGACTGAGAAATTGTTGCGAAACGGTCCCAACTCAGCAATAGCTAGCCGTAAAGCCAGCGCTGGTCTTCCGTTGGAACCGCTTGGTAAAGAAACGGAAAGTGACACTTAACACAAAACAACGTAAAAAGAAAAACAACAATTTAGGTAATACCTACTAAAATCGTAATGATTTACTAGGGTTCACAGTCCGGCAGCCAAAGTACTAGGACGTATAAAGTATTCTTAGGATTTTCAGCAAAACAAAATTGAAACTGTAAATTCCGAAATGAAATTTCTGCTGGAGTTTGAGTTGGCAGTGTCCTGTCCGAAGCGCTAGTAAATTTACTCCATAAATTGACGACGTGTAAAAGAGCCCTCATGTAGCCAATTACTGACAAATATTTAGAATTTAGAATTCTGAATTTTCATACAGCGACGCGTCAAATTCGAAGCCTCTCGTACGTATGCGCGACGACTCACACACGGGATCCTATCATTTCATAACCAATGTTTAACAAATGATTCATTTCACAAACATATCATTTGGCAACCTGCTTTTTTTCTGAAACTGTAAATAATTCCGGATTTATTTCAGGACCCTCTTGTAGAACCCTATGGGTTAGGTTATGTTAGTGTTATAAAAATCCTGAAATATTTGTAGTTACAGAAAAAAAAGTGGGTTGGCAAATGAATAAGTTGCGAAGCGATGCATTTGTCAAAGATGTGTCGGCGAAAAGGCAGAGAACCCTCGCAGACAAGTGCACAAATATGATCATACTGGGCAGGATATCGTCTGACGAGTTTCCGTATTGTCAACGTTTTGATAACTCTTATTTACTTTACAATAATGACGGCCGAGTTATAAATAATACTAAAACACGTCAAACGCATTCTCGTTTTAACCTAGTAGAATAGAGACCCTGAGTAGACCAATTTGGTCTAGTTTAAGTGGCATCACATTGGAGCACGGACTATGTTTTTATGTGTTATTATTCTATGCTTCTACTACTACTATGATGGGGCTCTATTCTACTGCGTTATAACGATATTTCGTTTGACGTGTTTTAGTATCGTTTATAACTCGGCCGTCATTACAGTCAAGTACATAAGAATTATCAAAATATTGACAATACGGAAACACGCCAAAGACGCCGAAGATGTTTACGCTATTCTTTAATAAGTATCTGATTATTGTAGAGGCCTAGAAAATGGGGGGATTGCCTGACGAGGTCATTAGCGGGCCGAGCCTGGGCGGGGACGAGTCAGGCATTCACCATTTCCGACGAGGCTTGATGCTTTTTTCAAACAATGTGAGGAAATTATATAAATGCACTTGTAAAAAGAAGTTAAGATGAATTCAGGCACAATAACCGAATATTATCACCTTTCATCAAATTAAAGTTTGGTTTACTGACTATAGACATTAAAAAAAGGCTTTTTCATAAAAAAAAAACAACATACGCATTGTGTTCAAAAACGAACAGTTACTTTGGGTGTATGCGGTGTTTTAGGTTCCGTAGTCAAACCCTTACAGCTATCTATCTGTCTGAATGTATTAAAATAAAACGCGGTTCTCTACACATGTAATGAGAGGTTTTATTTGTTATCTTACGACATCGTGTGGGGTATGGTTATAAATCTCTTAAAAAACATTATGTGATAACATCATTCCTTAAATTTAGGGTATAAAATACCTAAAATGAAAGTATAAATATATAATGAATTTGTTAAGAAAATCACAAAAGGAAGGTAGATTTCTCTGGTTCTTAAACTAATAATCATCTATGATAGCACCAGATAACTTTAAATACGATATTTGCTCAGAGTTTTGGTTTTTACAAAGAGTTTTTTGTGCTTGTTGTTACGGCGATGGAATCCTACGCTAAGCATGGTCCGATATTTATCCTCTTGCACACTTGTCTTTTTGCTCCTTTCGATTTTGTATGAAATTAACCATTTTTTTATACACGAAAATGGTTTTCATTAGTTTTTTATTCCTCCGCGTATTCATTTCTCAAAAGAAATGTCATAAATTCTGAGCTTTTTTAAGAAAATTATATTACACGTTTCATGATCTTGAGTAAAGACTTATCTAGCTTCTTGGTATGCTCATTGGGAACCCAAGTTTTTATCTTTGACATTATCAAAGTTATGAATGCTATCATCGGGAAAACATTGTCTAGAGAAATGTATAAAATCGTCTTTTTGGTATAGGTACCATTATTTTAGCAGGGGACAATCTCACACAAATTGACCTAGACCCAAACTAAGCTCTAGGCTTGTACTATGGGTACTAGACAACGATAAACATATTTATATAGAGCAATACATACTTAAATTCATAGAAAACATCCAAGACTCAGGAACAAATATTCGCGCTCATCACACAAATATCTGCCCTTACCGGGATTTGAACCCAGGACTGCTGGCTTCGGAGGCAGGGTCACTCCCAACTAGGCCAACGTGTCGTCATTTATGTAGATACATGTAAGTATTGTGACTTATAAACTATTCTGAAAAATAGTCTTACAGGGCCTCTATTCTATTGAGTATGACCATATTGCCTTTGACTCGTTATTGTAGGTATTGTTTGTAACTTATAAGTAAAAAATAAGAGCTATCGTATCGTTGACAATACGATAACGTGTCAAAGGCAATATATAGCTTTACCCAGTAGAACAGAGGCCCTGGGCCTCTATTCAGGTGCGTTAAAACGATATCGTGTTTGACACGTTTAAGAATCGTTTATGTCACAGTCGCCATTATTGTAAATGACATAAGAGTTATCAAAACGTTGACAATACGGAAACAGGTCAAAAACGATATCGTTATAACGCATTTGAATAGAGGCCCTGACCCGCATCCCATAACAATATATTTATTTCGTCAAGTTAATATTTTTGAGTTTGTTTTTTATAAAGCCTAGAGTAATTTTACGAGAGCCGATAATCATTTAATATCAGGAAGCTAACGATAGAATAACTGCGTTTATTTTTAATTTTGCTACTAAAGCAATTGAAAGATTAGCATCTGTAAAAAAGTTTTAAAGGAAAAAAAATTGACAAAATAATTTAAAAGATATATGTTTTCAGTTGGTTTCCCCCAGACATACGGCCAAACTCTGTATTCAAACCGTGGACAGATAGCCTTACTTCGGATTAAAATTTGACACATTTTATATGGGCAAATGTCTAATTTCAACCCGAAGTAAGCCTTACCTATTTGCGGTTTGAATATAGGTTTCGGCCGTTAGTAAACTTGCGATATACTGTGGTAATATTTTTAAAGCTACAGTTAAGTACCAATTAAGGCATGGACACCTATTTTTTTAAGTAGTTTTATGCCCGCTTTTCTTCGTATTTCAATGAAGAAGACATATGATATAAGTATAAAAACGCATTGATGAATACAAATTACTATTAAACTTCCTATAAGATTGATTATAACATCACATTTTATTTGATAGACAATGTGATAAAAATAACGCATTATTAATAATGTTAATGTTTGGCGTGTACAATTTTAAATCGAATTCCATTACACTTTACGATCTCGTGCTTAGAGCATATCTTGTGGGATTACATAATTGGTGGCAATTGTAGTTTTTATTGTAGATGATTTACTTTTTTAAGTATCCACTTTACGAGCCCCAATGCAAAAGAGTTCGGCTACTATTTAAAATTGAAAGTAACTTTTTTCAAAGTCAAATCTAGTTAGTAATTTTAATAGCATGGAAGCAAGAAATAAAAAAAAAAAGTATTGTAAAATTAATCAAGTTTATTTCCTACATAATACAAATTAAAATTATTTCTGTATTTAAATAAAAAAAATACAATTTTTCTATCAACGACAACGCATAATAGTTCGGCTATCGATCTTGAGTATGCAAAATAGTTCGCCTACCACTTAGTTGTCTCGCCTTTACTCTTAAGAACAGCCTTGATTCTCAATGGCATCGTCTCTACCAACTCTTCACACTCTTTTGGGGTTATAGACTCCCAGACAGCGACTATTTTCTCTTTTAAATCACTTTTTGACCTCGATGGAAACTTGCGTATTTTTTTTTTCATTTTCCACCA
This sequence comes from Acleris holmiana, assembly GCA_949316455.1. Taxonomy (NCBI): domain Eukaryota; kingdom Metazoa; phylum Arthropoda; class Insecta; order Lepidoptera; family Tortricidae; genus Acleris; species Acleris holmiana. The sequence continues at coordinate 12,178,409 of OX438768.1, forward strand.
CAATGTTTCAATGGGTGACAAATCTGGACTATTCGACGGCCACTCCATAGTGGGGATTCCTTTAGACTCGAGTCAAGTCTTCGTGGTTTTCGCAGTATGGCAAGAAGCCCCGTCTTGTTGAAAAGTGTAGACATTTTTTAAACTTGTTTTCAAAATGTCCTGGTATTTCACTGCATTAACCGTCCCTTCTACAAAATGCAGGCGGCCTACCCCTTGTGCCGACATGCAACCCCATATCATCACAGACCCAGGAAACTTCACTTTTCTCTTAATGCAGTCTTTGATGAATGCTTCGTCTTTCTTTCGAATGATTTTTTTCCGTTCGTCGCCGACAGTTACTTCGAATTTTGATTCATCACTCCATATTATTTGACGCCATTGCTCAGTAGTCCAGTTTGAGTGCTCGCGAGCGAATTTCAGCCTCTTCTTTTTCTGTAACTCCGTTAGTAAAGGTTTTTCCTTAGCCGTGTAAAAACCATATCCCATTCTTTTGAGAACCCTTTTGCAGGTATCCACTGAAACGTCTTTTTGGATCATATCACGCCATTTTACGGAAAGTTCCCCCGCACGAGCATGGCGGTTTTGTTTGATAATTTTCTTTAAAACACGGTTTTCAGCGGCACTCGTCATACGCGGTCGACCCGACTTCTTCAAACACGAAATTGTGCCGTGTTTCTTGCGATGATCAATGATTGATTGTTTTTTTAGATCTTGGCAGTAATAAATCTCTGGCGATTTGGTTGGTAGATTTTCCACTCTCACTACTGGAAATTATAATTTTCCTGACTTCTTCTGTGACTGGTTTTCCGCGGCCCATGTTGCTCTAATTAATAACTTATAATAATGAAAAATACTTGGGGTATGTACTTATATATACCCTTTGACATGTTAAATGACAATGGGTTCCTAATTTATTTAAATCTTGTTTATTTTTTTGAGTAATAAAATTAAAGAGGGTTAACGTTAGGCATGTACGAACTATTTTGCATCAATTAAGAACCTGCCGAACTGTTTTGCGAAACCATAATATGAATGAATATATATAGGTTTTTTTTTTCTTATAATGGATTTATTGTGCAATAGTGTAAAAGCAACGTTGTATTTATGGAGTATAATATTGTATAAATCGTTTGCTGCTAATGCCTTTCTAGAAATAAAACGAGTTGATATAAGATTCATATACTTAACAATCTATGACTTGACGAACTCTTTTGCATTGGGGCTCGTATTTATCGACGTCAGGGAAATTATGATCAGTTGGCCAAAGGTCTGCTGCCCCAAGTTTGAATTCCGTTAGCACGTGATATGACAATAAGGTCGATAAGATCCGTCTGTCAAATCGAAGCATAGGGTTTAGTGACATTTTCATGTTACGGAGAATGGTATTCAAATTGACAGACCATTTATTTAGCCGAGTCACTGTGCTTTCATCGAATATCAGTTTAAGTAAAAAATTACATTTCACAACCCACTTTCACAATTTTAACCATTCTAGTTTTCCTATGCCTCTGGTAGCTTATGTCCTTGTCTGACTTTGGATTGACTCGTGAGACGTCCCGCCGTATTTATTCGTTGAAAGTCAAACCTTGGAGAATTCACAAGAGCTTCACCTTTATATAGACGACCGCGTTTGAGATTCACTTTAAAAACCGAAATAATGAGGTTGGAATTGCAATTTGTCTTGTTAAACATAGTAAAATTCGATATTTGTCAATATTTTAAATGGTTATTACACTTTAAATACGAAATAAACTACGAGTTATTTTTGCCTAACATAAGCTTTAATAAGAAGGGTTGTTTAAGGGGTCTATACTCATAGATCTCTCCCTGATGACTCATTACTCACCGCAGTTTGACAAATGTGGTGTCGTTTAATTCGTCTTAATAGTAAGCTTCCTGTTAAATAATATTAGGACGTCAAGGAAAATCCAATACGTCATGAACACACAAAATTAGGCCTACAGAAAATAAATAAGTTAAATGGATCGTGTTTAGCACCAAAATAAAAATATGTGTTATCGATTTTCATAATGTAGGCTTATATTGCTCGTGTGCAATGCTGTACTTTTTGTGAACATACTTCAAGTTTTCAAAACTTAGATGTTTGCCAAAGCTAAAGCCAACATTTTAATGAGTCGATGCTTTAATGCTGAGCATTAATTAATTGCTACTTAGCTGTCGTGGTGGCTGCATAAGATAATGATAAATGCATGAAATTAAAGCAGCACGGTGGCGTGGCAGCGTCGCCATAAACAAGAATACAAAATAAATCGCTGTTTAAACGACGAGCGTTTTATTTTTAAAATTAACACGATGTGCTAGTCGGTGCAGCCACAAATGGTGCAAAATAACAAAAAGTAGCGCGGGTTGTGAGTGTGACAGTGACTTATGCGTCGTCCGCCCTTCCGCCGCCGGCTATTGTAGCTACTCATTCCCTTGAATTGTTACCTAAATTAATTTTTCGTCGCTACCTCTCTTCTCAATGTGTCGGAAACGCTAACCCTTCTTATTTTTTACCTTTTTTTCGTGCAAAAACATTCGGCAGACCCGAAAAGTAATTCCGGCCGACTGCGAAAGGGCCAGTTAATTTTTTAACAGAATTGAGATAAGAGGTCTGAATGTAAAGGATGCCAGCCGCCTGTAGCGCGAGCACGTCGGTAAATAATCGATTTTATTTGCGAATCTGTTTATCTCAGATTATTTGGTACCTTTTATTATTTGATTGCGAGCTTGAGCACTTCGCAGTTTCCAGTGAGACTCAATCAAGCGAGTAGTCGTTTTTCAAACTGGTGCTTTTACTTGGCTTTTGTAGAGTGGTTCTTTATTACAATGTTTTAAGTTGTGAGGGTAAAAGCGGGAGCCGAGCACGGTTCGCCTTTCCGAGGAACCTGTGAAGTGTTCCCTTGGATTAGAATCAAGAATTTTGGGTGTATTGGCTTGTGAGCGTAAAATGTGAACAAATACCGCGTATACGCCTAATCGTAAGAACTTTAGGGAAGGGTTGCGTGAGACAACCGTCCCGACCCGTGTCATGTTCGCTTCTCCATTTACAGGTAGTCGGGTAATAAAGAGGAACCTTATGGTTAATTCCTTATTTCAAAATTTCCGGCAGTGAAATATAATATCACTCCACATACATGTACCTACCAAAATGAACGTTGGTTTAATCAATTTTCTAAATGGCGTACATTGTACAAAATCTAGCTTATTCTAGAAAGACTTTCATTCAACTGTTTATCATAAAATATGATAATTAGTGTGTAGATCTTTGTAGCCCCACGCGCGTTCTCGAGTAATACACACGGAACGAGTGTGTACATACATAATTAATTCTAAAATGTTCTTGAAAAAGAAATAATACTTAAAACATTTATCATGTTATTAGGATAGGTATTTCGTTACTTTGATAAAGTATTGGTCGAATTAAGTTTGGCGATGAAGATTAATGAAAGGTGATTCTGTGGTGTTATTCCTTAACTCAACAAGGGCATTCTTACACGAGCTCTGTACAGTACTGTAAAGCGTACGTTCAACGTCAGCATTGTTACCATTTTAGTTTAACGTCATGTTTGCGATGAATGTTCTACTAACTCATAAAACTTTATGACGTTGTCTACCTTTTACTTACAAGTACTAGCCTAATTGGATCTCCTTTGTATTATTTCCGTACAGCAAGTTTTAGTGGGGTTAACAAAGGGGTAGGAATTCTACCAATTGTTTAACTAATAAGTGGACTCGTATAACCAATCCTCACGTACTCGGGGAAACAAGCCTAACCCTAACCATAAACTTAGAGTTAACTGTAGAGGTATCACCTATAAAAAATACTGCCAGTTCCGCAACAGTTGAGAAAAGATCACTGGGGTGTAGTTAACTTAAATAACTCGCATAGCAATTCGTTGAAGTATTAACCGGCCAACTAAAGTCGTCTCGTGCGCTCGTAAGCATGAGTTAGGTACCTAACACTTTGGCGGATATAGAAGATGGTAGCAAAAATTGTTCAACTGAGGTTCTCAGTTAAGAATTGTTTACAATTTAGGCATATTGGCATAAACAAATGGTCACCCGACATGTTCACAAATTCTAAAGCCGCCTCTTAAAATAGTCTGACGAGACAACTTAGGCTTGCTGGTCAAAAATTCGTTGGGAAATTTAAAAGCGAGTTGGTTATGTTTACGCGCTGATGGATAAACAAGACGTTTTCATCAATGAGCTCGTCATATATTTGTTTCTGATAACACGGTAAGTCTAGCCAAAGATAATAATAATTTAAAGATAATTTCTCAACGGTTTCGTTAGAGAATAACATGTCTGAGTGATTGAGCACAAGGTTCGAGTTCCACTCCAAGTTAAGAGTCCGTCCGCATTAGCGCAATCGATAAACATTAAAATAATTTCGAGGTTCGCTGCTAAATGCCTGTTCTGGAACATAAAGTAAAGTTTCAAGGAGTTTATAAGCGGGAAGACTAATTGACTTTCATTTTAACGTTGAGTACATTATCCAAACGAGGTTAATGTTTTTATCAGTAAATAAAAGTACATACCGATTTTATTTGTGAAATAGTATTTAATTTGAAATAACAATAATTTTGATCACAGGTTTAATCTAATTTTAACTCGTTAATTCATAAGAGCTTTAATTTTGTCGTTAGAGCTGATAGGAATTAACGAGCTGGGTATGCAAAGTCAAGTTATCTTAACGATATTATAATGAGCACTAATTATTAACCTTAAATATGGCCAAATAACTGTTTTTTTTTAAACGAAAGACAATCTTAAAATAGGTTTTATATACAAACATCGCATGTGCAACATACTTATTGCGTGATTGAGTAGCCTAATAAATGCCCTCTTTTACGTTGATTAGCATGTTTATTTCCAAATTAAAGATTACCTCGTCTAATGGAGGAAACGTACGAGCCCCTCTTAAATGTACGGTCTTCACCAACCGATCGTCCGAAGTAGGTTAAATAGTGCCAGGTGTAAGATAAACAACGTAGAGTCAACAATACACATACCAAACAAGCTGTCACAGTATGCTTCGTTTCATCGTTATTATCTCAGCCCATAGCGCGCCGTATATGGCGGCCAATTCACCTACATAATATGATTATTTTAACCTCGTAAGACCCGGTGTGCTATAGAAAGTACATAATTCAGGCAATTCAATTTAAACTTTATTTCAGGTGTTATACAGTTTATTTTGATTTGTTTCAAAAATGAAAATGTCATTTAAGTGCAAAGGTAATTGAACTTTATTTCCTTGCTGGTAGATTCAAATTCCTACTTCCAAAAATCTATCGGATTGTAGTATGGTGGGCCTCAGGAGGTTAAATCAGTAACTAAAACTATAACTATTGACCGTAGCAATTAATTTATATGAGGAACAGTTAGAATGGTCACACATAGTGCAAAACCTAAAAGGATCAAAAGATTAAATAATTATAGATTTTTTTTGCTATATTTGTCTACATACACTTTGTACGGCCAAGGTACGTTATGGGACAGTAAAGTTCACGGCGCCTCTCCTCGCTGTGTACTTCGTGTTATTAGCCGGAGATGATTAAATTTGCCTTCTTGTTGTCGCTCGCCAGTATTAAAGTAGCAAATATTTTATGATACTGCCCTTGGGTTGTCCGTCCGGTTTGAGCAGACCCGGGTATTCGCCGGCCGCCGCCGTGAGGCACTTAAATTTGTGATCCGCTCAAAACACGTGTCGTCCCCTTCAATCCTGTTTCGAGACCCGGATTCAGATACCTACATAATTAATAGATACGGAAAAGCTTTTACAAATTGCTTGAAAAAATGATTTAATGGAAACAAGCATTACAAATAAGTATTATAAATGTGAAAATCCGTTCGTTGGTTTGTTGTTTGTTTCTATTTTTACGCAGCATTGGAGCAACTTTCTGCGAAAAAAAGAAGACCCACTTCATTTTTTTTAGTGAAACTTTATTTATTGAATAATAAATAAAGTTTCTGATGTACTTTGAAATTTGTAGAACGTTGGAAGTTGAAAACTTTATAGATACCCTAATTATATTAAATTTGTGAAATAGTGAGAAAGGCCTGAAAAAAAGTGTTAAATAGGTAACTACTAGGTAACTACAACTAAATAGGTACTACTTTGATAAATAAGAAAAACTAATATCTATGGCCGTAACGTGTAATTACTGGACATAAAATGTCTGATACCTGTTTGTCTTTCTGCCCATAGTGACTATGTTCTGCTAGTCGCTTCAGGTAGTCTAACGCATAAGAGTTTATATGAATATGCCGATTTTTTGAAACTGTAGATAAGCAATGAACCCTTTCCTGGAACATCAAACTACCCTTGTCATCGTCTATTGACGTTCGAAGTTCCATTGTAATATATGTTATACGCGATACGATACGAATCTTTCGAATTAAGCTATAGGTGCCAGTAAAGGTTAATATTATGGGTAAGGACCAAAAAGTAGGCCACGCTAACTCACTCAATTAATTTTTCTATGAAACTTTTCCGTTGTGACACTAAAATTTGCCATACGTAGGGATAATTTTCGTGTCACAACGGAACCTTTTTTCAGTTTTGTTGTTTGTATGGTTAACTACGGTTCACTATGGTCCAAATATTTGGTCCTTACCCATATATTATATGTATTTGTTCCTTGTTCTATCCATAAGCATGTTTCTCGTCTTCTAGTACCCACCCATAGTACAAGCGTAGAGCTTAGCATGGGACTAGGTTAATTTAGGTGTGTTTTTTTTAATGTTAATGAGAAGGCACACGAGCACTCAGGCCACCTGATGGTAAGTGGAATCTGAGACCCATAGATATTTTAATTCTCAAGACTATAATCCTAAGACCTCAAATGCGTTGCCAACCCTGAGGACTAAGATAAGTGAATTTGATGATGGAATTTGTGTGTAATCGTCCCCTCATGTTTATTTATTTACTATTCACGTTATTAAAGTTATTGGAGCACCTTTACACCTTTGGTACTTTTAAACTAGATTTGAAGAGGTTTTGTGTATTGATATCACTGTTTATATTTTAACACATGATAAGGTAAAATGTTAAGTTACTTAAATATTTCTTTAACGTCAGACATATATATGGATTTATTTAAAAGTTAATTTCTTTATTATTCGGTAGTTTCGATTCCAAAATTTAACAACTTAATATATGTATGTCATTTTAAGTGACCCATATAAAGTGCCATGAAGTGTACTTTGTATGGGAAATTGGTCACTTTGATACGTCGAACTCATCAATGGGGTTCTCAAATAGTCGCCGGATGTCTGTAGTTCACAGTGAGATAAAAACGACGGTGTGGCCGGTTCCGGCTGACACAGATTTGTGACCCTCGCCCTTTGCTGCCGCACTTGTTACGATGATAAAATATAGAGTGACTTCATCCGAGTTATCTATCGGTAACAATCGAGCGGGATTGGATCGACATATTAAACTCGGTTGAAACATTTCCAATAAGACATCCTTATGTTATGTCTATTGTACTGTGAAGACGCTTATAGTTTTTCATTTATTATTAGCTGAAATAGAAATAAATGTGGTCCGTCTGTTATTCTAAAATTTGGCGCTTAACGCATTTAGTACCAATTCCACCATATCATGTTAATAGACGATTAGAGCGTTAACAGTTGTCAAAATGTATGAACTAATAGTCGATTGACATTGATTAAATTTAACATCGTATGGTGAAATTCGTACTTAGGCAGTCGATGTAAAAACAAGTTCTAATTGACATTCAATTCAAGAGCGTCGGTGGTCTAGTGGCTTAGGGAGTCAACTCATGATCATAAGGTACCGAGTTCAAACCTCGCGGTCACCATGGACTAATGAGTTTTTCTAACTTAAGTACATTACCCGATGCTCTTACCGTAAAGGAAAAACATCGTCATGAAACCTGCACATTCCAAAAGCTGAGTGTGTTAGAGGGTAATTGCACAAAAGATACTAAACGGTCGAAGTGTATCTGAAAGGGCCCATCTGTACGATAAGATATATCAATATATTTGTAGGTCATTATATGACATACAATTATGTGTTAACCTAGAGAGAGAAAAATAAATATCGGGAAGGGAACAATCTGACACAAATTAACCTAGTCCCAAATTACCTTTTAATCTTTCAGAACCCATGACACATTTTAATTGAATCATTAAAATTCAAATGTAAAATCTTTTGTTAATGAAAACAAAGTTTGAAATTAGTATTTAAGGGTATGAAATCTTAAGATGTCAGTGGATTCTGAAAGGTTAAACGCCAATGACGACTAAAGTAGTCATGAGCTGTCGTGCCTACAACGCCACCGACACTAATAGTTGTCACAGGTACAGTTTAAAACAGACGTTATTCGTATGGATTAAGTTAAATTTTGCATAACTGTTAATACATGTTTGGCGTGTGAGTGACGCATTTGTATTTAAAAGGTTAAGCTGTTAGCGTTAGCAGTTGAAAAGGTTAAGCTGGGCAGAGAGTCTACACGGTAGGCTTGTACTACTCGTACGGATATAAGACAATGGTAAACTTACCCACTTCTCTCTCTCTCTTTATTTAAGAGCCATTCTCTTGTCAGTGGAGTAATCGCCAACCGCTCCGGTCTTCCGTCTACTGCTTGACTTTCTGGTACGTCCCGACCTTAACCTTTTCTTTTATCTACTCAAAGTAATTTCGTCTTGGTCTTCCTCTGCCTCTCTTTCCCTCTCACCACCCACTTCTAGAATCTGCATCTGCATAGAAAACATCCAAGTGTTAAATATACGTACGTACACGACATGTTACTTGTGTAAATAGAATGACAGTTGCGATCGTCATTTGTTTGTATATGTATGTAAACATTTGTTATAAAGTAAAGCCAAAAGTAAATATGACGTATTTTTTACCGACTAATGTTTTTTCAATCGTCACAAATATAGTGTCTGTCAGTTAAAGGTAGCGCGCTACTTTTGTTTTGTGACAGAAATAGAGAGGTGTATCCTGTACAATCATGGTTACAGCAAAAGTTACAATCGCTTATTATATACCTTTACACCATTATTGAAAGACCCGTGTCCTTTAAATTATCTTTTAACAATTTGAACATTTCACGAGCTTTAAACCCACTTTTACCACTATGCCATTTTATAGCTTGACATTTTTATAACGCCTTGCCAAGGGCTATTATTTATCAGATGTGTTCCAGCAACAAACGGATGGCACACAAAACATTTATTGTGGCGCCCGCATTTCATATAAATGTATATACCATGATAACAAGCGGGCAGGTGTCATAAGCTGGGACTATTCATCTTTTGAACACGCGTTCATAAAGTACAATTACTTTACGGTCTTCTTGGGTATCGCCGTCATTAAAAACATGTTAAAAGTAAACTTAAGTACGTACATAGGCTACAAAGCCCCACGGGTCTTAAGGGGCTACCCTGGGCCAACGGCTTTGACGCTTGATTTTCTGTAATTTTTCTTAATATCTTTCAAACCGAAAACAATATGGAAATAATGTCCGATAGTTTTATAGAAGATAACTTACTGGATTTTTTATATATTTTTTCAAAAGTTAAGTCTAAGTCATTTCGGAGGAGAAACAAAAAAACTGCAAATTCGAGTCTTTTTGATTAACCTCCGAAAACACTTAGTCTTAACTTTTGAAAAAAATTATACAAAATCCAGAAAGTTATCCTCTATAAAACTATCGGACATTTTTATCATATAGTGTTCCGTTTGAAAGATATTAAGGAAAATTACAGAAAATCGCGCCTCAAGGCCGTTGGCCCGGGGTAGCCCCTTAAATTGTAATGATGAAATAAATTCAACTTTCGACTGATTGTAGTAATAGTTATTGTAGAAGGTTTCGTACCCTCTTTTAATAAACCTCCGCCCGTGAAGAATATTATTCCACCCATATGTTATCTTTCCTTACTCATATGTTATTCAATCGAAGTATTTTTTTAAATAATACTGTTGTAAGAGCAACGTTGAAGTCACGCATACGATGATATTATGTTATGTAAGTTATACGAAAAGACGATATATTTTAACAGATTAAATATTTACAAAAAATGTTTTTTGCTTCGATGCCTAAAATCTTATTTGTCTTAGGTTCACAGCAAATAAAACAAGATAGCAGACAATAATAGCTAATATACAAATTCCATTAAGTATCTCCTTACATTGTGCTTGAACAACAGCTCTAACAAGATAAAGTTAATTTAGGACACCAAAACAGATTACCCGTGTTACACTTACTGAAATCCTATATTAGTTTAGGATTTGTAAACAAATGGCGATGGTGGGACCGATTAAGTATATACGTGCGTTTGATGTTTGTGCGATAGTTATTTGTTTAGATCCATTTTTTGTTCTTTACACGCCATAAGATTCAACGTTGTTTATCTTTTTATTTCGTCATAATTTACATACATACATAACGTTGCCTTCATTCCCAGAGTGGGATAGGCAGAGCTACAAAAATTACAACAGCAACTTGTTGGTAATTCTGTAACCAAATTTTGCACAACCAGGCTAAGATGTTTACCAGTGTATTAGTGACAGGTTGCAAGCCCATCGCCTAACAGTACTACATGCTTTTATTCCCTTAGTCGCCTCTCACGAGTCTCACGACATCCGCAGAAAGATATGGAGTGGCACTATTCTAAACCGGCAACCACATGATTTAGTAATAATTTGGCTTTCAATATTGTTTCCCATTGCGATGAAAGCGAGTCCTCTGGCTCCTCGTTTATCAGAGTTGCTCTAAATCCATTAAGTCGGTGCGTGGGAACAAAGTAGCATACATACTTACCTTTAAATACATTACAGTTCGCCAACGTAACCCTTCTTTTGGGCTTTGCTACACTTTTGTTAAAACAAGGGTTTGGCGTTTCCAATAATATTTTTAAACATTTAAAAATAAATTGAGTAGTCACAGGGGAAGCTTTTGTCCTTTCGGTTTGTGGTATGGGCGTTTTCCAAAAAAAGTGTACATCGTTAAGGACAAAAGTTAAGAAAATTTAACTTTTTCCATTTCTTTACGAAAATTAGCCATACACATACGTTAATTTTCGTGACGAAATGGAAAAGTTAAATTTTCTTAACTTTTGTCTTTAACGAAAAAAAAAAGTGTACATTTTTTTGGAAAACGTCCGAATACCTCGCAATTCTGTTTTTAAACATTAATCTATTCGTAATAACGTAATACAGCAGGCTCATGTCGTTCATTTCGTTTCGCACGAGCCGAACGATCGACGGTCTCACTCCGTCGTCTGTTCACGTATATTTCCGTGCTACATTCCTTTTAGTCATCGTTTTTGGCAGCAGATGTTTCAGATTTACAATTTTAACTTGGTAAAAGTGGGAGTTAACATTTTCTTTAAAGAATTGAATTATTTAATTCTACTGAGATATCCAAGGAATGTTTTGTATAAAACTAGTTTCTATCACAAAACCAAAACCTCTGTAGGTAAGTATGAAAGAAAAAGTGTCGGACTATTTTCCGCCCTGTTTTATACGAGTATATCTGCTGTTCCTAGTAAATTTGCAGGGAACCTTTCTTTTATGACAACTTCAACTACAATAACACGTTACTCTGGAAACCTTTTCTCTCTTCGAAGGTAACAAACTGTTTAGGAAAAGCCAATGAGACGGTATGAAAATGTTGAATATTGTTTACAAGGAAACGTAATCTGGCCTCGAAAAAATTATCGGTCCAGTAAATTGTACTCTAAGTATTTAGCAAGTAACAAATTTTGTACTCTTTCTCCTTTATTAACAGCTACCGAGTTTCAGGCCCAACGTAACCCTAAAAACGATTCATTGTCCTCTTGCGGCGGGCTCAGAGCGGTCATTCGTGGATGATCTATGCGAATCTTTATATAGCCATTTAACTACGTAGGTGCATACGCGTAGAACGACACAATTTATGGCCCGCCATTTGTTTTTCCTCTTTTATAGAGCTATCATGTCGCCATGCAGCCCTTCCACCTAACGGGATCTTGATGTTTTCATCTCGGTGGGTGGCCCAATTCATTTACCTGTTCAAGATGGTGACACCAAAAACCAAATTTCCTTTTAGAGTCATAAAAAACGATTGTGTTATGTGCGGAATATATGTTTAAAATGACATAAAATATGAAAGCTACGAATAAGAACCGCTCCTCCTATTTTGAAGTCGGTTTAAAATGAAGATGGACCATTTTAGTACGTGACCTTAAAAACAGGTTATCTTTTTAACCAACTGCGGAGAAGCCCAAAAACGTTGTTTCTGCCCTGCGATTAATTCACAAAACATTTAAATATCGGGTGGTGACAAGCGTGTCGAGCTTTATCCTCCTAAGGTCCAACGAAAAATCAGCACTACTACGGCCCGTAGTCCTCCCAGTAGTACTATTGTTTTATACTCATTATGACCCAAGTACTTAAAATACTTTTTTTTCTTTTAATTGTACTTGTGTAGTCATAGCACCACGGTCCTACTTAAACGGCAAAACTTAAGGTTAATTAATTACCTATAATAGCTAGGATACCTCGTCTAAGTCGACACTCAACTTGACTGCTTCAACATAACCTTATTACTAACTTTGCTATTGTAGACCGCAGTGTGCAGGGGAAACCGTAAAACGGGTAGTTGGCAAGTTAAAAGAACCTGGACTACTCTCGCGACGGTAAAATGGGCTCGTTATTTTATTGTATTTACTTACTGTGCAAAGAAAAAGGAAGGGACCTTGACGCACTTCAGTACCAAAGTAATTTTGTCAAGAATGATGTTTACAGTTTATGGATCTTTAGGAAATTGTGCTGAAAAACCACGCTCACGATTCGTCGTTGGAATGGTAACTTGTAAGTGATTTTTCATATGTGGGTTGGTTGGTTGATCCTCAAATACATATAACTCAGATATAAATAACACAGAAAACATGTTTGATGTTGATGTATAACTGGGTATTAATTAAGACTTCGACGCGGCAACAGGTAGAACAATAATATTTTCATATAGGTAACAACAACCTTACCAAACTACTTACTATTTTACGTGTAAAAATTGGATCATGTTACCAATTACTCTCCCAACAGAGGTTTTTCTAAACGGTAGCTTGTATGCGCAGAAGATGGGTAACCCGATACTATCCGCGACCTTCTTGCTTTATTTTGAGTTTCCGATACGCCGAGTTACACGCGCTATGATTACGGATACGCGAATATACCAAGAATTCAACACGGAATCGCAGTCAATATCCCGTTGAAAGCATGTCTGGTTTAAAAACATATAGGTATGATTGTTCTAACCATGTTGAAACCTTTACTGACAAAAATAAAGTTCGCAAACATCACGTACACCCTTTGCTACGTAGTTCGTAGAATTCGCTAATTAAAACAAGCGCTTTAAAACATTTGCTCGCCTTCTGCTAGCTACTAAATGCTTATGTTATAAAGTTACCTGCTCCCACAAAAGTTAGCAAGTTACACAGTTGCTTAGGTATATTTTATAACGTTTGTAATAACAAATCTTTAATTGTGTTTGTACAAAACTAAATAGACTTTAAAAAATATGTTCTCAGGGGTGTAGACAGGCTAACAGTTAATAAATAGAAACGGGCAGCTGCAATTACTAGAGTACCTACTGCTTCCCACAGTTGAGGATGTTGATTAATAGCAACGTCCTATTTGTGCGCAAATGTTTCTGTCAAGCTATAGACTGGCTTTTGTTCGCGTTTCGTGTTTTAAATTTGTTTATAACTGACCTACACCGTTTGTCGGTTTTGGCGTGAATGACGGACATACAATCACACTATTGTTTTTACATAAATACATAACATCACGCCTTCATTCCCGGAGTAGGGTAAACAGAGCTACAGAAATACCAACAACGCTAAAAAGACTTGTTGATAATTTTTGTAACCATATTTTGCACAATCAGGCTAAGATGTTTACCAGTGTATTAGTGACAGGTTGATAGGCTAACAGTACTACAAGCCCTTATTCCCTTACTATTGTTATTAAACTATTCATAAATATACGAAGTAGTACTTAGTAGGTATATGTCGTGAAAATCTAAGTATGTTTAAGATAACAACATCTGTCTCCAGAATATATGTGCTAGGTATAATGAAATTTTAGCCTAGTTGATTGGGACCCTGCCTACGAAACTGGCGGCCCCAGTTTCAAATCCCGGTAACAGCAGATATTTGTGTGATGAGCGCGAGTATTTATTCCAGAGTTTAGATGTAAAGTATGTTTATTGTTCCCGTTCCCGTAGTAAAAGCCTAGAGCTTTGTTAGGGCCTAGGTCAATTTGTGTGAGATTGTTCCCTGATATTTATATATTTAACGTGACAATAATGAATAATTTGAAGATATATCAAAGTAAATTGTATTGTATGTGGAAAGAATCAACAGAAAACAGTCATATACCTGATACGTTATGGAAATAGTCATCTTAATCGAGATCAGGGCCTGCCTCTATTCACCGGTATATTCTCTTAAGAAACTATATTTAGAATTAGTAATATGGCCTAGCAACTTAAGTTTGACGGCTAACACTAGTTCAACGATTAGTTTTAAAATCTATCAAGGTAACCAATTTGGGTGAATCTCCAAAATATGGCACATAATTAAGTCCTTATTTACATAGTTAAGGACTTAATTGTGACTACGTTAATTTTTTTTCCCTGTATAATAAAAGTTAGTCATATAACCATATATGCATATGGTTAATTTTCGTCACACAATGGAAAAAATGAAGGACTTTTTGATTGAGCTTTAATTGATATTTTAACTATGTACAATATTCTTGAGATGCACCCATTTATGTAGTCAGATACTGTTTGCGTGACAAAACTATGCGTGTGCGATGTTTGGTCCTTAATTACGGAAGATAGGGTATCCGGGAACAGTTCCCGTTAAGGCAGGCCCCGGGGAGTGCTAGCCACAGAGAACTATTAAATATTACAAGCGCTTTGTCGACTAATGCTGCCTATATCCTTTTATTAAGGTTCCTGATCAATGGAAAGGGCACAGCCACAGTTAAATGTAGATAATAAAGTATACTAAGATGGCGTGAATAGAAATACAATGTAAAATAAGTCATAACAAGTATTCATATAAAACATGTCTATTGGAAAATTACGTTTAAATCTCAGTGTGTCTCAATAATAAGGAGAATATGCTTTATTTTAGGCTGTATTTCTATTAACCCCGCGAAATTCTATTCACCCCATTTTACCCGGTACATTCCTGTATTGTATATTATTTTTTAACCTCAATTGAATCAAAAACCGGCCAAAAGCGATAACGTATAATATTTATAGATATTTACCCACAAGACAAACTAGTCAAACTAGCTCTAGGGTCGTAATTACAATTCATTTTGGCTAGAGCGATTTAAATAATACTTTTAAAAATATTTTTGACACCTCAAAAGGTAATAGGGGTTTTTTAAATGCACATTTCTTGCGACACTGGTAATAGTCTAGTAAGGGTCTAGATGAAAATATCCACTTTAAATTGCTAAACGTTCTATCAACGACTACAGTGGTCAACGGGGCATTCTTTAAATATTTATAATGACTCAAAGCCAATTTCTCATTTAAGTTGGTTATTGAAATTTCCTCACCTTTTATAAGACTGTTCATTTTTTTCAAGGTGTCATAACCAGTATTTAATTACATCGACATCTTTTTTATCGATATCAAATCCCTAGAACTTTCCCCGAGTTATCCCAGGTATGATTATCAGTACCTAACCAATAAATACTTGGAATAACCTCGTAACGCCCATTTCAATTAAGGTCAGGACCTCGTAATTTTTAACTAGACAAAAAATAAAATTGGTTTTGACAGGTGGCGTTTATTAAGGCCTTCCAGCATTTAAGGTAAAAGGCCATACTTAGAGTATAACACGTTTTACTTTTACTTTTGAAAATTCTAAATTATGTCCTCAATTCACATTCGTGTAACGTTGTTGGAAAACAAAGAGGTGGCTGGCACGTACCAGTTAAGCAAAGTAAAATATGACAGTAACATTATAGTTCCACGATTTTGCGAACACGAAAAATTTATTATTTTGTTTACCAGGGTATTCTTCTCTTAAACACCTCTTTTTTAGGGTTCTATAAATCCTAATATATAAAAAGAACCCTAATAGGGTCACTCGTGTGTCTGTCTAGCCGTCTGTCACAGCTAATTTGCCCTGAATTCTAATGGACCAATTAAATAAAAATTTGGTACATTCATTATGTTTGTCTTTAATCTAAACACGGGCGTACAGTCGAAGGCATCTATACACCTATCGCATCTTAATTATGTAATCATAAACCTTCTAGTCAGTGGCATAGAGGCGTGTGGATATTTTTGGCGTCTTGGAAACGTGTATATATGACTTCGACTGTACACGGCACGGGCGGACTGGCATACTAATTACGAGTATCTAGTATGCCTTAAGGTCACTTTGTGGTCGTAGGTCCTCAACGGCATATATGGTATTGGTTTAGAAATTAACAACTTTACTTTTTTAAAGTTCAAACACTCAATTGATTAAATATAAAGTAATCAGATAAAGGCTCCAGGTATTGTTTATTATACATTGGTAAAACAATCAATTTTTAATTTGTGGTAAATTACCAATTAATATTAATAACAACGATTCGATCGATTTTGTTTTAGTGTCTACGTCAGATATGTAAGCAATTCCCAGCACTTCTTTTGACCGGCATAGGCATGTTTACCCTATAATATTATATGATAATGTAATTGTTAAACGACGACAAGAGATACGTAACTCCGCACATAAGTTCGCTCGTACCAGGCCCCAACTCCAAACTAAACAGAACAAAAGCCACTCCACTCACGGCGCTGTTGCGTTTCCTATACAAATATTATCTCCCCGTCAAATAAGTTGGCGGTATTTGCCGTGTCAAGTAGATTGAGTCGTTCAATACGTGCAAAACACAGACATTCAACTTTATGGGTCCATTTTTCCAGAATGTTCTTAATTAAAATATAAATGTGAACACAGCAAGGGTAATGACGTCTAATAAGCTTGGGGTGACAATGGGGGACGGCGGAGTTAAGCGCGGCCCGGTATACAAGAAAGGGACTAGGAAAAATGAATTTATGAATGATATTTTGCGTTAGCGTAACATCACGGCATCCGACTGAATTAGCTCCATTATCCTTCCGTGGCCGAACACCGCGGTTATTAGTTGTTTACTTGGGCTGAACAAACCTTCCATGTAATAATGAACACGTTTGATGTTTCCGAAAAAGTTTCTATTTGTTTGTTGCCTTTTATTATACAGAAAACAAATTGTATCATAACATAAAGATGAGAAAGGCGACACCTTTTTTTAAACTACCTCTAGTTTCGCATAAATACAAACAGTAAAAGTTATTTGGGTGCATTTCAATTAGGTTCTTTCTATATAAATTTCGGGTTTCAAGAAAACAAGACGGTATACGAGTATGTATAGGCGTCGAACTTAGAATAATAATAGATAATTATAGTTTCATACTGCCGACTCGTAATACTAGAAGTCTAAAAACCGGGCAAGAGCACGTCGGACTATTTTCAGTGTAGAGTTCCGAAGCCGTTAAGTACTACAAACATAAAAATCAACAAGTAATAACTAATTTTCTATTTCGAGTCGTTTGGTGCCGTCTTAGATGATTATAGTAGGCATAAACACTTTAATCGCCTGTATCTCAAGAACCAATGACGTCTACTTAGTCGTGATAGTTTTCCTTTAAAATTCGTTATATGCTCTTTCATTTAAGATATTTTTCAGATTTTTAGTATTACTTGCGTCTAACAAAAATTAGCGCTTCAAAGCTTAATATTTCATAAACCGATTACTTAATCGAAAAACTGTTTTCGCAAACCCGTAATATTTTTGAAATACCTATCCAACGGCACCCCACACTATAGGGCAGACGGCAAAAAATACAACCCCACGCTACGTGTAAGGGAGGTACCCTATTTTATTGTATCACTTTGTTGGAGTGACTAATATGCATATTCATGCCAAATCACCAGCTTTCTAGTACTAAGAGTCTCTGCGCGGCTGCGGATGGACGGACGGACATGGCGAAACTATAAGGGTTCCTAGTTTGACTACGGAACCCTAAAAAGGATTTATGTTGGCGTAATCTTCTCGTAGGTACGTGTGCGACGACTCGCACACAAGTGGACTAATAACTTCCGTGTCCTTCTAATTTGCCAAGAGTTAAAATAAATCACATCTCAGGTTAGTTTAAATGTTAATATTATAGATTCAACGAATAAGTAGTTCGGCCGGCTACCGGATAGGTACCGAATATACGTGGCTATGGGCGAGTAGTCAATTATTTGTAGGTATCTAAGGTTGAGTATAAATAAGTAAGTAATTTTAATTTTCAACTCGGATAAAGATTTAGGGGAGAAAAGATTTAGACATAATAAAAGATGTTGGTGTAGTGCAGTGGAATGTTACTTACTCCCCAGTGTTTTGTTTCTATATGAGCAGCGTTTACCCATTTAAGCACTATTAGTGATTTTCAATTAAAATCCAGGGGATATTTTTACTATGGTACTTGATTGTGACTGGCATTACACGCCGATCGCTGAGTAGACCAAAATGGTCTAGTTTGAGTGGGCTCACATTGGTGCGTGGATTAGGTATTCTATGGTGACGCATTAAATTACTTAGTGTAAGTGGTTGCTCAGTTTGTTCGGCGTTATTGACGCATTCCAAATATCGATTACGATTTATCTACATACACAGTATTACTACAGAATAGATTATAGTACTAATATTATTACTACGTGATTGTTAATGTAATCCTTCACGAATTATACAGTTTTATAATTCTAAAAACGCATTGCGGTAAAACGTTAGCCGTCCATATTCATAGGTACTCTACAAGTAACAACATAAGTGAACCTACTGATAGAAGTTGGCTAAGTACAACCGTCTTATATCAAAATAAATGTTTTACCTGGTCGCAATACAATAGTGTTTGTAAGGATTTGGCAGATATTGCCGGTTAGGTATTACGCCTGTACGACACTCCGTTTTCCGCCTCGCATCCTCCTTCAAGAATGCAAGACAAGTTGAAGTCTCGCAAAACAAGTTGATGCGCGCCGCGGCCCATCCGCCGCGGATAATAAATCAGATTCCACTCCGGCGTCGCTTTAACATCTTACAAAATAGCCGTCATTCTAACTCAGGAAATTCTACAGTACTGACAAAATATCCAATGTTTAAGCTTTCTAAAACTTTTTCGATATGAAGTAAAAACTGGGGCGGCATAGGAAGTCCGCCTTTCAACGAGTGGACGTGCAAAGCTTTTATTTTGTGCTCCGGTATTGTTACAAGAATACCGAGCTTGGAGTCGCGAGCGGCTCTGAATGTTAATCGGGCGATGAAGGGAAAGGACGCCGTCCATCAGTATTCATGTCATAACGATGTCACCCTTGCAACTCTTTTAGCGCGACTCGCCCGTGCTTCGCCTTCGCTTTTCTCGTAATGTTGTATACCTACTAGTTAACGAACTGTCCAACCGTTTTCTGTATTGTAAGCGAGAACTTGTTTCCAGTATTTCGAAATTTAATTAAAATTTTGAAACGAAATTGATGCGGTCGACCGGAGTTGGGATCCCAACTTTAAGGCGTTTTACAAGTCACTTTCATCTACTGGTTTAAGTTAAATTTCGGTGATAATGTACTGAAGAGATTGGAATATATTTTAGGAATTTGTTTCTATTCTAGCGCACCTACGCGTACACTGTGTAAGATTAATCGCTTTATGGTGTCTACTTCTTATCGTTAATTGGGTCTAGAAATTGTTTATGTCGCCGTTAAACGTGAAACTTGAAAAACATTAAACGGTTTAGGAGACAACGAACTTTTACAATCCTCCAAGAACTCGAAGATGATATTTGACCTCTGTAAAGCTGAAAGCAACATATTAATGCTAATTTGTAAAATATACGAATAAAATTTGCGTATAAATATAGCAGGAAATATACACAGTTTCTAGAGTGAATAGGAATGGCGTCGCGAGACAGCTGGCGAAGATTTGTGTTGTTCCCGGGGGCGAATGCAAACTCGGGACGACTGTACACGTTACTACACGACACTTCCGTGTATGAATACAAGCTCGACTGCGCACGCCGTGACGCACACGACACTTTCGGGCGTGAAGCACACATCACCAACAATGAGACGCGCAAATGTGAAAAGTTTCACGAAGTCATAAACAAAACGAGATTAATGTGGCTACGGTAGTTTCTGTGCCACGTGAGTATGATAACATCTTGCTATGAACAAGAATACTATTGCCTTAAAACATAGGTATTATCGTTATTATATTTTTAACATTATGGCAGCCCTCTACAGTTAAAGCGGCCATAGCTGTACCATTGAAAATCAAAATAGTTTTGGAAGATAGATGGATGAAAACAAATTGGCATAGATGCCCTGCTGCAAAGGTCCCGCTGTTACTAAAAAAAGTTCCATAAAACTTTACTGTTAAGTGAGCTAACTATTTCATCGTATATCATTTGGTCCTAAAATGATATACGATGAAATAGTGGTGGTAGGACCCTGTACAGGGTCCGTCCAGATCGCTACCACCATCATATCCTTTAACCTCCCACCAAGCAACAGTGTTCGCATTGTTGTGTTGGGGATATGACAACCGGTGAAAGTACTAGCATAGAGGCATTCCATCTTAGTCCTCAGGGTTGGCAACGCATTTGAGGTCTTAAGATTATAGTCTTGAGAATTCAAATGTCTATGGGTCTCAGATTCCACTTACCATCAGGTAGCCTGAGTGCTCGAGTGCCTTCTTAACATAAAAAAAATATATATATTCTTTGCACTGGTGTTTAATCTCCCTATTTTCTAAATACTGAATTGTGCCTTTCAAAGGGATTTTGCAGTCGACTTTTCTTTTGCTTGATTGTTACATCTTCTTTCCGCGGATGATCTTTTCCACGCTTCACAGTTTCACACAGGCTCGTGAGAGATCTCTCGACAGAAATCTTACAATGGAGTGAAATAATCTAACAATGTAACAAAATAGCTTCACAACTGGTTGCTAAAATAAAATGTAAACATAATGATCTAGAATTCACAAAATCACCGTCTACACAAGAATCACAATGAAACTTTGGTCCTAAAATAGACATAATTTCCTTTATTACCTTCAGATATTTTCCGTTGAGGTCGGAGCCACATCCACCAAGACACATGAGAGAAAAATTAATTAATGATCAAGGAAATCCGTAACGCCCCCTGTCGACAGATTTGGTTTCATAAAGAAAACGCTGGCTGTGTTCGCGCGTGAAATAAGGGCGTACAGGAATTCGTTGACACATTTAATCTTATACTCAACCTGTCTCGTTTATCTTGAGATAAATGGGAGAAAATCCCGTGTATACATGTGACTGAAACAACCTTTCTTCAAAAATAGGCTTTTATGGAAATGAGAATACGTTAAATTATTGTCGCGCGATGTTTCCTTGTTGGCGACCAATTCGGTAGCATAAACGGGAAAACAATTTAAATATCTAAGTATTATCCTTATTGTACAGTGAACGGAACACACAAAGTTAAAAAAAATAAAAAAATATTATCTTATCGGATAACGGGTGATAACAAAAAAATGAGAATTATTTGCAAAGCTGTAAAAAAATACTTATGTAACATTTTATCAAACTTTTTTATAGTAAGGTTATAATACACATTTAACTATTTACAAAATAATCAATGAACGTTACAATAAGGCCCGTGATCAGCTGTTTGACGCAGTTTTGACATAATGCCCGAACAAGACCGATGGACGGCATTTTTGTCCATTTTTCGCACACAAGTTTTGATCCTTTTAATTAGTTCGGCACAATTTTCTGCTCTCCAATTATTTTTGTAAACCAGACTGTTCAAATGACCAAAAAAATCTTCGATAGGCCGACATTGTGGAAGGTTTGTGGGATTTCGGATTTTCGATACAAATGGCACATTATGGGATTCCAGGAAATGCAATGTTTTTTGGCGTAATGCGACGATGCCTTATCTGGCCAAAATACATATTCTCCATCAGGGTGATGTTGGCGAATAAACGGTATAAGTAATTTTTTCAAGCATTCACTCTCATATACTTTTTGATTGACCGCTAAACCACTAGGTTTGAACCACAGTTTTGACACATCTTTATCGGAAATAGCCACATAAAGCATAACTTTCTGCTCAAACTTGTGCTTATACTTGTGTTTTATATTGTCTGGTGTTGTTGAAATATTGCTGGTATAGTACCGATAATTTCCAGGTATATGGGTTTTGCTCAAAGGGAAATAACTTTCATCATCCAAAATAAACGATTTTCCTCTGTAATTTCTAACCATCCAGCGGCATTGTGACATAATGTTAGATTTTTGCTGATCGGTGTATTCCGGTGCCCGTACCTTCTTGCGGCACTCCAAACCCACCTTTTTTAAAGACCGGCAAATGTACGGTTGAGAACATATAAATACTTTCGCGGCATCTCGTTGGCTCATGGAATCACTATAATTGAAAGTGGTATGGAGTTTCTTCGGTCTTCCCTTGGTCATTATTTTAGCTGGTCGGCCGCTACCACGTTTGTGAGCTGTCGTCAAGGATGCAAGAATTCTATATATAGTAGAAACTGATACATTTTCTTTGGTAAAATGATCTACTGTGTACTTTTTCCCCATGCTTATATTTTTATTATAAAAATGTACAACGCGTTTTCGCAGAGCTTCTTGTTACGACGTCATTTTGACAATTATAAATGATTGAAAAAATAAAACAAATGAAAATCAAGAATCTCAAAATTTTCCCATCGGCACATAAACCGCTTCAAGGTTTTGCCTAGATGGGCATTGTAATAATGTAACCATGTATTTTCTTTTCTTTATTCAATAAATAAAAAATAAAATAAAAAAAGAGGTAAAAACAACCTCATGAACAACTTTTTTGTCTATGACAATAGTTTTTTTTTTAAGACTACTGAAAATGATTGTCATTTTTTTATCACCCGTTAGATAGTTAAAAATGCAGGAAAACCTTTTCTTCATAGCTAAGTTGGGCCCTAAAACAAAGTATAATATGTACATACATAACATCACCGCATCGCCTGTTGGCTTATGAGGGCAGTATATAAAATATATGACTAATTTTTGTGAAGTAATGGAAAAATTACCGTTGTTAATTTTTGTGTGGAATACGCCCACCAACAACTCCAAAAAAGACTTGTTGATAATTCTGTTGTTCATTGATCATGTTTTTTTACGGATCAATCTTATTTAAATACCTTGTGTCTCTTCCGTGGATTTCCATAACGTAAGATATAAGTATGAGTAGTAGTATTATTCACACTGATCAGATATATTTGCCCTTAGTGGCGATCAAACCCGGGAGCAGTAGCTTCATAGGAAATCCACCGCAGTAATGTGATAACATTTTTCTGGGAATAAAGAACTAAGGGCTGGAAGAGATATCATCTTATTGCTTGATATTATTTGTAGTTATAATAAGATATAGCACAGAAACGTTATAACCACAAAATTATTTTTTTACTTCGTAGATCGCTCGCCTGATTTGGTTAATATTGATTCTGTTTATTCACTTCAAACGCAAAAGCCGCGCCGTAATCTCCTGCTCCACAAAAATCTCTTGCTAATTCTGGGATTACCAACTAATTTGAGTCCAAGCCGCGGCATAGTAGCTCGTAAATTACCGCTAGGCCGACCACACGACGGCCGAACTTTATGAACTTTGCTATTCTCCTTCGCTTGTCGTACCGAAGTGTCCGCAGCCAAATCTAGGTACACTCACCAACTTTGGACTTCCAACAAATTACGAGAATACTTAAGAGCCAACTGAGTGTAACTTCCTTTTATAACGTCTATATAATTACTATCTCAGATAAAAGTTTGGCGTGAAGTTTTGCTAGAGAGATAATGATAGAGTGGTTGTGCTATTTATTTTGTATTTCACAGGCTAAAATTGCTTAAAGTGTTGTAAGAAAGTCGTTTTGTCATTTGATCAAGAAACTTTTTTTTTATGTTTAGGAGAAGGCACACGAGCACTCAGGCCACCTGATGGTAATTGGAATCTGAGACCCATAGACATTTGAATTCTCAAGACTATAATCCTAAGATCTCAAATGCGTTGCCAACCCTGAGGACTAAGATGGAATGCCTCTATGCTAGTAATTTCACCGCTTGTCGTTTAGAGTTTTGTTTATAGTCCTTAAATATTGATTTAACATAATATAAGAGATTGGTTGTCATTGAAAACATATTTTTACATTACTTAGGTACTTTCAATAATACATTAATAATTGGGATTTCATCCGTAAAGCTCGAATTTTTATATTTATTTAAGTAATGCAAGCGCATCCCGAGGTTGATTTACGTACGAATTGGTGCAGAACGTTCCGAATTTCCATGCGGCTATGACGTAGATTTTCAGTGATTTATGTGGAGTGTGCAGGAGTGCAAAGTCAGCAGGAGAAGCTTTAAATTTGTGTAAACCAATGGAAGTAACGCTAAACCTAATAAAATTGTAATTAATATCTCTTGGAATAATTTTAATAACACTTTTGTATTTCATAAAACTACCTACCTACTATTCTTTTGTAGTTTTGGTAAAAAATGTTCAAATAACGATAATTGAATGGAGTAACTTTTAGGCCTAGGCCGGGAACTCCCAGCGAGGGAAGTTTGAAAGCTGTATTCACGTAATTTAAATGTAAGGTGTCACACTGGACAAGGCTTGTAAGTGAGCGCGCCGCACCGCTGTCTATTTGTGTGCAGCTGCACTTAAGGCGCACAAATATTGTAACATTCTAGAGAACATTATGTAACACATAACATAAATACTAACATGAAATGAGCATACTTGGCGGAGCGCATTTAAAGTGAACCAAAACTTTGTTTAAAACTTTATGCCGTCAAGTCTAATGTTTTCGACGCTGACATTTAAATAACTTACTTTCCCAAATAAACAGTAGTAGGTTTTATGAAAATACTGTCATTACGGGCAAAATGTTATCCATTTTATAACATATATTAATGTTCTTAATACTTATTTATATACAGGATGTGTTTTCTTGCGAAGTACGAGTAAACATGAAGGTTATTTATCGGCGTTGGCGGTTGGCAGCATGTATCAGCTGAATGCCGATTGTCGAGTCGCTGCGATGACACGACCGCCATTGCCATGATTGATCGCACGCCGGAACCAATTAAACTTGTCCACTACACTGGACGACATGGAATCCAGCGAGATTAATTGGATGGGAACGTTTGACAAATATTATTGTCACTGGGTGACTTTGAAATTAGTCTTATTGTCGTGCGTATTTGTTAAGTAAGTATATGCTAAAATGAACGAATTAAAGACTGAACTTAATGTACCTAGCTAGATTTTTTGGAATATGTTGGAGAAAATAAAAAATAACCTGTATAAATCACACAGAGTACAGATAAAAAAAAAACAAACACGTAACTTTAGCAAAAATTACACTTTTTGGCTTCAATATTCTTATCCTAAGTGGTGCCTTTTAGGGCACATCAATTTGTAGGTTTACTTGCAAATTGATAATAACATGCATATAATGATTTTTAAGAGCTATTTTATGATACCTAACTCAATGTCATAAATGTCATAATGTTCAAGATGTTTTTTAAGGATTTTATTTTACTTCTTTGTCGGCGTAGTTTAAATGTATAACTATGCCAAATTACAGCTGTGTAGTAAGAGTTTCTGAGTTAAACCGTACACGGACGGACAGACGGACATGGCGAAACTATAAGGGTTCCTTGTTAACACGGAACTTTAATAAAAATTGATTGTTAATTCAACACGAGGTGCCGCCGGAGTTCTCAAAACTCAGTGACAGGTTCCTTAACAAAGTATTTACTGAGTTATCTTGACTTTTAATTTGAGTTTGCGGTGTAAATTCTACAAAGATTTCCTTTGTGTTCATCTTTTCTCGTGGAAAATTGAGCGTTTTTGTAACGTTTGGTGTGCAGTTTAATGGTGGTTTAGTTTAAAAGCGTGTGCGTCTTCGGTAATGGCGCCCGCGGGGCCGGCGGCTCACGCGGCGCATAAACATACTTATGCAATATACATTTTTTGGCATGCGACGTCGAAATTATTCAACGCCGTTTTGATCGCAAGCAAGCGCTGCGCCTGTTTCATATTACTTTCGTATGTATTCGCCTTTGTATTTTGTAGTGGTGCCTATTCATTAAGAAGTGTCAGATGTCGGGATAGGCTCTGAAGCGCCCCTCAGCGCGTCAGTCGGTCGGCCGATTTTGGCCTGTCAGTTCAACGTATTCGAACACACACACTTATTATTTCATACATTTCTTCGTAGTACTATTAGGCGATGGGCTTGCAGTCTGTTACTAATAAATACTCTGGTTTTTTAGAATTGTTGCATGGTATTTCTGTGGCTAATGCGTGATGGTATGTATGTATGTATTTCTTCGTAGATTTTGGATAGCAAGCCACCTGAAAGACATGGGACTACTTGATAACTGTTAGTCTATAGGACCCTTAAGATAGATCGTAGCCATCTCATAACTGTGTTTGTCTGCGTGTATTAAAATAAAATATAAAATTACGCGCAACATCCTCACGAAATTCCCATTTCTCGAAACCTATTGTTGTAGCTTGCACTCTAATGACTAATGTTTTTTATAATATTTACATTATGTGTGAAGGACTGCCTTAGCTTTCAATGTTGTTAGATTCGTTAAACCATGAAACAAGATTATGCCTCATTAATCCTAAATTATGAAACTACTATAACAGATGAAACAGATTATCTTCTAAGCAAACTCCATTACGAATATTAGAATAGAATCACTTGAAGCTTGTTATATCCATAACACTCGGAGTGTAGGTACGAGCGCATATAAAGCAGGAGAGCGAGCTCCCGAGGGGCAGCCTCCGCCTCCCTATCAAGTGTTCATTTTCAATTTCCGTTTAAGTATAATTGAATCAGACAATATAATGCTCGTTCCTGTGTCTAAATAATATATTTTTGTATTTGTTTAACGTTGATGTTCCATTATCTGGCTAACCGTGAAATATGTCTTTCGAACTGACTATAAAATTGTTCACATGTTCGTTTAGGGAACGTTAAATTAAAAAAATGATTGTAGCTTTCATGAAAAAATAGATGTTGATGCTGAAAATGAATTATTCCGCTATTATTATTCTTGTGAGTACTTACTGAGAAAGAAAAGTATTAAGTGTCTACTTAGAGGATGGATTCGTGGTCAAGACCATTTAGTTTAAGGATGCTAAGGTATATATACCATCGGTACCTAAGAACGTTCTTTATTTTTAAAATATGTCCGTAACTTAAAATACAATGTGTGTATCGGTTTTTCCATTTTGTTTTGGTATTGTAAATTGTTAAATAAGCTATACTTTACTTCAACCATGAAAAACATGAAGGTATGAAACTCCCTTGAAGCTTTTGATGTTGAGAACTCATTG
This sequence comes from Acleris holmiana, assembly GCA_949316455.1. Lineage (NCBI taxonomy): Eukaryota > Metazoa > Arthropoda > Insecta > Lepidoptera > Tortricidae > Acleris > Acleris holmiana. The sequence goes on from OX438768.1 coordinate 12,205,922, forward strand.
TCGTTTACCGTAAGGTAAAATTGAAGAGGAACTCTTATCTAGTTAACGTTTTAAAAATGGTTTGTATTCATTAAGGTCCGTGCACGAGTGGGCGCAAAGAACACAACCTATTGTAACTTTAAATTATGTTAATAGAAAGTAAGTACTTTACGTCCCACGGTCTGTTCGCCTACACTGTTAGAATCTAGAAATTTAATTAATTAGGATACAGTTGAAAAATAGGCTTAGATTATCTTATCTTACACATGAGCCCTTTCAGATACGTTACGACCCCTCGAGGTTCTTTTGTGCAATTTCCCTCTTACCACTGAGATGTTAAAATGTGCAGGTTTCCTGATTATGTTTTTTACTTAAGTAAGAAAATTCATTGGTGGTGACCGCGGGGGTTTGAACTCGGTACCTCACGGTCACGAGTCGACCTCTAAGCCACCGACGTTTAGATTAATGAAATTCTTTCGATTTCAACTAGTGTAGAACTTATGTTGTTGTCAATCGTTAGTTTATGCTAATTAAGTATAAAAAAATAAGGTTCGCCAGAACAATTATATTTTTAAATAGGCTAAACATTTTTTTCACTTTAATACAAATGCATTCAATCCTTACAGGTTTTGGCCTCATGGCGGCAAATAGACTGGTAGACTAACATTTGATTTGTAAACAAGTTCAAAATAACGTATTATAAAAATATCAACTGCATATAATAAAATAAATGTGGTTACAGAATTATCAACAAGTCTTTTAAGAGTTGTTGGTATTTCTGTAGCTCTGCCTACCCCACTCTGGGAATGAAGGCGTGATGTTATGTATGTATGTATGTATAAAAATATTTTACCATCTCTTATTGGTTAATGTTTAAAATAATCAAATAAATTGAAACGTTTAAAACTGCTCCGTGAATTGGCAAAACCAATTTCTCTGGAGGAAATTTTCATTTTCCAATTCACAAATGGTGATTGTACTCCATAAACATATTATCTCGATTGATGCGCTGCAGGCTACAGCCATTTGATCGAATTAATTAATTGGCGGGTATGTTAAGTTTCAGACTTTTAATTTGACCTGAAATGTGTTTTGAATAAATGTTTTTTTCTTTCTTTCTTTCTTTTGTTGTATTAAGTTGGCTATCTGCGCACGATATAAAATCTAGTCGCTAGATGTGTAGGTACAATGTAATGTAAACTACGTGTAACACATACAATAAACTCAACTAACTAAATATGTTCTAAGTATATAATCATATATAAATTAATCCTTATTCCTTACCTCAAAGAAAATACAAATGGCGAAATTAACGCCTTCACCGAGTTGTTAAGTAGAGAATGTGCCGGTCAACCATTGGGCCGTAAATACAGAGACAAGTAGAGGTGGTGATTTACTGGCATACTTTGGTATCTACGAAACGATCAAATCGATCTGTCACGATGTGATCTTCCGTTTCAATCGAACTAATATTAATCTGCGGTAAACTGCACCTGGCCAGAATGCTGAAATTGTTCAACTTAAAACTATTTAACATATACTTAATACTTTTAGTGCTAGCAAACCACACGGCGGGTTTTCAGTTTGTACGTAGGCTGACTAGTCTATGCTGCAAAGCGGAAAATTTCGATAATTTTTATTGAAATCACTTTTGCATCAACATAAAAAGTTCATCTCTTGCAGAAATTGAACTTCCAGCCATGACTCGGTATATAGGTTTCAATATTTGATCCTAAGCTCAGTTTTTGTCGGCAGACCGTCGTGGAGCCATGTGGGTGTATAGGTGAGAGCGCGCGGCGGGCGGCGCGCCCTGCCGGCGCCGGCGCATGGCCCCCGCACACACACTGAGGTATATAAATAGCAATTCAGTTCGCCTTTGTACATCTTTTTTTAACCCCCGACGCAAAAAGAGGGGTGTTATAAGTTTGTGTGTCTGTCTGTGGCACTGTAGCTCTTAAATGGATGAACCGATTTGAATGCGGTTTTTTTTAATGAAAGCAGGTTTTCTAGCGGTAGTTCTTAGATATGTTTTATAAAAATCGGTTCAGCCGTTTTTGAGATATTGAGCTTTTAGGGGGTTAAAAGCCCCAAAATAACTGCGACACCTAATTTCAGAGCTGATATCTCTTAAACGGCCAAACCAAGTTTAATGAAATCTTGCTTAAAAACATTCTGAAAAATGTAGCTTAATTTCAAAAAACCTTCGTCCAAATCCGTTCATCCGTTTAGGAGCTACGATGCCACAAACAGACACTCAGAAAAAGCGTGAAATAAAAAAATTAATTAGAAACTTAAAAAACCCCCCCGAGTCTAAATCTAATATATAAAATTCTCGTGTCACGGTGTACGTTATTGAACTCCTCTGAAACGGCTGGACCGATTTTAATAAAATTTAGTGTGTATGTCGGGTAGGTCTGAGAACCGGCCAACATCTATTTTTCATACACCTAAGTGATATGAAAAAAAAAAATTGAAGCGGGCGAAGCCGCTGGCGGGTCGCTAGTAGTCTATAAAAAACCGGGGGACCACTAAGTAAATTAAATATCATAAAATACCCCAGCTGCTTAGCGGTTCCCAACGTGTCAGTTTAGTTAGTGTCAGTGTTCAGTTAACTATCTACTCATCAAACAATCAGCCCTTGGGCCACTACTTATTATTTTTTACGTTTTAGAGGTTTTTTACAGACTATTTAAAGTCGGGGTTTTTTTTTTTTTTTTATATATTCGTTGCATCGTTTCGGTTTCGGCATACCTAGCACCTGTCCGACAGACTGCTTCATTGATGTGTTAGAACCCCTTAAGAAATAAGATCAACCATTTCTACATATCTTACTGTGAAGGAGAACCTAAAGTGTTTGAGCGCTCGATTCGGGTGAAACTGCTAGGTCGTTGGCAGATAGACTCCCCTGTGGCGATGTACTTCGCCGATTGCTGAATGGTTATCGCTCGCTTCGTGCTTCGCTAAACCGTGTCCATCGATCAGTGAAAGCCACCGCACGAAGCGATTCATTGATAGGTTTCACTGATCCAGCGTTAAGCCGGGGGCAGTTGTGGTATTTCAGACGCCATAAAGAGACTTATATTATTTTTAAACTTAAATTTCTTATAATATTGGGGTTTCGATTATTGTTAATACTATAATAGTAACAAGATTTGGGTAAATGGGTCATACGAAGATTTTTGTTATCGTCTTTCCTGTGGACACACCGAAAATTAACGTTTTAAGGCCTACTTTTCTGGCTAAACCCATTCCTGCGTAAACGGTGTCAGGACTGCTTTAGACCTTTCATATAAAAACATAATTAACTTATATGCACACAAGCTTTTAACTATTGACTACAGGAAAGGCAACTTTTGTTTTCAAGAGTGTGTGTGATCCAAATAATAATTACTCGTGTAACTATAATGTTATGTCGATAGAGAATACTGACTCCATACAAGGTTCTTTAGTGCTATACAAGTTTTCTGTTTTTTTTTGTATGTTAAGGAGAAGACACACGAGAACTCAGGCCACCTGATGGTAAGTGGAATCTAAGACCCATAGACATTTGAATTCTCAAGAATATAATCCTAAGACCTCAAATACGTCGCCAACCCTGAGGACTAAGATGGAATGCCTCTATGATAGTAATTTCACCGATTGTCTTATCCCCACACCGGAACACAACAACGCGAACACTGTTGCTTGGCGGGTGGTTAATGGATAAGATTCTGGTAGCGATCCGGACGGACCCTGCACGGGGTCCTTCCTCCACTAAACACTATTATGTATTGGTTTGGTTACGTCATCAATTAATTTATTAATTTATTAAAGTAAACAACATGGTACAGTATATAATCAAAGCCCTACAAAACTGTTACAACAGTTTGTCTGCAGGAAAGTCTTCTAAGTTAAAATATGTAAATGAAATTACTACAATAATATTGTGTTGATTAAGCTAGTAGATATAAAACTAATAACATTATATAAATAGCTGTAAAGCTGTATAGTCGGTTAGTCATAGAGTTTCTCTAATAGATGTTTTTAACAAGTCTTGTTAACCTACATTTCTTTGGTCCTTGTCGGATATCCTCCGGTAAACTGTTAAGTAAATATGGTACATTTTTTTAAGTGTTCTATCTCCGAAGTAATTATTTATTCTAGGTACATCAAATTTACCAGTGGAATCCGACCTAGTGCCGTAATTATGAACAGCCTAAAATAGGTTATGCTACACGTGATTATTTGTGTGGTGAGCGCGAGTATCTGTTCTTGAGTCTTGGATGTTTTCTATGTATTTAAGTATATATTTTCTCTATATAAGTAAGTTTATCGTTGTCTAGTACCCATAGTACAAGCCTAGAGCTTAGTTTGGGACTAGGTCAATTAATAATGATATAAGGTGCTCAAATCTACCAGCACTTTTCTCTGCTGTTAAATAGGAGTAAGTGTTCAGATATTTTTGTGCACCCTTTGGAGCATCCATTACATTTGATGACGGCTGAAATTGCCTAGGCTAACATTTGTTCCTGTGCTGTAGTTGGCTGTTGCGATGGGCGGTGCTGTCGGCGGCGTGGTCACTGGGCGCCGGGCTGCCCGGGCTCGCTCCGATGACGCCGCCGCCCTGCCCCATGCACTGCATCTGTCTCTCACAGTCTCAGGTTAGAGTTAAAACATTCACTTGGGATTGAGAGCGTCACTCCGTACGGGGCGTTAGTAAGATTATAGAAGACATTATCCAAATTTGATGAACAATGAAATGAAGTCTTACATCCAGTTTTTCTTTATTCTTAAATCGATTACAGGTGTCTAAGAACCAATTTCCTTAGCTTAAATGATTTCAGTGTTGATCCATTGGGATTATTGTAGCCACATTGTAGCTCACACTGTCAGAAATAAACGTTAACAATATGATTATGACATAGAAGTAAGAGGGGCTAAAATAGAGTGGAATAGAGGTTCTGATATTACTTGGTTACTGTTACTGTTTTATGTTAAATATCATACCTTTTGTATTTCTTTTTACCACATAAAAATGGTGATTATAAAGACGGGTTAGGAATTGCCGCACGCGCGTATTTACCCAACTGCTCTCAAAATGTCAATGCTCCTAATTCTGAAGAAGCAATCTCCGGCCCCTGTCTCACGAGAATACTAAATTTATTCTATTTACCTTCAATGAGAAAAGTTTAAGATGCTACACATTATACACGGCATTACGAGTATATTTTACATATCGTGTCAAGCATAACGTGCATGTGGATTCGAAATAAAAAACATTTTTAGCAGTCGTAAATTGTTAAAAGTCTGCGTGCCGACCGAATGAACGGCTGATTTAATCATTGAGTACATTAAATGTAAGGATTTGATGACATGTTTTACGTTAACTTGAAACCATATAGTCATAAGTACAGTAGCGTAGTTGTTACTCGTAGTTACATCTTCATGCAACTTACTTAGTTGGAAGTGCAACGAGCCGGAGGTTGCTCCGGGCGCGCGACTCTTTTGTAAACACTGGGATTATGTCGGCGTGCCGCTAGAATATCCTTTATTCCTCGTAGAAGATGTCGGATAAACTCAAAAGGCTATGATCACAGTGTTGCAGCTATCAAGGCTACCTTATTATAATATTTATAAGTCTGTAACGCTGTTTTTTTGTCAACGTTTGTCCCAACTGATACAACATTATTAGAGGTGAAACTTTTGGGGAGGTGCTGGCTGTTACAGATATAAGCTGGGTATTTATACCAAGCAAATTACATTTTATTGAGATATTTACTAAGCTACTGAAAATATTTGAAACAGAATATATGTCTCAAGTTCTCTCAATTTGTTTATAAATATGAACGTGGGCATTTTATAAGGATATATTTATCTATTATATGCGTCAATAAGCACGGACATTAAAGTTACGGTCATCTGCTTTATGTCTTCCTTGCTGGTACTACAATTAACGATTTTCAAAGGATGAATCAATCAGTCTCTGACTAATCTTGCTTTGTAGCATGCAAACTCTGGTGCTTTAATTTTAAAATCGAGAAATACGTTAAATAATTTTATCAACTTTTTGTCGTATCCCCAGTCTAATTAGACCTGCCATTTCCCAATCAGCCTAACTTTTGCTTACTGCGGTTCTTAAAGCGTGTTCCGACGATAACATGTACGAGGCCGTAAACGTATCATTTATTTTAATCAACGGCAGAAGTTTACAGGCGAAGTTTAGACGTTAAGCTACTGAATTGGCTGATACGAAACTCTTAAAAACATTTATAAATGAACTTTCTCAGGCAACAAGAGCTAGCACGTCACATGGCAGCGTAAAGCGTAAACATAATGTATTGTTACGAGTATTTTTGAAATGAATAAAGATTTGAAAACTGAGGTTTTTTCGTTATGTGATGTGGTGCTATGTTATTTCACTTATAATCACTTATTTCGAGATTTTATTATGAAACTGAATTTGGTGATGCCAACTAGGGTACATTGACTGCCTAAGTGAAACACGCCTTGTATATAATTGATAGATAGAGTGAGTGTGCCGAATCTAAACCGATCTGCTAGATTATCATGTTAACAATGTCGTTTAGACCCAGAATTTCTATTCTTTTAGCTCAGCCTACGATTCATTGTACATAATATGGTTTAATCAAACGGCAAGCGAATCAAATTGCGTAAGAATATAAGGAAGAGGAATTCATACAATATCTCGACGTTAGGTATTTAACAGACCTGGTTCACACAGCCCGAACCCTAGCTGAATAATTGTGCAATTATAATGCCCCACGAGCTCTGTCAATACTGCAGTCCCGCGAGCGTGCGTTGCGCTTTCAGAGCAGGCTGCCCGAGGACTCATTTGTGTACAGTCCGTGCGGAAACAGGAACAACCGGCAGTTATCTGCGAGATACGTATACCTAGATTCGGTGCGAAACGACTAGTTTACGGTAAAACATGTGTGTCGTTAAGATTGTAGCGTTTTCGCGTTGCATCTTTGAAAACAGAGTCCGAGAATTTTGTAGAGTCTATAATCACGGATCTACGACTAGGTAATGGTAAAACTGCAGTGGAAGTACCATTAAAAAAACCCAAATGCAATGCAACAGCGCCTTGAGTAGCGATGGGCAATTTTTGAAATTCATGATTTCTTAACGGTGAAATGTTTCAACTGCTGAAAATTATAGAAATGTTTCTGAAAGAAATGTTACCGCATAAATTTCAGTTAAATTTCAGTTATTTTTGACATCAGTAGAGCGAATAGTGATCGGAAAGTTCGGCAATTAGTGACACATGACGCCAAGCTATTTTTTTTTAACAAATCTGCCATTTATTATGCTTGATATGTATCGATAGATATGCAATTTTAATTTGCTGCCTCAAAGTTGTTTAAAAAAAAACATAATATTAACCATATCTTTATTGTGCATTATATTATAGACATCCCGGCATGTTCCAAACTTACGTATGTGTGTCAAATTTCAACTCAATTGGTGCTATGACTTTGTGAGCGAATTGGTTGTGATGTGACAGACGGACGGAAAGACACACACTTGAGTATAAGAAATTAAAATACCACACGGTAATTTACATCTGAAAACTACAAAAACCTATACAGGGTATTTTTTTAATAGGTGCACAAATTTTAATATTTGCTTCGCTATTGTTAATTAATAACACATGTTGTGTTATTTTTACTCTAGCTTATAAAATATTAGAGATATTGCCGATTCAATGATTTCACTAACTTAGCGATATTCATGGACCCTCTAATGCAGGGGTGCGAGGAGAGGGGAGTGTTGTTAAGTAAGTTAATAAATGAAAATTCAAATTTAGAATATCAGTAGGAGAGGGGCTTGTTGTCTGATAAGCTGTACATGAAATTTCAAATTTTGAATATACAGTGTATCGCATCGCATACCTACAGCTTGACAACCCATGTCATCATTTTTAGTGTGACTTTGTGTCCACACGAGAACGTAAAGGAGAGAAAATAAGCAACAAAAACTTTTTTTGTAACTTTTTTTATTGTCGTAATATATTATATTAACGATACAAAATCATGTGTTAAAATTTGTGCACTGATAAAAAAAATACCCTGTTACATACAGGGTATTTTTTTCAGGGCACTGATAAAATAAGTGAAATTTTCATTAGGAAACTTAAATGTAATTCAAGTGAAAGTTTAACTTTGGTAACTTACAAGCTGTCCATCACTAGCCCTGAGTGCTGTCAACTATGTATTCAGGTTCTTTCTTTTATTTGAAGGAGGTGTTGTTTACTTGTTTACTAAGGGAGGGATCCTATTCAGTCCGCTACCTTAGTAAACTGATACGTGAGATCAGTAATAAGTCTTGCCGGGATTAGGAAAGAGCAGTATTTCGTTCAAGTGCCTTCATTGAAACTAGTAAAGGCAAACGTCAGTGAAACTTGCCAATTAACATCATTAATAAGTCACGCCAATATGCTTTCTGAGACCAATAGCAGGTTTATCTCGCCGCCGCAAGCGCTCACTTTATAAACAGAAACAGATATTTTCACTACCAGGCTTCTTGTTGATTAACTCAACTGTTATTTGCTGTTATTTGCCTTAAATATCAAATTTTGATATAAATTTTGAAGGTGTGCATAGTGAGTACAAGTAATCAGTAGTAAAGACTGCCTATGGATGATAAATAACAGCTTCAAAATGAGCATTTTACACTGCTTGGCTTAAGCTCAGTACAGTCAGTTAAAAAGTATTGTTGTTGTGCGAGTAGGAATTGTCTGAAGTGGACTTTCTGCCTAGATACATTTAAAAGCATCTGAGGCACGCGTCGCACGTGAAACTCTTAATTAGTTAGTAGTTGCTATCGGCATGCTGCCGTCTAGCCGCGTCATCTGTTGGCTGTTTACTGCATAAAGTACAAATTAAAATAATTATCAGTCAGGTATTATCAGTAGCTTAGAAACACGAGGAACAAGACGAGTATGAAGCTCTTTCGAAAACTTTACTATTTAAATTATTAACTGCGATGAAAAATCTATTGCTTTAAAGAGTAAATACGTTTTGCGCATCCTACAAGAACATACTTGACATGTAGTAAAATAATTATTTCTGAATTCTCACTGTACCTACTGAAAGTAAGCAAAGCTAATTGAAAACGAAAATCCAATAAACTAAACATAAGTATAGTGGTGGGTGGCTAAATTGAATTGCTGTTTGTGTTGGTCGATTATTTGTGAAGCTTAGGTACGAAACAATTCAATCAAAATATGGACGTGCGTCAGAGTACGTTGGGGATATTTGGGAAAGGATTAATTTTATCGGCAAGGGAAATACACAGTGGCAATAAGCGATGAAACCGATCTGTCAATATTTTTGTAGGGATTTAGTCTCCGTCAAGCGGAAACAATAACATTATTTCTCATCGTTTGTATCAAATATACAAACTTCCGTCTCCATGTCGTCCCTAAATGTAAATGATATATAAAAAATATTTTACATTTATTTTTTAATGTTTGTTTGGAGTAGTGTTACAAATCTCGTTAATCTATAATTAGCTGAGTAAGATAGCTACCTACTAATGTAACAAGCGTTAATGTTTAACGGTTGACATGAGAAAGAAAATGCAACGTCCCAGAGCGTTTCTTGGCCTCCAGTACCAGTTTACGCCACTACTGGTCTCGGTCTTTTGTGGTTTATACAGAGATATTGACGCGTGACATTGTTCGCAGGTGGTGTGCAACAGCGCGAACCTGCGCGGCGTGCCGTCGGCGCTGAGCCCGGCGGTGACGCAGCTGTCGCTCTCGCGCGCCGACCTGCGCGTGCTGCGCTCCGACGCGTTCGCGCACCTGCGCGCGCTGCGCCGCCTCGCGCTCGACGCTTGCAACCTCACCCGCATCCGCCCCTTCGCCTTCCGCGGGCTCCCCCGCCTCCGCGAGCTCTACATCCAACACACCCCCCTCGCCACCGTCGACGCCTTCGCCTTCGCCGCGCTACAAAACATCACATCCATCATACTCACCCACAACAGGATTGCACAAATAGAAGCCTACGCTTTCGCTGGAACCAACTTCATAAGACTCATCTCTTTGCGCAACAACCCGATCCGAAAAATACTAGCGCACGCCTTCTCCGGCCTCAACGATGTTGCACAAATCGAACTACCTTCTGGAATTAGATCTATTGAGCCGCAAGCGTTTGCAGGGCTCGAGAGCGTCGGCGTGTTAGAACTAGCTTATATGGATCTCCCGGCGCTCCTGCCGGACACTTTTCGAGGATTGACACGAGTTGGAAGGCTGGCGTTGCGAGAATCCGACCTCGGAATTATACGAGTGGGCGCATTCGACGGTCTACAGAGGGTGGACGCGTTGGAAATGTGCAACAATAAAATTGATAGAATCGAGGAGCTTTCCTTAGTGCAAAATAACAGCGTTCGTATGTTTAAACTGACCGGAAATCACATGTTAGAGACGCCGGAATCGGTCATGTTGGAAGTCGATGGTTTAGTAATACGTGGTAATCATCTGCCGTGCGAGTGCGGTCGGGATCCGCTGGCCAATCCGTTGGCGTTGACGCAAGGGTTCGCGGAGGAGAATTTCTGTATATCTCCGCTGAAGGTGCGCGGGCGCAGCCTGGGCAGCGCGGCGGGCGCGGCGTGCCGAGGGGAGGCAGGCGGCAGCGCGCGCGCGCGCGCAGCGGCCGGCGCAGGCGCGCAGCGCTGCCTCGCGCTGCCGCACCTTGCGCTCGCAATCACCTCCTTCGCTTTTCTGGCCAATAGCTAACCGCCTTCCGTGTTCAATTACTTACCTATCTGTAAATATTGTAATATAAACGAGTATCTATAATGATGTCAAATATTTTACATTGAAAAGGTCCGTTCATTGAGTATACGTTGGACCATGATTAAAATTTGCCTTTTCAAATTTTGTTTTATTTTCTCCTTTTAAGGGTTTCTAGTACGCAGCATTCTTTATCCTTACTTTAATGATGATGGCATGCTTCAGTCGAAGAGCGTTCGATTCACAAATCACACATAAGTGAAGATTTATGGTAGAATAAAAATAGCGTTTTATCTTTACTTCCAGTCAATTAGCAGACGCCATCAGATAGGGTGAGTAATGCGGCGCGACGGACGCGCGGAAATATCGCCGCGCTTACTTAGATCCTCGGCGGCGATAAACAGCGAGGAACCGCGGCCCGAGCTAATCTGTAGGCGGTTCCGAGCTACGAGTAGTGCGCCGTGCGTTAGTATACATATATTGACCATTTTACATTCCATAACATTTTAATTGTTAATTTGAGTATGAAAATTCTGCAAGTGCGAGGCCCACATACGTTGTTTATGTAACAGGTGTAATAAAAAACAAAATTTCACCTCCCGACTGCCGACAGCATCATAACCTGAGAAGGTTCTAATTATAGCCTATACCTTCTTGGGGTAAATACCAAACCAAACGATACCCCGCACTTCAAAATCCACTAAGGCGTTAAGCCGCGTTAGGTCACAAAGAAAGATGGATAGATACAATATTACCCTCTTTTTTGGTAGTCAGATAAAAACAACCGGTGTAGCCTGCTTAATTCAGCGCCTCCAACTTGTTGAATTCAAAATCATGTGTTTCGTGTATGTAAACATGTTTTGCAATCTATCCCACAACAATAAAATATTTTAGTGTTGTTGATCGTAAATCTAAACTAAATAGTTAGGTACACAATGGGGTGCGGGGGGGGTGTACACGCCCTGGTGTGCGGCGCTGGGCTACAGGCACGCTCCTCTCTGTCCTACCATCACGTCCATGTCGTGCACCCTGGAAATACTAACAGTCGGAACGGGCGCCGCACTTTTACCATCCACCCCGGACTGTTTAGTAGCTAAGATGGAGGACACCAACCTGGAACGGCACTCCCACCTTCCAGGGGATCCCTTACCCGATTTCCCGTCTATGATCCTGATTCAACCCATTCCCTACTCTTCCTTTCTCTATCCAGTCCCAGTGATCCCTCATCTTCCTTCCCTTCCCTTTTTCCTTTAGTCAGTAGCCCCTACTTCAGATGGGAGTCTTTTCCTCTGGAGTGGAGGCTGCAGACTAATTTCATTCTAGGCAGCGGCTAGCAATCTCATGAATAAACTTCAGGTTATTGCTAGCCGCTGATGAGAGTGACAACAAAACCCAATCCAAGGTGTTAATCTACCGTGCCGATGGATGCGTGGCTGAGGGATGAGCTCAGTCTCGAACGGTGTCTCCACGAAACCGGGGCGAATCGTGGAGTAATCAGCCCTTCAGGCGGCAAGCGGGGCTCTGCCGTCTGTGACCTTTTAGTTCCCTAGCTAATCGTGGGATTAGAATGGCAGATGAAGATAAAGAAATAAATTTAAATTTATCGACAATTTCTTCCGCCCTGGATTCTATCCAGGACGGATTTAACAGTATCAAGGCGAGGAGTTCTGAAAAAGACTCTGCTACGCCTGTTTCATGCCTGGAGGTTATGGAGTTGGGAGTTGTGGTCGACAGAGACGTCTCGAATGTCTCTGGTACGCCCGATGTACCTCTTCATACCGAAGGGCAAAAACATAGAAGGATGTCGGGTGCTGCGCGCAAGCGTTTCCGCAAGCTCGTGGGCACTGCAGGGATAGCCGTTGAGCAGGCCCTTGAAATGTGCCGCAAGCCTTGGAAGGACATCCCCGTGAAGATGACGCCCTCGGAGAAAGCCCCTGTCAAAAGGGGAAGATCCGAGGAAGAGTCTCCACAGGGACACACCTCGAAAGCCCCGAGACTGTCCTCTGAAGCTGCAGGTGGCCCCAAACCCCTCAGCTACAAGGAAGTGGTAGGGTCCTCGCGCGTAGGGATCCGTAACTCGGAACCTATGAGCGAGGACCAAATGAAGGTGATACACCGTCACCTAAACCTGGCCATTGCGAGGCAATGCTCGGATGGAGGTGGACCACAATTTCTGGGTTTCACGCACAAGACAGGGTGGATCCTGGTGACTTGCGTCAACCAGCGTAGCCAGGACTGGCTTGTGGGTGAAATCCCGAAGTTGAAGCCGTGGCCGGAGGCGAACCTCTCCGTCATTCCAGAGGGGGAGCTGCCCAAACCGGCCACGGTAACCACCTTCTTCCCGGAGTCGGAGGCGGCCTCTACCGAGGAGGCCCTTGCCCTACTCAGGGCGCAGAACAAGGGCCTCAACACCGGGCTCTGGAGGGTGCTGGGCGACAGGGCGGAACAGGGAGGAAGGGTAGTCACCCTATCCCTGGACGAACCCTCCTTTGAGACCCTGAAAGCCGGGGAGTATGAGGCGGCCCTGGGCTTTAAAAGGGTTTTCTTCAAACCCAAGGGGCAAGGGCCAAATCCCACCCTTACCACCACCACAACTATGTCTGCTGCTCCGACCCAGAGTGCTCCTAAAACCCAAGGCTGCAAAAGCCATGGGGGCAGGGCGCACTCTAGGGGAGGTGCCAGCAGAACAGTCGCCGATCGGGGTGGACCCTCGACCTCAGCAGCCAGAGGACGGCAAACGCCTCTAGCAGCAACGAGGGGCGGAGGGACCCGACCGGCTGCAAAAAGGGGGAAGTAATGGCTTCCTCCCCCACACCGGCGAGGATCCTGCAGGCGAACCTCCACCACGCAGCTGCGGCAACAGCGGTGGTTGAGTGCCGCCTTGCAGGCAACATCGACCTCGCTCTCATACAAGAACCGTGGGTTCGAAACTCGACCATCCTGGGACTGAACTCCGTTGGTAAGGTTCTATATAATACGAACGGAGCTAAGCCAAGGGCGTGTATTGTTTTCAGCAAAAACACTAACTTTTTACCTGTTCCAGAGTTATGCACTGATGACCTTGTAGCAGCGTATGTAGCTCCGAGGGGATGGAATGGGTCTAGAGTAATTCTGTGCTCGGCCTACCTTCCTGGAGACAAAGCGGACCCCTCTGCGGAACTCTTTCCTGTGGTCGACTACGCCCGGAAACACAACGCGGAACTACTGGTGGGATGCGATGCCAACGCCCACCACACCAACTGGGGGAGTACCGACATCAATGGTAGGGGTGAGTTGCTACATGAATTCCTACTAACCAATTTACTCCAAATCCTGAATCTAGGCTGTGTACCAACCTTTAACACCAGAGCTAGGAGTGAAGTTTTAGACATAACATTTGCCACTGCAAATCTCGCCAGGCACGTCCTAAACTGGAAGGTAAGCGATGTGGAATCTCTGTCGGATCATAGACACATTTGTTTCAATCTGACTAGTCAACTGAGCAATCAGACTGTTACTTTTAGGGATCCTAGACGAACTGACTGGGAGGGTTACCGCAACTCCCTAGATCGTAACCTGGGCTCCATGGCTAAAAGTATAAGAACGCGGGAAGGGTTGGAACTTGCGGTAGAGGTTATCTCCAAAGGCATAGTAAATGCCTATGAAGAGAACTGTCCTCCCAAGGTGAAATCATCCAAGCGTATGGTTCCGTGGTGGAACTCTAAGCTGAAAAGGCTCAGGGATAAAACGCGGAAACTATTCAATAGGGCAAAGAAGACAAATGAGTGGGAGGTCTATCGAAAAGCCCTAAATGAATATAGCAAACAGATTAGGAAAGCGAAAAGGGAGTCATGGAGGAAGTTCTGTGAGGACATAAACAATACGCCTCAGGGAGCAAGACTTCATAGAATACTCGCCAAAGCAAAACCTAACCAAGTTGGTCTACTAAAAAGACCTGATGGTTCCTTCACTAAGAATGAAACGGAAACGTTAGAATTACTGGCAAACACTCACTTTCCGGGAGCCGGGGACCTGAACGTAACAGGTGGAGGAGAAGTTACGTTTAGACCCCATCCTGAGGACTGGAGACAAGCAGCCTTAGTCGTAAGACCGGGAATGGTGAGATGGGCCATCAATTCATTTAAACCCTACAAAACTAGTGGATTAGACGATGTAAGCCCAGTTCTGATACAACGTGGTGCAGACGTCCTGATCCCCTATTTGGTTAAGATCTTCAGAGCAAGTTATGCCTGGGGACACATCCCGGAACAGTGGAACAAGGTTAGGGTCTTATTTATACCTAAGACTGGGAAAAAGGACTATGCTCTGGCAAAGTCCTTCAGACCCATCAGCCTATCCTCGTTTCTACTCAAAACCATGGAGAAGGTAATTGACAAATATATTCGTGAGAATTGTCTCAGGGACAAACCTATCCATGACAGTCAGCATGCCTATCGTAGTGGCAGATCCACAGAGACGGCCCTACTAAACCTAGTTGATAGGATCGAAAGAGCGCTGGAAGATAAGGAAATTGCTCTCACAGCTTTCCTGGATATAGAGGGTGCCTTTGACAATACTCCCATCAGGACACTGGTCAGTGGGCTGGCTGTAAAAGGCGTAGACACTACCACTGTCCGATGGGTGCAAGGGATGCTCTCAGGTAGAGTGGTCAGGCTAGAACTACTCAGCACTACACTAGAGGTGACCACGGTAAGAGGCTGCCCGCAGGGAGGTGTACTATCCCCTCTGCTCTGGACTCTTGCTGTGGATGGGCTCCTGCATAAGATGGCAGAGCTTCGCATTGACACACAGGGATACGCTGACGACCTTGTAGTTACGGTGCGTGGCAGCTGCCAAAGTACTTTATCGTACCTAATGCAAAGGGCTCTAAACACAATAAACTCATGGTGTAAAGATAATGAACTATCCATAAATGCGGATAAAACCATTATCGTCCCATTCACTAAAAAGCGGAAGCTAGTGGGACTTAAACCGCCAAGCATGAATGGGAAAACAATACCGTTCTCCTCAGAGGCCAAGTATCTGGGAGTCACACTAGACCAGAAACTTACATGGAATCTGCACGTGAACGGCACCCTACAAAAGGCTAAATCAGCCTTGGCAATCTGTTGTCGGCTAGCAGGAAGCAGATGGGGACTAAAACCCAGAATTGCACTCTGGCTCTACACATCCATAGTGAGGCCGATGGTGTCTTACGCCTCTGTGGTATGGTGTAGAAAAGCGGCACAAAAAACTGTAATATCAAAACTTGGCAGCCTCCAAAGAACTGCCTGTATCATCGCTACTGGAGCCATGTCAACCTCTCCGACACTAGCTCTGGAAGCATTACTGAACCTGCCGCCCCTTCACCTGTTCTTGGAAAAGGAGGCGAAGGCAAGTATGCACAGAATCTCGAGCTTGAAGAGAGGCCATTGGCTATCACAAAATATGAGATCTCTCGAGAACTCTGTAAGCGATATTCCTGTAATGGGGATGTTCTCAGACACCATGCCCCCTAAACACTGTCCACAGAAAAATTTCTCTGTGGAATTCCCGTCTAGGGATGACTGGTCACACAGTCGCTTAACATGGAAACCAGGCAGCCTAAAGTGGTACACTGATGGCTCCAAATCCGGTTCTGAAGTAGGCTGCGGAATATACGGGGAGGTGCCTAAAAAGGCGTTAAGCCTGAATTTAGGAAAGTACTCGTCTATATTCCAGGCGGAGGTGTACGCCATAATTGAATGTGCGGCAGCCAATCTGCAAAGCAACTACTTCAACAGTACCATCTATATCCACTCGGATAGTCAGGCGGCTCTCTTGGCCCTAACCTCTGACGTCATGAACTCAAGGCTGGTCGAGAACTGCAGGACACTTTTAAATACTCTGGGTGCAAAAAACAGGGTAATTTTACGTTGGGTCCCAGGGCACGCGGGCATCGTGGGCAATGAGAAAGCTGACGAACTCGCACGGATAGGAGCTAGGGGCACACAGTTTGGTCCGGAACCATTCTGCGGCATCCCTAGAAGCCTAACAAAACTCACCTTGTGGACATATTGCTATGATGCAGCCACTCAACTCTGGAAGACAACTCCAGGATTGAACCATTCCAAGGCTATCATAAGAGCATTTAGCAAAAAGGCGTCGAAGGAGGCCTTAGCGCTGAGTAGGAACAAAATTCGCACTCTTGCCAGGGCGCTCACAGGGCACTGTTGCCTGAACAAGCACATGCAGACGATTGGGAAATGTAACACAAGGCTGTGCAGACTCTGCCATCTGGAGGAGGAAACGCCTATGCACTTTCTCACCGTCTGCCCGGCTTTAATGCGACACCGTAACTCCTCACTGGGAAAGCACTTAATGTGCCCAGAGGAGATCAAGTATCTCGGCGCCAATAAAGTCCTGAAATTCTTCGCAATAACAGGACTCAGCGGAGAACTGTAGGCTGTGGCGATCACAATAGATCAATCCTGGTCGCAGTGATACTAGGCTTTGGAGCCTTGAATAGCCACTCCCTGAATAATAATAATAATAGGTACACAATTGACGTCAAGTATATCCCTACTAAACCCAATATTGCATGTGGAGTAGCTGTTACTAAAATCTATGAACGCTTTAATAATGAAACTTGAATACAATTATATCGATGTTGATGAATGAAACGGTGTTAATTTTTGTCCATAGCGGCTTATTGGTATTCAGAGCGTGCGAAATGCGGCAGGCTGCGACCCGGCCGCGCATGCGGTGCCCACACTTTGTTAAAAAGCTAGGAATTTTGAAAAACTTGCAATTCATAAAACATTTGGTGATTTCTTAGCCACTACCAAAACGTGTCATTTAATAATATTTTACAGTTTCTACATACATTCTGTTGGCATTTTGTTGGCGCTTAGATGAGATTTAAATATAACCATAAAACTAGTTTAAAAAATTAAATTTAAATTATAAACATCACACTTATTTTCACACTTAGATCTCCAATGTTAGCTTCATTCTACTCAAGAAATCAACTTTGCACGCTGCAGTATAGAACGTTGAGGATAGGCACTCATCAACACTGAGTAAACACTGTATAGTGACAATCTTGCAATATTGCCACACATAAGTACATATACTACACTTGGAGTGTGAGCAGATATGCCCTGCGTTGCAATGAAAAACGTAGAGTTTAGAAAATAATGACATCGACAAAGGCTTTTCGTTAATTCCCCAACTGGAGACATTTGGACCAAACTAGAGTGTGTTAACGTTATAATCTCACACATTTCCATTGAATTACTAATTTAACGAAAATCAATGGCATGAAACCGCTAATCAATCGATTCATAAAATAATAAAAATAACACATATCCATTGAAATTTAAAAAGAACACGTTGATCCAGATTTTTGCAAACATTGTGCAATGATATTAGGCATTTTGACAAAATTCAGTTCTCAATTTTCCTGGTTCATGTGGCCACGTTAGGCCGGGTTCACACATGTCGGAACAGCGGGACACGCCTCATTAACGCCATATCGACCCGATATCGCGTCCCGCATCCAAAACATTTAATTAACTGGATGCTGGGTTCCCGGAGTGCTGACGCTGCCTGGCTTGTTTAGGTGGCTCGTTGCTGCAAGGTTTGATGATAACACTATAATCTTGTTTCATATTGGCGTGGGTTTGGATTTGGAATTGGTCTGGGTCATATATTAAAAGTAAACTATAGCAAGATGACATGATGTCACGATTACCAGTCCCAGTCAAAAATCTTTTTTAAGTACCTAACATTTTTTGACTGCTTTTACATATTGTTATTGTCCTAAAAGTTTTAATTCAGTAGTAAACGTAAGTACATTTGATATTATATTTTAAACATGGTCAATTGTTATCGGACACGTACGCGGGAGTGCATTTAAGTATTTACTTATGTTAGTTATTCAAAATAAAGTGGTTAGAATTACTACTTTTATGCGCCTTTTTACGCTATTTTAGTTTTTATTATGGCTTCTCGTCACTATTGTAATATTGTACCTTCGATACTTGGATCCGTGTCCGTTTTTCTGTAGATTCATAGTTTAAATTGTTAACTTATTGCGCATTCCTGATCATCTTGCCGGCGCGGTTCACCTGACGGTTATTGGGACTCGTTTGGACATGGAATTATTCCTGAAATATGTTATTTAATTTAGTATATAAAACGTTCACATCACAGTTTCTTGAATATATGAACTCCGCGATGTCGCTGGCTTCCAGAGTGTTTACTTACATTTTTCCTTTTGATTCTTGCTACTTTTATGAATATTTCGTCATTTAAATCTGATATTTTGTACTTTTTGTTTATTTTCTTTCAACTGACATTATTGTTATTTTCATTGTCTTGACAACGGGCAGAGACAATATCTTAGGTTTTATACTGTAACATGGAGTTAATATGATTG
The DNA here is from genome assembly GCA_949316455.1 of Acleris holmiana. NCBI lineage: Eukaryota > Metazoa > Arthropoda > Insecta > Lepidoptera > Tortricidae > Acleris > Acleris holmiana. The sequence goes on from OX438768.1 coordinate 12,225,037, forward strand.
TTATCCATAGAATTAATTCCTGGCATGTGTAATTTTGTAATTTTATAAACTTAGAACTACCAAATTAAAAAGATAGAACACCAGGGTATATAAAGGGTGGCTCAGACTAGAGCCATTCATTCCTTCTCTAGTTTCCGAGTTGAAACGTTAGAAGTCGGCCTTGTGCGGGGCCAAGTCAGGCCCCGCACCTCAAGAAGCCTCTATCTCCACACCTCGATCTCGTTCCTGCTTGCTCCGGGACCGTTACTCGATCTCACGGGCCTCTGGTCGGGCCTATCTGCGACCATACTTCTACGAAGAGGAGCGTTGCTGCTATCGCTACGCACTACTCCGCAAGTAGTGTTCACTGGAGCTCTCTTCAATCATCTACTTTACAGAGAAGAACTACTCTCTGCTGCTATCTCCCTGGTGTTGTTAGGGACCTATATAATCAAGTGCTTAATAAATAACCCTGACCCTGACCTAACTCTTTCATCTCTCTCTACCCTCTTTAGGTACTTGGTTTTTCGAGCCTTCGTATGATAAATAAATGTTGGCCGATTCTCAGACCTAACCGATATGCACACAAAATTACATAAGAATCGGTCGAGCCGCTTTGGAGGAGTATGGGAACGAACATTGTGACACGAGAATTTTATATATTAGATGAAACTATTTACCCGCCTTCTTTCTCAATAATTTTAATTTAAAACAATTCTATAAAAGTCGGACTTTTGAGTAAAGTAACAGTGCTACACGAATACTTTAACATTTCACATTATTTTTAAATATTGATGACGACTTTTAATCTCAAGAACTGACATTTGTTAACTCTGACGAATTATATTTAACGCTAGTAGATATTGCGAATGACAACTTTACACCGCATTTTCGTTCCAAAACGTGAGTAAATCATACCTTCAAACCACGTTAATATTCAGGAGAAATAAAGGACTGTTTGCAAAGATCTTGGGCCTTTAAGTCCGTGTTCACCCCAGGTTCAACGCCGCTACTCAAGTGGGGATCAGCTCTTAGTGTAATATTAATACGGGGCTTAAGATACAAGTTCTGGCTGATTTGCCCCATAAGTAATTGGATCGGCGGTGATTTAAGGCAGGGTCACTTAATATCCTGGGAGCGCATTCCTAACCACCGCACCGCGTTGTAGTCCGCTCGACCGCACATAGCCTAGTCATTGCTTGGTAGACTGAAACTGAGTGTTCCTTAGCTATGTAGATGCCGTTAGGTATGTAAGTATATATGTAGACGACATCATTGATATCGCGTTTATAGGTAATCGATACCCAAGGTTCAACTCTATAGGTACAGAATATGGGTTCAATTAAGATGAAGATCGCATGGGCACATTTACCAATTGGTCCACTAATGAGAAAAAACACCGCAAAAAGCTTATTCCGCCGCGGTCTAATTAAGTACTAAAATAGTTGTGTACATAAATTGATGTTGTAAAGGGAATAGTTCATTTTGCTGCGCACTAGAAAGTATTTTCGAGAGCTTTTCGATTAATTGTGGCTGGAATGAGTTTTCGCCGCAGTGTCATGTCCGTGTCATTTGTCGACGAACACCGGTTGTAACGCTCTTCACTAGAATAAAGAACTTTTGTCTCTCGATCTTTTGTTCGTGGCACATTGTCTCGTCAATTCCTGTAATAATTTTGTTTTTCTCTCTCGTTGTGTGACTCGTATTAAACACTTACCACGTTCCAAAAAAACCTTTTTCTAAAACTTTGTTGTGTTTACAATAAGTTCTAACAATATTATAATTAAATGGACGCAATAAGAATGAGGCAAATTTCACTATTTTGTACTTATGTGAAATACGTCAAGTTCAAGAACTAACTTGTTTTAAACACCGTATCAAAATATACGTAAAATATGAAAGATGATGAGAAGTGCTTACATTAACAGTGTCAATAGATCTACAACTCGTTAGTTTAGGATCAGTTTCCAATTCAAATATAAAAGCCCGTTTGCACAAAATTCATAACGAAGTTAAATAATCAATATCACTTCTAGATAAGTAAATAATCAACAGCGGAGTTGTCGGGTTGCTTATTAGGTCGGCTACGTGCGGCGTAGCGCGGCCACGATCGCTACGAATCCTCCTAATGACCTACGAATCACCTGCAGCTGACGGCTACGAATCGTAAAAGCGTGTAAATAAAAGAAAATATGATTGCGTTCATTTTATTATTTTATTCATTTCCTTCTCACTTAGTAACCGTAACAAAATTGCGAGCTATTTGCATTTATTTCAGCAGCGGTGATATCTTTTGCATTTTGTATGAGTTACCGTCAACGTCACTAGATGCGTAAAGGTAAAGAAAATAAGTACCTTTCATTTTTATTACTAGGATCAAACGGCAAATCTAATTTGTAAAATATAAGAGACCACCATACATACACTTTTTATTTCTATTCCGACCCCTTTCATAAAGGTAAAACGAAGACATACAATGTACAATTAGGTAATTTGACATCCCTACACATAAAGCCACTTACGGCTCCCAGGAGAGCGCTTTCAAGAGCGCCTAGTAACTGATGTTTTTAAGAAACCCATTCAATGCGAGATACTCGTAGCATTTTTTCCGTAATTGACAAGTCAAATAAATTTCATTCGTTACATCGGGATCGGTTCAGATGTGTAACAAAGATTGATGGGCCGATGTGACTTGTGAGAAGATTGAGAAGGAGAAATTTCGAGTAATGGAAAAATGACAGATTCTATCTGGATATGAAAGGAAGTATACCCAGGAACCGATTTGCAAGTGTTTGAGATTCCTCTCGGTCGAGATATAAGCAGGAATAATGTCTTATCGTATTTTGAATCCGCATTTGTAGATCAACATTTGGCAAATTACTTAAAAGATAAGACTCGTGAATTCAAAATTACGCCGGGTAATGAGTTTAAATGTCAAAGTGATTAAATTACTAGATTACGGTCTACTTAAAGTGGAAGTGTCTTTCGTAATAATATACATGTTTTGCAGTTTTGCGTAAAGAACTATGCGTTAAAAACTCGATTTTGACCTTTCATTCTTGTGGTTGGGGGATGTAGTCTCTGTTGTTGCATGTTTACCCTTACGGACGCGTTATTTAGTGGTAGAATATTATCCGCACTCAAGGATGACTCTTCTTTTTGATTTATTTTAAGAACTAATGTAGTACCCGTAAGGTTAAAATTGGCGATTGCTTTTGTATTTGATACGGCGCTGAAAAGATTAACAGGGACTAACCAGCAACTGATCCCTCCTAACCTGATTATAAGTGACGAATTTTGTCGAGTAAATTTAACAGACTCCTTTTATCAAATAATCAATTACCGAGGTATTTTCACAGGGTTAATTATTAAACCAAACGGTACCAAAAGAAAAAGTTATGCTGTCGCCGTCATTTCCCAATAATCTTTTTCAGGCCATCTGATGGTAAGTGGAATCTGACACCCATAGACTTTTGAATCCTCAAGACTGCAATCCTAAGGCCCTAGATGGACTAAGATTTTGTAATATGCGGAGACTAGTTGTCAGCAATTTATAGTTGTCATATTGTTTCTTACTTTATTGTATTAGTCTGTAAGTCTTCCTAAATTAAATAAATAAATAAAATAAAGATGGTATGCTGTAAACGGGCCAAGATAATTTTACTGCGCAACCAACTATGCCTTTATCTTTTCATTTTCTTCCGAAAGGTAAAATGACTAGGTACTACTTAAGTTAAACATACCACTCCCCACACTCGCGACCGTACAAATTTGCCTACACGCCCATCCACATGTACAAACATAGACGGTACAAATAAATGTATTGATGTTTAGGTACCTGTGATTTAACCTATCATTTGTTAGTTTCGCTATACATGCAATTTTGTTTTTTGATGAGATGGCAAAAGATCGCAGGGCCATTGCACTTGACGGTGAGTGGGATCTGTGACCCGTAGATTTTATATTCTCAAGACTGCAACCTGAAAAGTGCAATCCTATGACCGCAAATGCGTTGCCAACGCTGAGGACTAAGATGGAATGCCTGTATGCTAGTTATTTCACCGGTTGTATTTAGATATACATAACAAGGCAACAATAGAACTGAAGGCAGATTCGATAAAAAGAAAACTTGCTCGCTTCTAACAACATTGTAATTGTTGTGCATAAGCGTCTTGATTCCTTACGAGCCTAACAAGACGCCAGTACATCAAATAAGATATTAGTTGAATCACTAAAGAACTTGCTGTTGTTACTATCAGCTTTGGTTGATAATATATAATAATTTCAAAATAATAAAAGTCGCCCTTGGTTGGCTTTTTTCTTTCCAAGTGTCGGTTTTATCAATACAGCTATAAAAACATATGATAAAGCAATATAAGATTATGTTCGCGTGTGTAACTTGGTAACTCATCACTTTATCGAAATTCACTTCATCGAATGTATCATTTCATCGAACACTATTTTCTGCTGAAACGATAAAGTTTTCAGGGTATATTAATTACTCATTATTAGGTTAGGTTAGGTTAGTTGTTTAAAATACCCTGAAAACGTTATATTTTCAGCAGAAAATAGCTTTTGTAATACGATGACATTATGCACTCGATGAAAGGTGTTTCGATGAAATGATAGGCACCCGTGTAACTTATGTCTCCCTCTTTCTGCGTCGGCGGCCAAAAAGGTAACGAGCAAGTACGAGTATAGGTAGATGCGGCCTCCCCTAGCTCTGCGGTTGCTAGCACGAGGTCACGCGGGCCCCCAGTCGCCGGTAATGAAACCCAAGCAGGCTGACGATCCCCAACGTTACCGCCGCGAACTAGACCGGCTTCCGACATCTTTGTAAATTCAAAGTTTGTGAGTAAACTGGCTCGCAAAATGCATAGTTTCTCACTTAAGCGGTTCACGAAGAAGTGCAGTTAGAGTTTTTCCACTTAACTTTCGGACGGTTACGTCTTGTTTATTTTTCAGCATTAGGTTTTGTATTAAGCATCCAGTCAATTTTCTTTTAGAGTGAAGGGTTTGAAAGTCACAAAATAATGCTGATTAAAAAGAATTAATGAGTGTAAGGAATAGAGGCTAGACAATATTGAACAACTTGGTACTCAACACTAAGATTCATTTTTGCGCTTGATTATGTCTATCGAGGTACATGTTACTTAAATTTACAGTAGAGATATAAGATCATTATTAGCTCTGTACCTACACAGCGTATTATAACCTAATGAAAAAGTTAATTTACAAGTTAGTTAACAATTCACATAAGCTTCATTATGATTAAACTAGCGACCCGCCCTGGCTTCCCTCAAATAATGTACCTTTCTAGATGAAATATATTTTCGAATGGGCTCCGTGGTTCCGGGGATTACCTGTTGGATAGAGACAAACTCACAATATTCACATTCTCTCTGATATTATTAGTAAAGATACGGACAACACGTCCCTTTCACTGTGTACTTGTTAGAGAAGACCTATGTCAACTTGATATTGACCTAGATTACATAAAGTAAGAAGACTTATGAAAAAAGATATTTACGTTGACGGTGATGTTGCTTTCATTTGGTCTCCTTTATTATAGGCACCTATTCAATTTACGAAGTTGCGACCCGCTACTTAATATTACGGACTTCAAAGCAACCGCCCAACATCAACTTAAGTGGCGGGGCAGTTTGTGGATTGAAAACACTACTCAGGCGGACTTGTACCAAAGAAACGCCTAGTTAGTATAAACCATCTGCACTTCTATAGGTAAACTAATATTATATTACAGGAAACATTTGTATGTTTGTAACGAATAAACTCAAACACTACTGGACTGATTTCAAAAAATATTTCACCTTTAGAATGCTACATTATCATTATCACAGAGTAACATAATACGTACGGAGTCGCGGGTAACAACTAGTAGTCTATAAAATAGCAGACTCGAACGATAACTGCTAATTTATGTCTTAAACCTAAACTTTTGTTGCGGATGGCTCTTAGGACTGTATTTATAAAGTGATATTTAGGGGGGTTATTATGACATACTCGTAGCTATGCAGTTAATTTTACGGCGAGCGTTAAAAACTGCAGACCTATGGCAGTTATATAGATCTGTCCTTTAATCTAATGATCGTTAATCCAAGAAGGGCCTTTTTGTAATATTTTTGCTTAGTCTTACTTAGTTTAGATTAGTTATTTAACACATTGACTGCCAGCTACGAATATGCTCGTAGTTAAGAACAATGGGATCAATTGTTCATAACTACGAGTATACTCGTAGCTGGCAGTCAATGTGTTAAATTAGGTATTCAGTATTTTACTAAGAAATAATTTAAAATTTAAATTTATCTCCCAGTTAAGACGCCCATTTTATGACATGTACAATCGACTAAAACAAGTTGTATCCACTTTGGCCCTTCATCACCTTATTGCATTACAATAAGATCCATAAGTAGATACATCTCTTTGAAGCCGACTGTCCAAGTAAATGTCGTGTCAAGTCATACAAATCCGTCACCTCTGACGAGACAGGCATCTTCAAGATAAGTTTATAACTACGGTCTGAGTCGAATTGAGTTCCTTTGGGAGTTGATTTTCGGATGTAATTAAAAATTAAAATCATGCCACGCAGTGATCTTGATTATGGGTGGGTGGGGGGGGGGGGGGCATTCGTAATTGATAACTTAAGTCACCGTTGCGATTCATTAATATAAACTTCTAGAAATCATTAAAAAACTGTCATTTTGGTGAGCTCTCTCACCGGATAAGATTTGAAAGTCATCTTTTATGATTAAAATATTATTTATTATTTACTGTAAACAATAAAAATGGAATGTTAAACATAAAACTCCCGTGAGACTCGCTCAACATTGTTTACGTGAGTCTATTTAGTAAAAATTGACATTACCAACGTATGATTATTCCGAGACTAATCTCTGGCAAGCCGCTAATCGTTTTTTTAAATACCAACGTCGATATAACATCGTTAAGTGCGATTAAATGATTTATTATTTGTTTACGTACGTACCTATGAGTAATTTTATTAATTTTGTCTGCACCGCTTGCTTATTTCTATTGTGTATTTTTAATGGAAGAGATCGCTATTTAGCGATAAGGCCGCCCGTTGATTCACTATGTAATATTATTTACATACATAGGTACATAAAGTCACGCCTTCATTCCCAGAATGGGGTAGGCAGAGCTACAGAATTACCAACAACTCTAAAAACCTTGTTGATAATTCTGTAACCGCATTTTGCACAGTCAGGCTAAGATGTTTACCAGTGTATTAGTGATAGGTTGCAAGCCCATCGCCTAACAGTACTACAAGCCCTTACGACATCCACGGGAAGACATGGAGTGGCACTATGTAACCCGGTAACCACACGGAAAATTGTTTTATTGTTTTTTTATAAAGTGTTTTGTATTGTATTGTAGTGATATGATTTTTGTCTGTGAGTATAAAGTCGGGTGTAATTTAGAAATAATAATGATTGTTATTTATTACATAATCGAATGCTCCGGGCTGATCAAGCCGAGAGCGATGTTTAATGAAAGGCCTGCGATCGACAAGTCGGACGGGATGACGGATCAATTAACTGGCAAAAAACCTATTTTGTTCAGTTCGTACGTTTGCAGTTTCGTTATTACATTAGCTTCGGGTTAAAATAGTTTGTAACGTTGTTTTCGTAACGTTATAACGGTATTTGGTATTTAGGTCGAAGCTTTAGAAAACTTGTGTATATTTTTTGACAAATATTTTAAAAAACTTTTGCTTAACATAATAAAGTATTAAAGAAACCCTTTACTAAAATGTAAGTTTAACGAGGATGACAACTTTCAATTCGAATAATAAGCTTCAATGTCTAAAAAGGTATATTTGAAAGAAATGTAAAAATTATTCAGGTCATCAGTGGAAGGGTGTCATTTCAGTTGATTTAGACGTGATACTTCCCGGTTTGGAGAAGAAAATACCACTTTAGATGATTTTAGATGCCCTACATACGTACTCGTAGTAAATGGTATCTTAGTGTAGCACGAGTAATACTTTGCCGCACCTCCTCTGCATATTTGATTGCTCTGGGGCGTTTATATACATTCCAAGAATTGTAATTGTAACAAATATAGCTTTGTTTCGAATTCTATAACTTCAGTTGTTAAAATACAATAGTTATAGGCATGGTTAATCCTAACTTTGATGACCACTGCACCATAAATCAAAACTAAAATAATTGTAAACTGGATAAAGGTCTTTTTTCGTCTGCCGTAGAAAGCTTAACTCTTTGCTGACAATGCCTTATCTTACTCCAATCACAAGTCAAGGGGTTTTTTTATCGTATGGAGAAGGCAAACATACACATCGTATCATTACACGGAATTTTATTTTTTTCGAAATACGTTTCTCGCCGCGTGAGTAATTTTTTCGGTAGTCACAAGTCTCACCTAACCTACGTAATTAATGTTTAAGATATCCCGAAAACATCATGGTTTCAGCAGAAAATAGCGTTCAAACGAAATGATACAATCGACGAAGTGAAATTCGGTAGCATGATCGGTTACCACTTTCATGCTAGCCTAATTTGAGTAATGGGTTTTGTATAAGTTTAGAAAAGATATAAGGGCTTGTAGTACTGTTAGGCGATGGGCTTGCAACCTGTCACTAATACACTGGTGAAAATTTTAGCCTTTTTGTGCAATATGTGGTTACAGAATTATAAACAAGTCTATTTAGAGTTGTTTGTAGTTCTGTAGCTCTGCCTACCCCACTCTGGGAACGAAGGTGTGATGTTATGTATGTATGTATGTATGTAGAATAGATGTCAATACGCAGAAAACGCATATTTCAAATCAAATCAAAACATTATTTGGTATGCACTTTCGCCGTTTACACAAGCATGCAAACAAAACGAAAACGAATACTCTAAAATTCAATAAGTAGGTACTCGTACAATGTCAAGTTTCACGCATAACACTACGATTCTTTAACTTTACACATTACTTGCTAAGTATTAATTATTCTTATTTTGTCACTCTCTTTTATTTTATTTTTAATATTAATATAAAGTTATTCAAGTTTTAGTTTAGTTTTAATTAGGTTATTTTTGTTTTAATAACTTAAATTTGTCATGGTATTACTTTTATTTTTTGTGTTCATACAATAGTAGGTACACATAATATGTTTATTTCGTTTAGATAAAAATCTTTCAAATAATGTAAATTTTTGCACCTATATTTAATAGCGTACTTACAAATAAATTAAAATAATTACCGCAGATTTATTTGTATTTTAAATTTTAACAGTCATGAAAAACAATTTATTTTCCATACCGAGTATATGAATTCATATATAATTGCAAAATTATAATTATTTATCCTAATTACTTCCTAACAACAGATGTTGTTTAAGGAAAAAAGACATTTCACCTAAAACTCGCTGTTGTTTTTGCTATTAGCATTTACCTACATGTTCCTTCCTTTACGAATTTCTTATACAAATAAACAATGGAAATTTATACCCTTAATTTGTATATTGACATGAGAAACGATAAATACCATGAGTATTTTTGATTTGATACCAGCTGTTTACGACTGCTCCGAGGAAATTAGGTGTCCTTTTGGCACGTTCTGTGAAAATATCTGTAGCGTAAAAGATTACGCACGCACTTTCACTAGATTATTCATGAAATTGCCAACTGCGGAGTTAGTAGATTGTCAACGGGCACTTTGACAATTGAATTTAACGCCAGTTTGCTTGAACAAAGCAATATTTTCGATATTTATTTACTACGTAACGATATTACGATAACTGCATGCACATACATATATACGAGTTCATTGCTTTAGTGGACTCCTAATAGTATAGGATCCGAGTATATAACGACCTTCAACGAACTGGATTGATGAAAAGTATTTTATATTTAATATACCTATTAATAAATATGTTACAAATGGGTTGACTAAAAAAATTCAGTCCATAATTTGTTTTTTTGTTCAAGTTCACCGTTTCGGTTAATAGAGAAAAGACATACCATTATGCGAACGTTAGGTTGACTATTTTTTCCCGTCATGACTTTTGGGTACCTATAAACTAAAATTTGCTGGTGTGGTTAATGAATAATAACTTTATCATGGATTTAAATTATTTAGTCAACCCACTTGCAATATATTTTTTGATATATTTAATTTAATGTAAAATTCATTTCATTCATTAACCAGTTCGGAGAAGGTCGTTATATACTCGGATGTTAGACTATAATGGACATCACTGTTGCGTAACATATGACCTATACGACCTAGTTTAACATGCTTCCAGCGGACACTCCGGCCGCTGAAGTTGCATTATTTGACCCACTGGCATATTCCAATTTGAAGTTGGAAGTCAGTCCGGCCTCGCAACGGGCTCTCAGCTCAAACAGGCCCTCTGTGTTCGGCGGCCGTACATGCCACTCGTGTCGTCGCCGATGTTACTGCTATCAGTCGTGGTTTACATGATTGCACACAATATTTGATCACTTTGTCGTATCGCTGGGAAAATCTTGACATTTTAAAACTTGAAGTATGGGGTTTCCAGAAAGGGGTTTCTTAAATGAATAGAAAGTTTATAGTGTTAATGAACAGTCCAACCTGGTGGCTACCATCAGGTATGAAAGATATGTCATCCCTATTGAAAAACGATATTGACTTTAATTAGTTTAACGGAATTTTATTAAATCTTGTAGTTAATATCACTTAAAGGCTTCGCGGTTCCGCTATTATTTCACCAAGCGCTGCGTGATATATTATTTTACGGTTTAGCCTAGCTCATTACATTTTGCCTAAATTACGACTGATTACGTTTCTATTCAAAAGAGGCGAAACTCGAGACAGTAGAACGGCAGTAGGCCAAATGGTACGAATAATCATCATCAATCTTTAGAATGAGTCATATTATACGAGCTTTGATTAAATAGATGTGACATATTCAGGCAATAGTTGAAATATAAATAGATTTATGAGCAACTCGCACAAAATAAGCTTTCTGAGTCAATCGGTTAAGAAAAAAGATAGGATAAGATAAAATGAAAAAAAGGATCCCCTTGAAATGTCTCATTTCATTGAATGTGTTGTTTCACCGAGTTTCATTTCATCGAAAGCTACTTTCTGCTGAAACCTTATTGTTTTTAGGTTATCTTAAGCATAGGTTACGTAGGTTAGGTTAGGTTAGACCTGTGACCACCAAAAAATTGTACTCTTGAAAATGCCTGTCGATGAAATGAAAATTCGGCGAAGTAAACCATTTGATAAAATGAGAGTCGATATTTTAAGGGTATATTGAATGTAGGTAAATACCAAATTAATTTTGTTAACATCTTTGTAAACTATAGTCTACTTTCCAATTGTTATACAATTAGTACTTTTAAGTGGTTCCTCTGTAAAATGAAACCGACTCACAGGGTGCCGAGATACAAGCTCAGCATAGTTAGGTGTCCACAGGATATTGTACCTTTTGTGTAAACCGTTTATTTTCTCTTAATAATTTTATTCTTATTCTTAGGTGCTGCTTTTATATCAAACCTGAAATATCTTTGATCATCATCATCTTCAGGCAGCCAAGATACGTTCACTGCTGGGTAAAACCCTTCTCCAAAGATCTGCGCCAGGTCCTGTGCTATTTGATATAAACCTATCACAACGTTATTTGTTGAGCCCATGCTCCCCGATCTACATGAAACTGTTAGTGACACAGCTGAAAGCGCAGAGGAGGATAATCAAACAGGCAATGTAATAAATTTTAAATTTCTCTATACATGAATAATGCGACGTGAAGGTGGAACTTATGTTTTATTTATTTTGATCTCCGTATTTTTAAAACGTTTGGGGTGAAAGAATATGGGACATATGAAACAACGCCTGGAAAAAATTGCCGTTGCGAGAGACTTGAAAGCCCATGAGCGGCGATTCGTTAGCAAAGCGAGCGCAGCCATCGGTCGATCCTGCCGCAATAAACTGGCGACCGATGAAAATGGAGCTTTGGATTAAATTTATCACTTTTTTCGTTTTGCAGCCTGTAATTGTGTCCCCAATGGCGAGGAAAGCCTGGATTTTCATACCAGTCTACAACATGCAGTCACTATAGCCGAATAAAATGTTTCTAACTTTTCCTTTTGCATTATACACATGAGTTTATTTTTGCCAAAGTGATATATAAACTGTACGTCTAAGATATATACAAGAACATTTCGAATACCTGTCCGTTTTTGTAATTAATGAAAAAAAACATAGTTTGTCACAAATATTGGATATTGAGTCAATATTATTGACTTTACTTCGATAGAAATGTCGTTTTATTTAGAATAAATATAGCTCTGTTTAATTGTAATTCATTTCATGGAAACTAAATCGTTTATCCTCATTTCGACGGTACATTTTTTTATTCACGCCGAGGATGATTAACTAATAAAACGCGTTACGAGTCATACCAGCCTTGGACAACGAAAATAGATTTAGGAAATATAGCTGGCATCTTGTTACAGAAAGGCGGCTCTATGTTTTTACTATAATAAATGAATAAAATTATCATGCATAACCCTGTAATTTAAAAGCTCAAGATGATAGATTAAATATAAAAAATAAATTTGCTTCATAAAAAAGATCGTAAGTAATTACCAATAACTTGTTGTCTCAAAAATAACATAATGATCAAGACATGACAGTTTAAATTTGGATAAACAATTATTTCAATTTATCGGCTTTGACTACTCAACCCTCGCAATGTTAAATTTACTTGGTAACTATTTCAAAAATCTGTCTTTTGTCAACTTGGATATGAATGAAAAGTCAAGAGGTCTATCTTATATCTATTTATAATACATATGAGGCACGAATTGGGCTACAAAACTAAAGTATTCGTCACTTGTTTTGTAGCAAATACTCAACAAGTGACGAATACTCCAATTTTGTAGCACAATTCCTGCCTTACCTTATATTATAAATGCAAGAGTTTGAAGGTTTGGTACTCATTCTCGCCAAAACGGCTGAACGGATCTGGATGACATTAGGCACAGAGGTAGATTATAGTTGAAATAGCATGAAGGCTATTTTTTATCTACAAGAATTGGACAGTAACCGAGGAACACCGATAAATAACTTCTTCTCGGACGGAGTCGCGCGCAAAAGCTAACATATAGCTGTAGCTTTAGCTAGGCTGGAATTCTACACGGTAATAACGATATGATCTTTGACGTGTTTGTGTATTGTCAACGTTTTATTACTCGTAACTCTTATGCCATCTGCATTAATGGCGACTGTGACATAAACGATTCTCAAACATGTCAAACACGATATCGTTATAAATCAGGAGAATAGAGGCCTAGTATGTAAAGGTGGCATATCCCGGTTATTCTACCCTATCGTAGGGCTCTTAGGGAAGCCTTATCTCTACCATTTGATGAAGGAACTTTGAAGACGCGGCTGTACTTAAATGCTTAAAGTACTTGCTAAACTTACATTATTTGGATCCCCTCCTTTACCTTTAAGACCTCTAAAGTAAAAAAAATAGATAACATGCATGATAATCAAAATTGAGTTTCATTGAAATTCAGAACATGTAAAAAAAGCATATAAAACGTAACACACTAAGTTTTGACCCGTTTATTAAGATTTTATATAGAATCAAAACTTGTTATAATTTTAAAACTTCTTTTAACGTTTAGATTGTTTTTTTAGCTCATTTTATTTACGTACTATTTTAATTCAACGATATTGGTTTAAACATAGTAATTTACGAAATAAATGCAAATTTCTTTATAAGGTCCTTATATTTTAAACATCGAATAACAGCTGTGACGTCATTCCTGTCGTCGATTTTGTATAGAGTGTTTTTGCACGGGGTCTGAACTATGACTTTTTAAATCTTCACATCTTATGAAAAAAATACACGACAATTATTTCGCGTATACAGTTATTCCTCTCTTTGGTAGTCTTTTCTAGACAGCGTAAAAAAAAAATATGCATGTTCCCTACTATCAACTCCTCATACATCTGTTAGTCTGGGCAAAATGCTTTGAACTGTGTCCTTGACTTATATGCCAAACCTCTACATACCTACTGATAGAAATTGACTGTCAATAACTTAACAAAACGTGGTAGACCACACTCCAACAATGAAGTGTCGACGCTTTGGTTTATTTTTGGGAACATTTCGGAATAATCCTTAACGCTCTTAAGTTGGTAAAACTTCCCGGGTTTTTCCCCATTCGTTCCTCAGGCAAACAAACAACCAACAATGTTGCCATTGTGCTTGTATTTATCGCCACCAATAAAAACGTAAAAATACGAATAATTTCTGCCGCGTTCCCAACTTTTATTTGGTAATACCCTAGAGCAATTGCTACTTTGTTTACAAATAAACTTGGCGTTGAAATTGGGAAGGAAAAAAGCCAGCTTTTGAAAGAGGATAGGTAAATCGATTTATGCAAAACAGATAGCGCTTTTTGTATGCAAATTTTTGTTGATTTCACAAAGATTGAAATCGTGGTATTGTGAAATGAGAAATATTGATTCCAATGGATGAATATCACTATCTGGTTACAATGTCAATATTATACCTTCAATCAACAGTGCCATAAAATTCAGTATTCACAGAGGTGTGAAGTTGTAAACCTATTTATATGGTCTGATACCGTTCATTGACGATTTATTGTTCAGTTTTTATTTAATTTCGCGCGCTATTGAAATACATTTATCTTGATAAACAACTTGTAAATTATGCCATTCGAGTTCACGTCACAAAATTATGATAAATGTTTAGAATATATTATTTCGTCGACACCAGTATTTAAGAATGTGGATAATTGGATAAAACATCTGTCACTTTCTAACCGGTTTCTATCGCGATAAAGGGAGTTTTTTCCTCATTCTATATTTTAACAAAACAATCTTTAAGATAATTATAAGAATGCATTCGATTTCTTTATACTTTACCCTCCTATTTTGATAGCTGGGGAAAACAAAACCCGTACGAATGGGCTATGACGGTGGCCAAGCTTAATTATGTCGGTAGATAATATCGAGTATTGACAACGGCTAGTGGGATCGAAAGGACAAACTTAACTTTTCTTAAAGCTTGATCCAACAGCAAATGTAAAACGGTAACAGCTAAAAACATGATGCTGCCATTTAACGAGTAATAGCCAGTGTCCGATTCACTTCCGCGAGGACACAGTCCATGCTGTCATTTTTTTCTTTTATTTATATCTATTTTTGTGTCTTCTTTGTGGAGAGTATATGTCTGTATATATTTATTTCTTTCTTTCTAGTGCTGAACTTTGGTTAAGTTACCTAATTTTGAACATGTAATAAATAAGTGTTGGGTGATCATCAAACCTCGGTGCATAAACTTGCTATTACACAAAGCCTTATAACATGGTAATTTTTGAAAAGTTGCTAGTAAAAGTCCAAGATTAACAAACAATAATGTTGAAATGAGTAAGATGTAGTCTAGAATGTATAATAAATAAATAAATAAATAAATATAATATATTTTTATAAGTATATATATTATTGTATTTATTTATGTAAGTGTGTTTATATTTACATATGTATATCATGTACACTTATTGTTTTATTAATACTTTTTTCATATACTATTTCTCATCCCCGTGTGGTTGCCGGGTTAGAATAGTGCCACTCTATATCTTCCCGCGGATGTCGTAGGAGGCGACTGGGGGAATGGGAGCTTGTAGTACTGTTAGGCGATGAGCTTGCAATTAGTCACAATAGTAAACTTCTTGGCCTGATTGCACAAAATGTGGTTACAGAATTATAAACAAGTCTTCTTAGAGTTGTTGGTATTTCTGTAGCTTTGCCTACCTCACTCTGGGAATGATGGCGTGATGTTGTATATGAATACATACATGTATATTATATATATTTTGTGTATGTTAATAATGTTATTTATCCGTTCACAAACTCTGTTAGTTTTTAATTGATTATTAGATTGGCTGGTAGAGAATACCACTCAGAATAAAGTCCAACATGTGTAAGTTTTTTTGTGCAATAAAGATTATATAAAAAAAACATTTTTGCTTTTAACCATGTCGCAAAAAGTATCCAAGCACCCATAACTATAAATCAAAGTTCTTTTTTAAATTTCTGGGTAGTCCTTAAATTAGGATTCGCTAAAATGTGCCGAAGACGATAAATCTCTGTCGAATTCGTCAGCCAACAGTTTTATTCCTTTTTCCTTTTACACGGAATTCTTCTGAACAAAGTTACGCGTTTCACTATTGACTTGTGTTTTACTTTTTGCGGAGGCTGGGTATCTTTCTACGTTATGAAATGAATTTTGAAATGAAATTATTTAATATATCTCGTGACAACGGTAACGTTATTCTTTGTCTTTTCTCCAAATGAAATGAATCATCTCGTGCTTGCTTTGGTCAAAGTTATTTCAAAGATATCTTTCGCAGTATTTTTAGGTCAAGTGAAAAGAATGTTAGAATTGAAGTTGAGATTGAATCGCTCTAGTAAGCCGCCGTAAGTTATACGGAATCGTTAATTATTTTAGTTATTGTTAGCAGGCATTCGGAGCACCTGCGACCCTATATAATTACCCAAGTTCAAACAGTTCTGCTAATGGACCCAGTGTGTTCCCTGCTTGACGTATACCATGTTACCGACAAGCTGTAAAACTAAATCAATTTATGTTAATGAGGTAAAACGGGTGTTATAATCCAATCATATTAATAGCGAAAAACAAATGAGTATAAATATTTTTCAATCGGAACTATTTAAATCTACAAATGATAATTACCATAGAGTCAGAAATAAAGTGCGTTTTTTTGGGAAAAAACAAAGAGTAACACGATCAAGGGGTTAGCAGGTAGGTAGATAGTAATTAATTTCGTCGCATAGTTTCAATGAATTCGCAAAGATCGCCATTGTAAAAAAAGGTATAAATCATGTCAAAGTGTACAAAAGCAAAAACGAATCGTAAAATAAAAACAAAAGCATTACAATAAATAATAATATAGCTCAGATGCTACAGACATGACATGGTTATGAAGTTCAATTCACAGCGAGAGTAAAGGACAGAGCTATAGCAGTTATATAGCTCTATCCTTTTCTCTCAGAGTGAGCTGATCTGCATAGCTGTGTTATGGTAACACCCCAAAACCTACCTAATACATACAGTGAATTGTTTTTTTTCTAACTTGAGAATGAAAACTTGTTAAGAGCATGTCGGACCATGCTCAGTGGAAAATTCCGTTGCCTTACTCGTTCGTGTAGGTCCTATAAACACAAAAACCACATGTAAAAATCACAAGTGTGAGGTATTTTTCTATGAAAAGTTATTTGATGAATCTTGCTCGTACATGACTTTCGATAGGTATAAATATTTAAGTCGCCTGTAACTCTAGAACCAATGAAGTCAACTTATACGAGTATAGTCGTGATATAGTTTTCCTTTTTAATTCGTTATAGGTATGTGCTTTTATTTAAGAGATTTTCCAGATCTTTCACATTTGTAGTTTTGGCTATAAGGGAAAGTTGTACTTTTAGAGTTCAATATCTCTTAAACGGTCACCCAAATCTAAAAATATTTTTAATATACACCCATTGATTGTCCATTGACACCCACACAATGGAATAGACGAAACTGTATCCCCCTTTACTTGTATGGGATACCAGAAAAGAATATTATTCTACGAGTACTCGTATATTCAAGAGTCTCTGAGTTAAAGAGCGGATGGATTACGGAACCCTATAAATGGTTGATTACTGTTCTTGATAATTTGGCCACCCATGATAAATATGTTATATAATGTAAGTATATTATAATATGAACATAGCGTGTGTGACATTATTCGAAAAATAACTTTACCCTAAGCTGGGATTGAAGTTAAATAAAAATTTAGACATTTCCTTTGCTGACAAAGATACCTGAATACTTAAGGACTTTTTTAATGTACGCTCCTTTAAAACTTTTTTTTTAAAGTAAAAGACGCCCTAAAACATGCAAAACATTTCTCCACATTCGATTGAATGCACTCCGTGGAGAGAATTAGTTTCCTGTCGGTTTCGGAAGAGCGGCTACACGGCCGAGGCTCGGGGCGCCTCGTTATCACTATCGAAACTTTGATGCTAAAGCAAGCTGTCTCCTTTGAAGCTAGTGAGTGCGAGGAAGAAAGACTGTGCGTTGAAGTTCAGCACCCCGGCCGATACGGAATTTCCCGGGAAGATACTGCAAGCAGCATCCTGGCGGCGACGACATGATTTGTTCGTAGAATTGCATTGTTCCGTCGACACCTGAAATCTGGATTTGGTTAGCACTACCCAACTTTGCTGAAGATTTTATTTTCAGCGCGCTCAGTAGGAATTTTCTTAGCTCGCTTGCTTAGAAGCTGTTTTTAAAACAGAACTTAAAAATACGCGTTGGAAATTTACTTCCCTTATTGGCTCCGCCTGAGGCGACATCAGCCAGGATTAGGGGCAAAGGGATCAAAACTTTCTCGATGTTATTAACTTTCTATGGCGGACGTACCGGCTGTCAAATTCAGATAAAGTCGTATCTACTTTCGATTTACTTCTCAATTATCAGGATTAGGAGAGCAATTTGAAATGCTGTAACCATTTAGTTCAACCGACTTTCTGGGGCTGAATTAGCTCTACTGATAAATTAATCAATAGCAGAAGTTAGAGACTAAATAATTAAATTTTGCAAAGTTTACTGATAAGTATACTTTAATGGATTGTAACCGGGTTTAATTACTTTTTTATTTTTTTGTAATTTATATATTAATTTTGCTGTATTATTATTGTAAAGATGAAGCCAGCAATACTACATAACAAGATACAAGGACAAAAAGTTAAGTTTACAACAACAGAGCGATCAAAGCCAGTCCGTACTACGTAACGATATATTTTGCTAAACTATCAGATCCCCTTTCAGTAGTCGCCCGTCATTAGTATGTAGGCCGCGGAAATGTCACGAGACAAGGTTGTGCGAACATGAACATGTTTCCCGCAGTTACAACACCCGAATATAGGTAACGCATAACAATATTTCACACTAGTGTACCGGCATTAGACCGGCACATGAATAATTGTTATTACATGCGACCCGTTTTACGTTATGACAATTCCATAGCGGTCCAAATGTGTGAAAGAAAAATCTTCATATTATTTCTTGTATTTGAATGTAGTTGCGTAAAAATGTGACAGTTTTCGCATTTCCAATATTTCGAACTATCTATGCAAATGCATGACTATTTATTTACCTACACACGTATTTACGTATTCCTTACTATAGAGGATTATATAAAGCTAAAAAATTCTTAAAAAAACGCGTTTCTCTCCTATTAAAGTTAGTCAGAGTTTCACGGTTTTTGAGTATGTCGTAGATATTATGAAAAACTAGGTTTGTTCTTTTCCTTTGCAACCCTAGTTTTTAAAAAATACTATAGTATATTAAAAAACCATGGAAATAGGACTTGAATTAAGGTTAATAGGTTTAGAAACGTTATCACCCGGAGCTAAGTATGCATGGTTATTTTTGGCAGCTACGCGATTTAAGAATCGATTCACAACCCTCTTAAGTTTATTGTAGTGGTGTTTGTTAAATATTTTTTAAACATAACATTTCAAATTCACATTAAGGTTTAAAACAAAATTTTAAATTCTTATTAAGATTTTGTGGCATTAATTTTATGTGGCTACATTTTTTACCGAAATTTAGGGTGACAACACAAATTTTTTCTCCTCCAATTTAAAATGATGAACAGCGTTTATAAAATTCCTATATGAAGCTCAATATAGTTTCATAAAATATTAACAACTGTTGTTTTTATTAACAGCGTTCCTTAAAAATGAAAGGCATAGCAAGCATTTCAGAAAGATTATGCAGTAGTTACAGGAATAGACGCCTCAAGAACCATGCAAATTTTATCAAAACTCTACGACAGATGTATTACTAAAAAGTTAATGCATGAAGTTGTAGTTTCTAGTGAATATAAATATGTATTTCATAAATATCCATACCCATTTTACAGAAATATCCATACCCATTTTACAGAGCAGAAATAGAGGCATTAAATTCACGGCTTTTAATTACAGCTTGAAGGCGTCATGTTATTTATGTATATTTTTACAGCTTCTGGCGATAAGTGCTCGTCTAGTAACAGCAAGGGGACATAACTCACTTGGATTAAATTATAAACTAATGTGGTTTAACATAACAGAACGATCAGCTGATGTGGCCGTAGAGTTCTCGAGTAGCAATAACACACTGTATCACTTTTCAAATCGACACAGCTTTATAAACCGGCGAGTTTCAGTAGTCCAAAACACACTTTAGCGCGGGCATTATCAATTAAGCAGCTTTATACAACATAGAGTTCGACTCACCTCTCTATCACCTATCATTACACGCTATTCTATTTTTTTGCGACAAATTGAAGATGGATCTTCAATTTGTCACAAAAAAATAGAATAGCGCTGCGGTGATCGAGCCCCAGATTATAAAATGCTGGTAAAGAAAATTGGAATCAATGAATACCACCAGCGCAAGAGCGTCCGTTTAAGCGATCTGCGGTGGATAGTCTTGGTAAAACTGCAAAGCTTTCATTAAATATAATTTACTTGAAGCCAGTTGTCGAAAGAACCCGCAAACATAATTAACGTTACAGCCGCAGTTAGCGGCAAGACGAACATGTTCATTATATATCGCGCTGAAGGACAGGATGATTTATTATGTCTTATTATACAGACATTGTTGACAAGGCACATACCTAACCTCTCGTGATAGAAGCAGCACTAATTACCTTGTAAATCATTATAACGTTTAATTATCAAGTCTTCGTATAATTTTAGTTCAAAAAGTAAGGTAGGTCATGAAGATGTATAGCTATTGCAAACAAATCTGGATTTTTATGTAAATAACGACCAGGTTACCGATACTCGTAAATAACAAATATTAACATTTATATAAATCATATGAGCGCGTCATAACGTAAACGCCCATAATTACCGTTTTAGTGTTTTTCAAACGTAATTAACCAATGAGATTAATTAATATTGATGCTGGCTTGGAGGGCACCAGCGACAGAGACGGCTGGCTCGTTAATACCACGTGAATATTCATGTCCAATCGTCAAAATGCACAACACGTGTAACGCCGGCGCCGATTCTCACGGACCTCATAATTCTTATGAAATATCGATGATTCGCGAGTCAATAACTGGAGAGCTTTCGCCTGTGACATCCGAATATTTCCACCTAGGGAGCGTGCCGGGCAGACGGACGAAAAACGAATTCCCGTGCTAAATCGCTTTAGAGCTGAAATTAAAATAGTTGTGTAGTCGAGCGCAGTTTCAAGACTAGCAAAATAATAATTTTGCTACGCTTCAGTTGCAATTTGCGGAAAAGTTGGAGCTTATTTCGTTTCAATATTAAACAAGTGCATTCTTAAGTCAATATAGTCAAAAGGTATTTGAAACTAGTTTGACAAATTTTACTTTAACGAGAGGATTAAATGAAAAAACGCAAATCAAATTCAATACAAAGTACTTACAAAATGGCTGTGAAAACCTTGTTCTAGTCGTAGAAAGTATTGAGGAAATTCGTTTTCGTTTTATTTTATTTCGACTAAGGATTTTCTGCTAGAGAGGTTCCAGCTTCGCCGGTCAGATAAAGTGCGCTCAAATATAAAGTTTCAATTTCCCGCCGTCCGAGAGACGTGCGGTGCCTTCCTGAAATGAATGCCCCTTAATCTGTCCCTCTCGCGCACAATTCCACATGTGCTACTCATTTAATATTCAATGTTGCCGTGTTTTACGGCGTCTAGATAAAATGATTTAGCGCGGCCTCGGCCGGCCTCGCATCGGCCGCAAACACTTTTTAGCCGCAGCATCCTAAGGCACCCAGAACGTGACTGAAAAATTCTTACATTACTTATATTCTTCCCAGAATTGCAAAATGAAACTTGGTTTATTATGACATCAAACCTATCAAAAGTTTCTTTGCATTCATTTTTAAACAAGTTTATTTGTATTCGATTCTTCAATACACCCAAAAGCAATTTATTTTGTATTCCATTTGAAATTAGCTTGTCAAATATTTACTGAGCCCGTTTTTAACTGCGAATGACATGATTGATTCCTGATACAGTTAAAAGGTGGAATCATAACAATCGTTGCGTATCTGTCATGAATAATTCTTAAGCATGATAACCCAAAATTCAATCTCCGACCAATGGGATCATATTAGCATACAAAAGGGTTCACATATTTTACGCAAATCCGTTATATTTTGAGTTATCTTCTCACAAAAAGGCCCGCTCCTCCCCCTGACCTGCGAAATAAATTCCATCTGTGGCACAGGTTGCGAACAAACGGCACCGACTGATTAACTTGTTAATTTTTATGATGAGTTTTCACAAAGAATTCCAATTACCGACTGTTAATGAACAGCTTGCCCATATTTCCCGATTGACATTTTGTAACGTCTCGTTTTCAAACTGATGAAGTTTTGATTTTAGGAAAGTAATTACCGAAAATTTGTTGTTTGAACGCGTATGATTTTTTTAGATGCCATGCGAATTTGAACGTATGGCGGGTTTAGTGATGATTTATTTTGTGAAATTTTACGCCAAAGTTTAGGATACAAGTGTACTCTCGTATGTTAACATACGAGTACAAATACATCTTTTAAATGAGCCGACGGCCCGTGCGCTATTTTCTGGGAATATTTTCATAATACTTAGGTACATGTGTGCAGCTGCTGCATCTGATTCAAGTGTTGCAGTGTACAGTGCATTCGGCGACGCGTTACGTGCAAACAGACACAGTTACATAACTGAGAACTACTCTAGCATATGGAAGTACTTATTGTGTTTATTATTCAACAATTCCCGAATCTTTAACGGAGTGTGTGTTTACGTAACTACACACATCAAAATGTCACAGGATCAAAAGTATCCCTACATTTTTTGATACTTTGCAATGTATCTAATCATAGGAAATATAAAATATCATAACTTATTGGTTACTGCTTACATAATATCACATCTATGGCTGAGGTCTCCTTTTAACTAAATATATAATTGTATCAACGATCACAAAAAGGACTCTTCCATCCTGAAATTTTGGTTAGGCATTTTAGTTGTGTTGTGATAATGTTAATAACTAATATACTAATCAACTATATATTTTAACTATCTGATAATAAATTATTTTTATTTTTATTTATTTATTTATAAACATTTAAGCATATAAAGATTTATTCGAGAAAATAACAAACAAGCAGATAATACTTATATCTCGACCTAAGATAGGTACGCCATTTTCGGTTTAAATCACAGAATACAACAGTGTTCGATACTTTCCCAAAAGTCCGTTTGGGTATAAAGAACCTACGATGCGGGTTCCGGGTCAAACGTATCGATTATCGCACTCAGTTAATCTGATCCGTGTTTATCCGCATTCATTCCACGAAAAGGGAAAAGCTCGCACACTAAAACATTTTCATCATTTAAATACAACCAGGCGTTTACAAAACCGATTGGAACGCGGCGTTAGTTGAAATATTAATCAGGTGACCAGTAATTGAGATTAATATTATTGAAATACTCCGATAATTATAATTTCAGTGTTAATTTAGAATGAATGTGTTGCCGCAAAAAATAAATGGATACCTCATACTCCTTACCAAACGTTCAATCTATAAATAAAAATGACAAAAATAAATAAATAAAGTAATAATGATAAATTGACAATGATAAATTATGGTTATCGTGTTATGTGAAATTGTACATTAAAGGCCCTAGCCAAGATGCAAACGCACCTAACGTTTTTCTTTTCTATCGGTCAAAATGTATGGAATAACAGTTGACCACGTGATTAATCGTAACGCACAATAATGCCATCCAGTTAGTGGCGTTTGCACCTTAGCGAGGGCCCCCCGAGGGCCTAACACGCTGCCACGGGACAAGGTTTTGACATAGGCTCGGAACTTTAATTCGTCTATTCCATATTCCAACGTAAGAACAATGGTTTAAAATAAAAGTGTGTTTTGTGTGACTTGAGTTTATAATTACCAAGCAACATTAACCCCGGGTGGCTGTCATTTTAATATTTTCAGCATATTATTTGACACTAGCTCCCGTGGCAGCATGTAAGGCCCACTCTGATCGTGTAATGATTGATTAACACCAAAAAAGTAACAGCTCGATGCATTTTATTACTTTTATGGCCGAAAGATGCCTTAAGATATGAATTGATTCAATACTCAATGAATGGATCGTTAAGGGTCTTATTCTACTCGGTAAAAACTAATTCGTATTATTTCAAACCCGGCCGCAAAAGCAAATAAGAGCTATCATAACGTTGACAATACGATAATGTGTCAAAAGCAAGAAGGTTTACCAGGTAGAAGTGTAAAAGTGCCACGCGTGCGCCCTACTTACAGAATAAACAACTTTTATCTTTCAGGGGGGTTATCATTACATAACAATGCAGTTCTATTTACGCTCAGAGAAAAGGACAGGGCTATATAACTGTCATAGCTCTGTCCTTTTCTCTGAGCGTAAACAGAACTGCATTGTTATGTCATGATTACCCCCAGAAGAGTTGTATACAAATTCTATTTTAACCGCATCAAACATATTTTAAACTGGCGCGAGTTAAGTTACGTCAATTTCAAAACATTGCATTCTATTTTCTGGGTGAATATTTGAAGATGTAGGTACATATTACGCGGCGATTAGTAAAGAACTATTTAAAATTATATTAATCTAAACAATCATGGTTTTTATACAATTTATAACTTTGGCTTTATAGAATAATGTATATAAAATATATTAATTGTAAATAAAAATATGATTAATTTATACATAAAGTCGTCAAATCTCACTACCAGTCGTGTCCCAAATCCCAAATTTGAATAGTCTATGTTGAAAATAATACGGTTTTATGCTGAAGATTGTATGTTTATGCAATTATTTGTATAATATAATAGTGGTTTTAGTAAACTTTACAATTACACGGCTTAAAGAACACTTTCAAGTTATTTTTTATCGCTTAGAAAAATGTCCCAGAGCCTGAAACTCACTACCGTTCGTTACAATATACGCAGCTAAAAAAATACTTCGCGCCTTTTTTAAACTGTCAACGATCAAAAGCGCCGATCGATGGCGTTCCCGTTGGCGACTGGAGTGAGCCGCACGCGTTTTTAGTGACTTCGCGCTGAAATTAATAACTAATCACAAGCAGGCCGGCGACACTCCACGCTATTGCCTACTCAATGTGCGGCCTTTTATACAAGGCTAATCAGTTGAGTGTCACGCGAGCGCTCGTCTTGAAGCGCGCCGCCCGTACGCCGCTGCAAAAATAATTCGAGTTTTTGTTTAAATAAATGTACCTATGGCTCCTCGAAAAGCCAAAAGGTACTGTACAGCATACGGGTGCTTAAATAATAACAGGAATGGCGATCTATCATTATTTACACTGCCAAAATATATCGAAAGGTAAGATTATGTATTATTATTAATATTATTTTATAAATTATAACTTCGATCGAGGTAGGTAGTTACGAGTAGCTATAATTAATTACTGACACAATGATTACAGTTTTGAATCCTCGACACAAAAAGAGCGGAATAATATTATTTATTTTATTAACTACCAACCTCAGTTTCGCAGTTTTCGACTTATTCGCATCAAAAATCTATTACCTGCCTTACTTAAAGAGCGTTCCGCGTAAGTAGATCTCCCAGTAATAGTGACTACTGTAGCACGACTATTTAAAAAAAAACTTTTAAATGATCGTACTACCGAACACACGGAGTATACCGGTGCTCAGCACGTAGAATTTGTGGAATTAAAAATGCCGAACAACGTTTTAAAGACAAAGATTTATTTTAACCAAATCCTAAGTCAACATACACAAATGAGAAATGCACACATTAAAATAGCAAGCCGTACAAATTGATTTTAACAAAACCCTAAATATAACGTTGATGTACACAATTCAAAGGTACCTAAACAGATAGGTTCTTGACACGGTAAAAGAGGAAAGCGTGCCGGTTATGTGTTCACAAATACCATCAATCAATCGGTCAATTTATCGTTGACCAAATTAAAAACCGAAAAAGAACATAATAAATGCTGTTCGATCAGGCGCGCGGGCCTTTTTTGAATTTAGGGGGATAAAAAGGTGATAGGGGTTACAATAAATTAAAATTTAAAGACCGTAAGGACATTGTGTCCTTATCGGTTGAACGAATATTAGAACTCGCTGCAATAGAGTTAGAGCAATTCATAGTTGTATGTGTATATAGGCCACCATTAGGCAATTTCGAAATTTTTGAGAAGATTATGGAAACTGTTCTAATAAAATTATCTTATTCGAGAAAAAAAACAATTATATGTGGAGATTTTAATGTAAATATTTTAGAAAACAGTCCACTAACCAAAAGATTAATAAATCTTTTCAAATCTTTCGGCCTGACACATACTTTTATGGAGCCAACTAGAGTTACTAACACTAGCGCCACGTGTATTGATAACATTTTTACTGATATAATTCCTATTGGTAAGAGTGTGATCAGCAACCTGGAATCGGATCATTTGGGTCAATTAATTAAATTCAAGTCCGTATCGAATAATATTCCAAAAAAAGAAATTACTTTTGTGCCAGTAACTGCAGACCGTGTGGAAAGAATGAGACATAACCTAGTGCATAATTTGCCCTTTCTAACAACTGATAAGGGACCCAATGACATGTACAACTCATTCTTTCACACATTCATGAAACAATTTAACGCAGTATTTACATCCAAATCGGTCGTGGTTGGTGGTGCAAAGGTTTTCAGTGACTGGGCTACTGCGGACTTACATAAGCGTAGAAGAATACTGTATCAACTATATGAGGAACGGCGGTATAACGCGAGTGAGGAGTTTAAGGAACATGTCAAACAGTATTCTAAGCAATTCAAGATAGACTGCCGTATAACTAAGCGAAATTTTTTAAGTAACAAAATCTTGAATAGTTCTGATGTTATTAAAACGACCTGGAAAATAATTAATGAAGAAACAGGTCGCCGAAAAAAGAACATTAACGACTATCGTTTAAAAGTAGATGGTAAAATAATAGATTCCAATCCAGATATCGCAATTGAATTTGAAAAGTTTTTTACCGATATACCAGTGTCCACGACTAAGTGCTTGAACTCTTCGCCTGCGTCTGCCATTGTACTTTTAGAAGATAACGTGCCTGAATGCAGTATATACTTTGAATTCAAGCGCGTTACTGCCTTGGATGTAATTAAGGCATTCAACTCAATCAATATAAAGAAAACCAGTGACCTTTGGGGAGTGTCGGTCCATGTACTCAAATCCTTAATTGAAGTCATAGCATCTGACTTAATGGTCGTATTTAATCACTGTGTTGATTGTGGTGAGTTTCCTGATCTTATGAAACATAGTAAGATAATTCCATTATTCAAAACGGGTAGTACTTTTGACCCCACAAATTTTAGACCAATATCCATACTACCCACTTTCAGTAAAATATTTGAGAAATTGATTTTGTCACAGTTAGCGGAACATTTTCGGTATAATAATTTATTACACAATAAACAATTTGGTTTTACTCGGGGTCGCTCGACAACCGAAGCTGGTGTTGAGTTGATTAAAAACATTTTTAATGCCTGGGAAGGGTCACAGGATGCTTTAGGTATTTTTTGTGATTTGTCCAAGGCCTTCGATTGCGTTAACCATGACACATTGATCAGGAAACTACACCACTATGGAGTTAGAGGTACTGCGCTAAACTTAATAAAAACGTACTTATACGGGAGAATACAAAGGGTAGACGTGAATGGAGTACGATCACCTGGGTCATTGGTCTCAATGGGCGTACCACAGGGCTCAATATTGGGTCCATTTTTATTCCTCATCTACATAAATGACTTACCTTACCTTATAAAGGACAACCATGATATAGTATTGTTTGCTGATGATACGTCACTTGTGTTCAAAGTTAAACGACAACAGCAGTTTAATGTCAATGTAAACAATGCTATATCAAAAGTAGTCGATTGGTTTAGTGTTAATAATTTATTACTGAATGAAAAAAAGACGAAATGTATAAAGTTCATGACTACTAATGTGAAAAATAGTCAAACTACTGTAACTATTAAAAATGACAAACTAGACCTAGTTAATGATACAGTGTTTCTTGGTATAACGTTAGACTCCAAGCTCCAATGGGGTCCTCATCTTGCTGGATTGGCGGGTAGACTCAGTTCAGCAGTTTTTGCAGTTAATAAGATTCGGCAATTAATAGACTTAGATACCGCTCGATTAGTTTATTTTAGTTACTTCCATAGTATTATGTCATATGGTATTTTACTGTGGGGTAGTGCTGCTGATGTAAATAGCATCTTTGTTCTGCAGAAGAGGGCTATTCGTGCTGTCTACAAGATGGGCCAGAGAGACTCGCTTAGAGATAAGTTTAAAGAAATTAATATATTGACCATGCACAGTCAATACATTTATGAAAACATTATTTATGTTCATAAAAACATCGCTAAATTTAGAAAGAACTGTGACATACATAATGTTAATACCAGAAATAAATATAAGCTCGCAGTGCCCTTCACGCGGCTCCATAAAATAAAAAACTCTTTTATGGGTAATTGTATTAGGTTCTATAATAAGCTCCCAAGTAATGTTACTGAACTATCAGTAAATAAATTTAAGAGTTACGTTAAGCGTAAACTAATTTCTAAAGCATATTATAGTATTAAAGACTATATTAATGATAACAATGCTTGGGACTGAATTGCTTGTAATAAAATGTTTAGTCCTTACGACAAAAGGTTGCGAACGTCGAAAAAAAAAAAAAGACATCCGACAGAGTTTCTTACAGGTTCTTCTCTGATCGGTCGCGATTTGAACCTGCAGTCAATTTAGGCTAAGTCGCTACTATGACGTTTCAAAAGAGTTTATTATTTGTAAACCTACTTGAATAAAGATTATTCTGATTCTGATTCTGGGTTGAATGAAGGGTGTGAGATGGTGACTAAAATACCAGTCAACAAATACTGGAATGTTACTACGGAGACGTCGCCAAAGCAACACTACGAAATGTGACAATGGGAAACTCACGGTTTCTGGGGTGACGTTTGTGTACAGAGACTACCGGTTAAAACAACTTATACAGGAAAAAAATAATAATAAGGAAAAATGCACGCGCGCACTAGTCGGTCTCCATCCGACCGCGGTGTTAGTCCGTAGCTGGAGTGTAAACTCGATACGCGCGCCGGGTGTAGTCTGGTGCGGGCTGAGCAGTGGTGGCGCGGAGTCAACCTCTCCACGCTGTGGTGCCGGTTAGGGTAGGTGGAAGGACTGGAGCCTGGTTGGTGCGTAATAGTACTGGTGCCAAATGGGGTAGGCGGTAGGAACTGGAAAGAATGGACTAATAAATCTACGAGAACCAAACAAGGGGAACGGAATCTTGGGAAAACGAACACAGACGAAGCGTAACTTACCCGGGGAATAAACCGGTACAGCGGTGCCTTCGTGAGGCAGTACAAGACTCGAAAGTGGCCAAAAAAGGTTGAAGACTGAGGAATCTTGCGGGCAATACACTAGAGAGCCTTCACTGATCAAAACATGACTTTTCTTCAAAAAAAAAAAAATCTTTATGTGACTATCAACATGTCAGCTCCGAATTCATAATGACCGAGAACAAGCGAGCGGAGAACGTCAGAAAAAATTCGAAAGTTTTTGAACTTAAAAATTTAAAAATTTAAAAACATACATGACAAGTGACCAAAGAATAACATCACGTACCGGAACAAGGAGGTAACAATACGACGGTGCAAAAAAGGTTTAACTTTGCAGCGGTAATGCTGCACTACCTACTAAAGCAAGGTCAGCATATACTGGTTACCTACCTTCTTACTTGAGTAACGGAATAGGTAATAATAGTGCTCGAGTTTATAATTTTGTCGTGTTATACGAGTTGCATAGTCCAAGAGCCTGATGTAAGATTCGTTTTTAATTTGATATGTAAGTACTAACGTTTAAATTAGGTTTTTCTTTCTTTCTTTCTTTTCTTTTAGTTTCTGATTTTGAACATTTTTTTGATTTGTTAGCCCTGTTAG
Organism: Acleris holmiana; assembly: GCA_949316455.1. Classification (NCBI taxonomy): domain Eukaryota; kingdom Metazoa; phylum Arthropoda; class Insecta; order Lepidoptera; family Tortricidae; genus Acleris; species Acleris holmiana. The sequence goes on from OX438768.1 coordinate 12,255,143, forward strand.
GGTATACCTACTCCCGAGGTTGACGGAAATTAAAGTCGGTTTATTTTTTGTTTAAGACTTGTAATTATTATAACAAATAGTAGATGGATATTTTCGCTAAACCATGATAGTAATGAGCTACCTATATAATATATAAGAAAAAGTTAAGAAGGTCCGCTTTGTGACTATTTTCTTGTGCAAAATGTGGTTACAGAATTATCAACAAGTCTTTTTGGAGTTGTTGGTAATTCTGTAGCTCCGTCTACCCCACTCTGGGAATAAAGGCGTGAATTTATGTATGTACCTATGTATTAAAATTATAATTAACTTTTGTTAAAAAACTGTTATTTTTATTTTACCTTTTACTTAACTATAAATAAATAAATAATAAACATCAAATATATGAAAAAGGAGTTAAAAAAATATGTAAAAATTAAACATTTGTAATTGTAATCAATCAGTCACAGTTACAAATAATTATAATGTTAATTTTATTATTAAGTATTGAAAGGACAAATTTATCTGCTATTAAAAATTGGCTCTCTCCTTGTATATTTTTAAGTGTAAGAAAGAGTAAATTTATGTCTCACATAAGCTTTACTTGTCGATTGTGAAACAGGCAATAAGACTAATAGGCTTTCCATCGCGGGTTGCAAATGTTGATTAAATGTTATTGATGAAACATAAATATTGTTATAAGATATTAATAATTATTGTTTTTAAATCAAAAATATATCAAACGTTTTTTTGCAATTTCACCTACCCGACTTTTTTTTAACGTTTTGTCATGTACTAACGATGTAATGTTAACATCTGTGGTGCATCAACACAATACAGGGGGCCTAATATGGCTGCGTTTGTCGCGTGACAACATGTGGATAAAACATCCTTCACTTTTTGACACGTGTATAAGTACGAGAGTGACGGAAGCTTTATCCATATTTTGTCTTGCAATAAACGCCACTATACTAAGCATGCAGGTATTTTGCGATATTTGTGCTATCCCCTTTCTTATCTATCTGTATTCTATATACCTATTTCATCTTGTTATAGATAAACAAAATGTTTTAAGGTCTATATCGAAGCTATTATAGTATGTTAACAACAAATATTTAGTAATACAACTATTACAAAATGAACCTTCAAAGTCCTTAAAATAAATGATTGTTTATCGAAAACGTGCGTCAGCTCCTAGACTAACATTAACCTACCTATTCCAGTACGGGTAGCACAAGTTGTATTTTCTCGCTTGTCTCGCTTAGTGCATCTCTAGTTACAAACTAGATTTATTTATTTCATTTATTTATTCAATTAGACACACTTGCACAAACAAATACAAATATAAAAGATAGGTACAAAGAAAATGGTCCTGTTTGTGTACCAAATGCAACAATATTAGCACAGTTAGGGATGAATAAAACTAAAACTAGATAAGAAACCAACAATTAATAATAAGTATTAACGTATTAATTAGTACAAGTAACTGCCAGCCCTGCGGAGTGGGCGGAGTCAGTAAAGCTCATGGCGGGCGAAATAATACATACTCTCGCGGCGCAGATTTAAGCTGCATTTTGCCTCGTTAGGGGCGCCCCCACTATCGATCGCAGAAATGTAACCAAGGTCACTTCCGGCCGTGCACTTGTTTTATTATCGTTAACGCGTTCTGTTTAGGTTTAAATTCGCATGTTTGCTGTCACGGAGTGTCGCTTCTGTACTTGTACTATTACTTATTCTGTGTCACAAGTCGGAAATCATTTTGGTCAGATATTTTTCTCCACACCATTCGAGGATCCAAAGATATGTTTTTAGACATTTTTATACAATTTTTATACTAAAATATGTACGATTGGGTCGCTTTTGTATTGATATATGTGTAATGTTTTTAAACTTTTTTTATTATCTTTAACGGTGACATATTGCCTAATATCTCCTTACCATTTTCATAATTACCATTTTTTACCATTTCATCTTGACGAATGGTAGTGAGAATGTTGAAATGGTAATGAGAATCAGTATAATATTTATACTGTTTAATGAAAAAAAAACATGTAAATAATTAATAAATTCATCAGCAATACTGGAAAAAATAAGTACATCATTTTTAGGGTTCCGTACCCAAAGGGTAAAACGGGACCCTACTACTATAAGACTTCGCTGTCCGTCTGTCCGTCTGTCTGTCTGTCTGTCACCAGGCTGTATCTCATGAACCGTGATAGCTAGACAGTTGAAATTTTCACAGAAGAGGTATTTCTGTTGCCGCTATAACAACAAATACTAAAAACCGGATAAAGTTAATATTTAAGGGGGGCTCCCATACAACAAACGTGTTTTAAGTTTCCCCTAGTAATTTCTAATGAGGAAATTAAATATTTTAATTTTTAACAGCTACTGTTATGGTGGAAGGTTGTTATCGTGTTTTTATTTTTGAGTAAATCATGAAGACTTTTGAAAAGATGATTAATAATGTTTTTTTTTGTGTAATCATCGTCAGCCTCATTACCATTTTCGAAATTCCCTTAACAAATTTGTTATTTCTCACTACCATTTCATAAATTATCCTTACCATTCATCCGTACTAATTACCATTCATAAAATTCTCATTACCGTACGTATTATTTCTCACTACCGTTTGCAGAAAAAAATAAATCTGAAATATATAGATATATATTGGTGTAATTACTGTCCCTTTTGCTTTTACGTATTATTAATACGTTGACTCGTAAGTGAAACCGATAAAAATCCACATCTGAGTCGATATTTAGTTTTTTTTCTTACACCTCCAATATGCTCATCTTCAAATATTCACCCTTCTACGTTTGTTATGATAATTCATAATGTCCCATCGGTCGAGGTGCAAAAGATAAAAATATAAAAGAGTTTTATTCTGTAAGTAGGCCGCACGCGGGCACTTTCACACAAGAGGAGACTACTGCTAGGAGGAAACGCCGCAATGAATTCGACAGTCAGTCAAAATAAAAATATCATGCGTGGTTGAGCAAGAAAATGTGGTCATGTGGTGTCAAATGATGTATTAAGATGACTATACACATACATATAATACTAGTTTCTTTTTATTTAAAAATAGATCGCTCTTTATAAATATTCAACATACTTCAAAAACACGTAAAGTGAAAATAGAAACATTTGTCAAAAACCCCTTGCAACTGATCAAAAAATAACAAATTGGGGCGGAATCGAAACGGACTCTCGTTAGTGGATACTGTTGATTTTTACTATAACTCGCCCCTCTTTAAATGGATAATGAGCTTCGGACGACATTTTAAATCGCTCCGATTGCTCTGGACGGCGATGTAATCTTATCGACGACGTAATCGTCTAGCAACCGATGCTCCGTGCCTACTACGAGGGGCACACCGAAATGATCGGGAATAGAGTACTTTAAACTAAGTTACATTAAAACCTTTTTTATCATATGCGTACTGGCCACTGACAATCACGATGCCATTTTAACAATTTAAAAAAATAACGTAATATTTTTTTTATTCCACTTTCAAATTGGCAAGTCGGTGAACAAAATGGAGCTCACGCGTGAAATTTTCGTGCAATTATTTATCACAACTTTCGTCGAGGCTTATCTCCAGATGAGTGTCTCAATGAGCTTGTTTCTATATATAAAATTGAAGCACAATAGTCAAACGACAATATATCGTTGGTATGCAGAGTTTCGGCGGGGTCGTGCCTCTCTCAGCACCGTACCTTCAACAGGTCGGCCGAAAACAGCGGTGTCGCCTGAAAACATCGCGGCTGTGGAAAAAATACTCAAAGAAGACAGACATGTGACATACGAGCAGATTCGGGCAACCATAAGCATTGGAATGACTGCAATCCATACTATTTTACATAGTGAGTTGGGTGTCAGAAAATTGTTTTCCCGATGACTTGAGAAAATAAACTAAATATCAATAAGGTAAACTGTTTTCCTTTCCTCGATACGGGTTATATATAACCCAAACCCAACAAAAAAAAAACAGTTTACCTTATTGATATTTAGTTTATTTTCTCAAGTTATGCATACGGACTTGTCTCCCCATTTACATACTGATGAGTGTAATGTTTTGATTAAAAAGTTGATGGACTGCCACTCTGAGGTAGATTACATGTTTGTCTTATAATTTCTCATTGTTTTAACCTAGGCGTGTGTGTGTGTGTGTAGCTTTCCAGTTTTACGTTTACATCCATTCAGAAAGTTTATGGGCTACTGCAACGACTACGACAGTGATATGAGAAGGTGTTTGAAACAAGAGCGACTTCGGCGTCAAAAAGCTAATTTGGATGAGTCACGGATACGACAAGCTGAAATTCGTGCTAGAATACTAAAATCACAAAAACAAACGCAATAAGTATTTCACAGTTGTAAGCCAGCATTTATACCTACATTCAGCAGTATGGAGTGCAGCATTTTAGATGACATACCAGATATATCTGATTACAAGTCTTTCACCGACAGATATTTTACCAAGAGATATGTTCTGAATGTGAATGGTGTGGAGAAAAATGACATCATGATTATGTTCCATTCAAACCGGATCACTCTACTGACACTAGCGCCAAGTCACTTCTTCTTCAAAACAGAGGGTGATTACAAAATCAATTTCACTGTGGGGAACATTGACAGATTGACAAACAAAGTCAAAGGCAAAGGGAAGAAAGGTGGTCAAATGTTGCATCCTACATCTGTTGTATGTAAATTGGAGTTAGCTGATGGAACTAGCTTTGATGTACCCTCCTGCATGAAGGGGACTTTGGTAGAAATAAATGAAGAATTAGTGAAACAACCACACCTACTGAAAGAAATGCCGGACTCTGATGGCTTTATAGCCATTATATTGTCCAGTATTGCCATCTCTGAGGCCAACAAGAGTGAAATGCTGACTCATGAGGAGTATGTTAAGATAGTTAAGTAGCTTGCTTTGAGTTGATAAATGTTTTATTAGAAAAAAAAAAAAAAAAAAAAAAAAAAAAAAAAAAAAAAAAAAACCATATATCAGTAGTACAGTTTGCGAACGTAAGCGTCGCCAGATGGCAGCTTAACTCAGCATCAGTACATGAAATTAATAAACACCATTAAAGACATCTGAAAACAAACAATTATATGGGGCCAAGCATCCAAGCTATCGAAGAGCTGGCGCCTATAAAAAGACAAGACATAATAGTTTAAAACAAAATTTCAACGATACGGCTCTACAGAAGGGACGGGCATGGTGCAGTCCAGACATCAGACCTCCTGTGCCTTCCACATCAAAGGCAGGATTGCATGCCAGTGTTCCTTCTGCTAACAGCAGCCGTCAGACTTCTTACATCAGATTTCTTTCAACTCAGCAAATGCGCATGAAATAAAAACATAATTATACACATTAAATCAAATAAAGCTGCCCATAATAACATCATAAGAGCATGAATAAGCATCCAACCATATCGCCATCACATAACAAACGATATGAAATACGTGACTTGAGCACCATAGAAAACATCTGTCAGGCGTTATGTGAGATGAAACCCATACAGAGTTTCTTCCACACCTTACAGGCAAAGTGGAATTCTCATCATAAGACCAGAAGTAATGTTCCCATGGAGACAAGCCTGCATCTCACTTTCCTCTCCCTTTTCATGGCTATTCATGCTCGCTCATTGTGTTAGCGAACTGCAAAGACAAAATGAAAGTTAATATTATACATGACTATACACAATTATATACAACTTTATAACTAAGCTCTAGCATGAAATTTCTTTAACCTATTCCTATGAACAATAATACATTTTGTTACCGTACCGACTTTCCTGATCTTATAATTATTATTACAAAGCCTTGTAACAATTTCGAATGGTCCCTTGTATCTCCTAGCAAGTTTATTGCTTAATCCAGACTTGCGCTTCGGACAGTATAGCATTACGAAGTCCCCACTATCATAAGAGATATCTTTGGCCTTGATATCGTAGTAAAACTTCTGCTTCAGTTGGGCGCGCTGTATATTCCGGGCAACTTTTCTTCTTAATATCGACAATCTTGTTATTTTATCCGCTAGCGTATCTGAAACCCGGAGATTATTGATGCGCAACTCGATATCAGATTTATATAATGGTTCCTTACCATACACAATCAAATGCGGCTCCACACCTGTGCTAGCCTGTTTCGCGCTATTGTAGGCATAACATACCATAGGCAAATACGTACACCAGTCTCGTTGCTCCTCCGAGACATACTTTGAGATCATGCCCAATAATGTCCTGTTAAATCGTTCCACTAAACCAACTGTTTGCGGATGATATGTTGTCGCATGTGTGAGCGTCACATTAAAAAGACTTGCGGTCTCTCTAATGGTATTAGAAGTAAATACTGAGCCTTTGTCGGTTATCAGCTGTCGAACTCCTCCAAATCGGCACAATATTTCGGTAACCAAAAATTCATTGATGGTTTCCGCGGTGGCTCTGGGCACGGCTTTGCACACTGCATACTTCGAGAGGTATTCCACTGCGACTAAAATATACCTATTCTGTTTATTCGAAATCTGTAACGGCCCTACCACATCGACGCAAAACTTGTCGAATAAATCTGCAACATTTATCGGTATTAATGGTGCGATCACTTTGTTGACATTCCTCAGTTGACACTGTTGGCACGACTTGACATATTCGTTTACTTTTTTCTCTGCCTTGGACATGTAATATCTTTCATTAAACTTTTCATATGTCTTAAACAAACCAAAATGTCCTCCAGACACTGGCTCATCATGCAATTCTAGCATACATTCTGCAAACTTCTCTTGCGGCAATACTAAGAGCTTTCTCGTTTCTTGTCCAACATCCCTTTTCCTATACAATAAATTATCCTGCAAAAAATAATTTTGATAAACATTCGTATTGCTCTGTCGCATTTGATCCAAAATATGGCGGCAAAATGAATCAGTTCGTTGTGCCGTCCTCATACTATCGCTATTCAGCGCATATAAGACGAATCCGTCTTCTTGTTCGGGAATTCTCTCCATACACTCTGCACTCGGGTTCTCGATCAACGGATTTCTGCTCAAGAAGTCGGCTACGACATTATCCTTGCCACAGCAGTATACAATATCGAAGTCCCAGGACTGTATTGATAAAGCCCATCTGGCGAGTCTGCCGTTCATGTCACGCTTACTTTTTAACCATATTAACGCTCTATGGTCAGTGACAACCTGAAATTTCATTCCCCACAAATAGTGCTTAAAATAATTTATCGCCCATATTAATCCTAGGCATTCTTTCTCTGTCACTGAATATCTTTGTTCAGCGGCACTTAATTTTCTTGAGGCGTATGCAACTGGCTTCATTTCACCTTCCTTGCCCTGACAAAGGCAACTTCCCAACGCCTTCTCGGAACTATCGACAAACACTCTCGTTATCGCATCCTTATCATTAGAGAAATATGCCAATACCGGTGCGGAACACATTTTCTCCTTCAATTTGTCAAACGCTCTCTGTTCTTCTTCTGCCCAAACAAACCTTTTATTTTTCTTTGTAAGGCTCGTTATCGGTAATGCGATCTCTGCAAAATTATCGATAAATTTTCTGTAATAAGAGTACAAACCCAGCACTGATCTAACCTCCTTTACGTTCCTTGGGGTTTGTATCTGCCTCATTGCCTTTATCTTGTTCACATCGGGCCCAATTCCATTTGCTGACACCTCATGTCCCAAAACTGTCACTTTCTGGTACCCAAATTTGCATTTACTCGGTTTTAGGGTTAAGTTGGCCGATTTTAACCGCGATAAAACCTCTTCCAATGCCGACACAAATTCTTCAAACGTTTTACCATAAACCAAAATATTATCGACATATACAACAACCTTTTTGTATTTCAACCCTGCAAGCACCTTGTCCATCACTCGCTGGAACATGGCTTGACTCGTTTTCAAACCAAACGGCAATACATTAAATTCATATAGCCCCGTATGCGTCACGAAGGCCGTCTTTTCTTTGCCTTCGCCCAGAGCTAACTGCCAATACCCTGAATTCATATCAAGGTCAGCAAAATATCTGGCTCCCTGTAAACAACCAAGCAAATCATCCGTCCTTGGAATCGGGTACGAATCCATCCTTATTTTTTTGTTTAGCGCTCTAAAATCGATACAAAATCTTGGTGGGCCCTCCGGCTTGTCCACCAACACAACGGGTGAAGCATAAGAACTTCTTGACTCCTGTATTATGCCATTTTCCAACATCTCCTGTACTTGCGCATCAATTATTTGCCTCTGTTTATTCGACACCCGATACGGTGCTTTATGAACTGGTTCATCATCCGTGGTATTCACTGAAATAAAAGTATCCTTATAACATCCCAATTCTCGGGTTGCAAAAGAAAAAGTGTCGCGGAACCCTTTCAATAAACCACCCAATTCTGTCTTTTGCTTGGCCGTCAATCCATCATTCACGTCAAAGACAACCGGTTTCTCGTCGTTAAGGTTTAACAAATAGTTTTCATTGCGCTGCACCCAATCTGTAAAATAAATATAATCAGTTTTCTTCAAAGAAGATTCATTATATACAAACTCATTAGGATCATGAGCACATATAGAAAAAGTTATTTTTTTCTCATTATGACGTGAGATGAAAGGCACCGAACTAATTTGTTTCAGTGTCAGCTGACTCTTTGCGAAATCAATTATTGCTTCGTTTTCTCGTAAAAAATCTTGTCCCAGTATGATTATTTCAGCCGTATCGTGTATAATTAATACGCGTTGCCGATAATATACTGACGCAATTTGCATCCCTATTTCGGCCGAGGCATGCACATTGATTGCATAACCGCCTACCGCTCGCAAGGCCATAGGTCCGTGCGTTTGAGAATCCAAGGATAATTTATCCCACCGGGATCTGGAGATACAAGAGACACTCGCACCTGAATCAACGAGTGCTTCACAAATAATACCATTTATTACCACTGGAATAATCGGTACAGAAACATCCCTAGACTTATCTACAAGGATCGGGTTTGAATCCATGCCGCCTGTCGCATCCCGATCTACTAACGACGCGGCGTGAAGTTTGGGTGCTGCCTTGATGAAGAAGGAGTAACCTCTCGATAATCGGATCGATAACGTTCATTGGACGTCGCTGCGCCTTGCTGCCTTCGCGAACTTTCTTGTGGTGTCCAAGGGCGTGGGCGTGGACACGGACGAGGACGAAGATCGTGTGACTCGCGTGGTGCTTCTGGTTCAAAGTGCACTCTGCGTGGCGCTATTGTAGCTGGCGTCCCGAACGGTGTCGACTCATCGAATCGTGGTGTGTGCATCGGCTGATCACCGCGGTTCCTGATTTCTTCGAAGTTTACATCTGGATTAAAAACTGGCAATTCTACATTTCTTGCATATGTGTTGTCGCAATTAAATATGTCCTCCATTTGCATTATTGTTTTTCTAAGTTCCTCTTTAGATGCAGATAACTTCGATGCCAACAGCCACTGGTGATGCTGGTTCATAGATGTAATAAAATGCCTTATGAATCTTTCATCATCGATTTTAGCTTTAACAGCTAAGTTTTCTAAGGCGTAGAAATATTCAATCAGCGTTTCCTTGTTTTGCTGCCTTCTGTAGTAAAATTTTTGAGCAAAATCACCTCGGCAAGGAAATTGCAGTTTCAATTTTTCCACTAGCACTGCGTAGGTCGTGAATTCCTCAAAATTTGTCTTAAACCAGTGAAGGGCTGGTCCATCTAGATATGCGGCGATGGCATATTTTTTCTGCTCATCAGACCATCCTTTGATGATTCCAATGGCCTGGTACTGCATTAAAAAATCCTCCGTATCAGATAGCCCATTATATTTTCCAGTCGCCATTTTGCTATGCTATATGGGAAGGACACGCACAAAAATAAAATACTAATATGGGAACAGTTTAAAGCGAGAATAAGTTAATAAAGATATCACTCAGGTTCAGGTCAGGAGCACTCCACTTCTTGCTTGCGAGAAGATTCTTCGGTTCTCTTATTCTCGATACCCCGTACGGCTCCAACATGTAAGCCTGGGAGGCGCCTATTCCTAAGCGTAATACTTTACGCACTTTCAACTAAGCTACGTAGAATAAAAGTATACGTCTTGCAGTGTTAATATATTCTTTCATTTATTTTAACGTTTAAATATACATTAGTTCACATGTGAATGCCAACGCGGTCCGTTGGAGACTCTGGAGCGTCCCCCTGAAAACCACCGGCGGGCATTCCATATTTCGAAATCTTTTTTTATTCAAAAGATTTCGAGACATTTCGACATAACAAAATAGAAAAAAGAAAACAATGAAAGGAGTATGTACTGCCACATCCTTCTTTCATTACAGTACCCCATAACTTGTCAGAAGAGCAAAAGGCGGTTCGTGTTGATTGGTGCCGATCTACTCTGAAACGCTACAATGGAGGAAAGTCAAAAGCTGTTTATAATATTGTCTCAGGTGACGAAACCTGGATTTATTCCTATGAGCCTGAAAGAAAGCACCAGTCGGCAGTTTGGGTCTTCGATGGCGAGGTCAAACCAACGAAAGTTGTGCGTTCCCGCAGCGTGTCGAAGAAGATGGTTGCTTCGTTCGTCTCAAAAAAAGGACATATTGCCACAATTCCTTTACAAGAACAAAGAACGGTTACCGCTGATTAGTATATCACAGTTTGTTTGCCACAGATGCTGGCCGATCTTCGCCGAGGGAACCCGACACGCCGCGTCATCTTACACCACGATAATGCGAGCTCCCACACCGCCCATACAACTAAACAGTTTTTGAACGAGGAAAACGTTGAGTTGATGTCCCATCCTCCATACAGCCCTGACCTAAGTCCAAATGATTTTTTTACGTTCCCTAGAATTAAAGATTTATTGCGTGGTCAGCGGTTTGAAAACCCAGAAGCCGCCGTAGAAGCCTATAATTCGGCCATTCTGGCAATGTCTAGTTCAAACTGGAATAACTGTTTCAATGACTGGTTTAAAAGAATGCAAAAGTGCATCAATTGCAACGGAGAATACTTCGAAAAACAATAAAACATAATTTATATATACAGTGTACATAGGTTTTTAAATTCCCGATCATTTCGGTTTGCCCCTCGTATAATGTTTTGGTTCATGAATTTTTCGTGCGGTAGTTCACTTAAATAAAGTAAAGTTACTACAACTGGGCTGGGATTCTATACGGTATTAAAGACATCGTATTTGACGTGTTTACGTATTGTCAACATTTTGATAACTCTTATGTCATTTACAATAATGGCGACAGAGACAAACGATTCTAAAACACATCAAATACGATATCGTTATAACGTAGCAGAATAGAGGCCCTGAATAAACGAAATGGTGAGTGATGATACTGATGACGATGTTAGGTATACCTATTTCAAAAAAAGAACTTGTGAACGCTAGTTTACGGTCTGTCATACAGATACGGGTTCTAAATTCAATAACAAAACTAAAGGAATCATTAAGCACCTAACCAATCTAATTTAGTCGGGCGCATAACGAAATAGTTTTCTCACAATACGAAAGCAACGTCAAGTGTAGAATTGGTGTCATTGTAGACCGTCTGAACTAAATTTACCCGAGGTCGGAGGACGGTGCAAGAGGTGTGACACAAGGAGGGTTGGCTTGGCGAGAGTTCCTAACTTAATTCATTATACTGCGCCGTGTTTGAGTTCCGTGAGCAGTCGACGGGTTTGGCAAACGAATAGGGTTACCGGCGTGGGAGGCGAATAATCGGCTCGCGGATAAGTGGCGCGCCGGAGTGACACTTACGCCTTTTTTAACCGACTTCAAAAAAAGGAGGAGGTTATATATTCCATTGTGTGTATTTTTTTTATGTATGTTCACCGATTACTCTGTCAATTGAGGACCGATTTTTTTTTATTTTTTTTTTGGTTTGATCGAGAAAACTTTCGAGGTGGTCCCATTGTCACCAAATCTGAATCTGATGGCGGGATCAGTGAGGAATCAATTCCCTCAAGGGAACTCCTTAAATATTGTAGGCAAACATATAGCGATTTCAGTATTTTTAGTAACAAATCTAGCATTTGCATTCAGAAAGTATCATTTGGGGAAGTGGAACTGGTGATGAAGACCACAGATGGTCATCGGAACTCCTCGGGTTCCTATTTCAAGGGTGCCGATCAGATATCTCGATTAAGATAGTTGAGCGACTACAACGAAGAATATTTACTTGTTGAAATATGACTCTGACTTTCCGGCGGCGTTGGTTGCGGCGCTCTTAAAACTTTTCATATCAACTAGTAAATGGGTCTAAGGAACAGCGTGTTATGATCACTAAAAAGTATAAAATAAAATAAATGTTATAAAAAAACAAAAAACTGCCTTCAAAAACGCAAAAATAACGATAAGAAGTTATTTTTTGCGTTTTTGAAGGCGGTTTTTAGTTTTTTTCGTTATTAGTTAAGGCTGCACGGCTTCTTCGTAAATTTATACTCTATGAATGCTGGAGTGGAATCGTTCAATCAATTAATTAGCGCTTGACTTAAATTTATATCATTATTTAAAATATACTTAGATAGTTTATAATAATGAATGGAACGATACCTTGTATTTCTGTCACGTTTTTATGACTAATATTAATTAAATTTGGTTTAGACGTAGCTTGAGCTTCGGGGAATTAAGACAGATTATATCACAGAAAATTTATCAGTTTCCGCGGGAAAAACGATATTCTTACTGGCTTTTCGCGCGTAAAATCATAGTAAGAATTGAGTAGTAATTGCTTTATGCAGCATTTATTTCAAAAACGGATACTGGCTGATATTTCGTTTATATTGAATGCTGCTTAAAAATTTGGTTGAAATGCTCCGAAAATGACCAAATTGAAAACTAAACAATAATAAAACCTAAAATCTGATCGTTTCTACTTTTGTATGTAGAAAAACTTAACTCTCCTCGTATAAATTTTTATAATTAATTTATCATCATACCTGAATAAAGTTGAGAGGTGATATGATCTGATAACCCTAAGCGTATGCGACCCACTCGCACGTCGCGCCCCGTCTAAACAACCACCTGATTGACACCCATCTATCTACAGCTAATATGGTGGAGAAGTTTCTGTTTCACTAAAATTTAAGGAGTTTACAGACACGGACATGTTCATTATTTAGTCGTGTGAGAAAAGCGTTCGTCAAAACGTATATAAAAGGTATAAGGCGCCGTTTTATAAGGTAAGATAAGGTACTAATGTTTTCATTAATTTACTTCAAAGTATGTCGTCACTTCCTATGGTTTTTGCCCGTAGTACACTCAGCTCTAATTCCAGATTAGTAGGCGTAGTATTTTAAGTAAAACGTAGCGTACCACCATGTGACTTCACTAACCCTTGTGGCAGCGGAACTGAAACGATGTAGTTTATTTTCATTAATGTAGAAAATAGATCGAATAGAATCAGGCCAACCCCGATAGACGTAAAGTATAAAAACAGGGGTGCATTTTTGTAGAATCCCCTTCGAGTGATTCCCCTCTCTATTCAACAGGGTGAGGTCTACGAAAATAAAATCTTGATACCACAAAACAAATAATAAATATGCCGAAGTAATGTCGTGAATGAGAAGGATATTTCGCGCCGTCAAATCACCAAACCAATTGAACCCTGGTTACACAAGCAACAACTTTAAGGCTTACATTTCTTAATTCTAAATTGTTTGTTGATCTATCAATGCGCAGCCCAAACTGCTAGACCTAGAGATTTGAATTTTTGAACATAATTAGATACTTATACAGTGAGTGAAGGCATCCACTAAAGACGGATTTTTGGAACATGATGGGAGGATGAAAGTTTGTATGGGAGTAACGTAAGTTAACAATTTCTGGCATTCTGTTTTTCAGTTATATTAGAAAATGAAAGAATTCATTTATCTTTATACTCGTGTTTCAATTTATATCTAGAAAAATATTAGCACTTATAGTTTTAAAAAACACGCATTGAAATGGTAACTTTTGTTACATTATCGTGGAATTACCCACAAGGGCAGTGTATATACATTGAAAGATTGGAGCCATGAAATGAATTTTGTTTATGCAGACCGCTTAATCAAAAAGGTAATGTGCAGCACGTTTTTTGAAAAATATACACTTTTAAGGGGATGTAAACTATATTTGTACTTTTAACGGAAGTTTTGACTCTCCGGAGACGAAATTGCGGACGGTAAGCTGTGCTTTTCCGCGTAATGCAAATCATCATAATAATCATAATAATAATCATTTTAGTGGTGGTAGGACCCTGTGCAGGGTCCGTCCGGATCGCTACCACCATCTTATCCATTAACCATCCGCCAAGCAACAGTGTTCGCATTGTTGTGTTCCGGTGTGGGGATAAGACAACCGGTGAAATTACTAGCATAGAGGCATTCCATCTTAGTCCTCAGGGTTGGCAGCGCATTTGAGGTCTTAGGATTATAATCTTGAGAATTCAAATGTCTATGGGTCTCAGATTTCACTTACCATCAGGTGGCCTGAGTACTCGTGTGCCTTCTCCTTAACATAAAAAAAAAAAAAATCAAGAGCTTTAGAAATTTAAAAGAAATCTAATCAGGTTGAATGATTGTAATTAAATCAGCGAGTACATGTCATATACAGAAATTAAAAATTATAAAGGCTAATTTACCGGTTGCTCGCTCACGTCAGCGGCAGAATTGTTTAAGCGAAACAAAACAACCTTCAAGTTAAATTAGCCCACAAATCAAAGAATGTTCTGTATTAACTGGAATACTTTCAATCCGGAGGCTTCACGGCCCAATGGCCACAAAAGGTTTGCGCATTTGTTGTTCAAAACAATATTAGCATTCGGAGTTTTCAATTGACTTACTGGGGAATTACCTACTTTCTAGAACAATATTTTGTCACTGTTGTAAATAATATTATGTATTTTTTTTACTTAAACGCAATAAATGTAAAATATTTCTAGATTACAAGGGAATTGTGCATCTGCACTATGAAAAAACGATAATATAATCTAGTAGTAGTAGTGATAGTAGATTAACGTCGGGCACGTAGACGGATCTACAGTCAAAAGCCAGTTCCATAAGTTTCTAAGCTTAAAGTAGATGTGCATGGAAACAAGCGCAAAGTCTGGCATAATGCGATGTAAGATGTTTAGGTGGCGATAATAGTCGAGGAAATCGTACTAATGAATTAAAGTTCGCCGTCGCAGCCGCAGCGGCGCGCTATCCCATTACTGTCGGCGTCTCCTAGCACAGGGCGCGGCGGCAGTCACTAGTGCATTCCGTTTTATCTGTACAAACAAACAAAAACCATTCTGTGTCCGGGGACTGCCAAAATACCTAATTTGTCCTCCTTTTCTACTCCGATCACGATGTTTCAATTAAAATTGCAGTGTGTGGCTCGACATACGCAGATTGAATCCTACAGTGACACCAGACTACTAAGAAATTCCACTGGTTAGTAACGTTATTAGCCAGAAGATTTTTTTATTTTTTTTTATGTTAAGGGATGGCACATGAGAACTCAGGCCACCTGATGGTAAGTGGAATCTGAGACCCATAGACATTTGAATTCTGAAGACTATTATCCTAAGACCTCAAATGCGTTGCCAACCCTGAGGACTGAGATGGAATGCCTCTATTCTAGTAATCTCACCGGTTGTCTTATCCTCACACCGGAACACAACACTGTTTCTTGGCGGGTGGTTTATGGATAAGATGGTGGTAGCGATCCAGCGACCCTGCACAGGGTCCTACCACCACTAAACAAAATACAAAATAAGAAATTTGCACCATGAATTTTCTTTTAAATCTCTATTTATCTGGTTTTATTAAATATTAAAACATCTACATTACATTTAAAGTTTTTCTAGTTAATATTTACTCCACAGATTTTGTTCAGCAAGCATACACCAGCCCCGGTGTATTATGGTCGCAATTAACGCGGTGGAAAAAGCAACGTCTACATTGATGAACACGACAAATAGGCCCGCAGGTATGTGTTTAAAGTTTTCTTACAAGAGGCTAGCTACGAGGCACTATGTTGGATACTTATTTTACAGTAATTTCCATTCATGAAGTCGCACTTAATTTTACGTAAAATGACGTAACCAGGACAATTTACTACTGATTGATATATTTGATGTATTATTTTGCATTGCATTATTTTTTGATTAAATTTGACGCACCCTACGGAGTTTTTTTTTTATGGAATAGGAGGCAAATGAGCAGACTGATCGCCTGATGGTAAGCGAATATTGTCACCCATAGACACTGCAGCACCAGAGGAGTTACAGGTACGTTGCCGGCCTTTTAAATGAGAGTACGCCCTTTTCTTGAAGGATTGAAGGACGTATTGGTTGCAGACTGCAGTTGACATTAAAGTCAATAATTACGAGTGAAGCATATAATAAATGTCTTAAGTTCATTGAAGATAAAATCAGTAATTGTTGTCTAAATACTAGGTGTTATTTTTTGGTTCATTCATGAGTTCGCTTTTATCTCGTCACTCGCACCGAGGAGCTTGGATTTCTACTTACAAAAGTTAGTGGTCATGGGCATACTACCAGATTTGCCGTATCAGGTTAAACTTACAAACTTTTAACAGTTTTACGGTATCCAGCGCTAATTATAAGCAGTTATATTTTACCAAATATTGAGCAATCCAAGAAACTCCAACCAAGTAAAGCTCAGAGAAATATGTTTTTCGACACTCATTGTTTATTAAAAAATTTTCATGATGTTACTCTTATCAGTGCCATTGAAATTAATATGAATGAAGGAATTAAAGTTTATTTTCATAAAACCAAGCAATTATAAAAGGTGTTACAATAGTCATGCATCGTATCTTGTTTTGCCAAGGCTGGCGTACAAATATTTCGTTTTGAACTTATACTACAATTTGCATTCGTTTGCGTTATGAGATGAAACGAAGTCATTTATTGTTTCATTGCGCAATACAATAAGGTGATACACGATACATTGGGCGCATCACGATAAATCATAGTTTACCAAATAACTATATTAACTAACTCTAAACACTAGAACAAAACTTAAACAAAACCATTATCTAACAATAATATTAGGCAATCATAAGGAATTGTGCAAATTGTTTGCAACCCAAAATATTTCGACATCAAGAGATTTCAAAATGTGCTCGATATTAGCACAATTCTGACATCAAATATTTCACTGATTATTGTTGCATATTAAATTCTGGCAAATTAGAGATACATACATTTATTCACGTTATTCAAAATATTTTCAGTGTCATGAGATAAAGGTGTGGCCTCCCGGGAAATTACTGTCGAAATCTCGCCGCTCGCCGATAGACAGCTCGCCGGCCTCCTTTGTGCCCTGAATCAATTCCCGTAACTTATCTGCATATTTTATAATGCGAGACGAAGTGACGGTGCAGTATTAGGTAAACTCTTTAGGGATATTATCTCGTGTTTGAAGCGAGCGAAAAATTTACTTACGTTGAGTTTATATCAGGGCGGGTGATTTAGTTTGTTTCGCTTGCGTACTGAATGTATACCACAGATTTTTTTAAATATTGTTACGGGTATTAATCGATTTCTTGTATAAGTATAATTTGTGGGTAAAGTTTAAGTCATGAGCGCGTTAGGTATTGAATTGGGTAACATATGATTTAGTTTCTAGTTTAATTTAACTTTTAATTCATGTAATTTTATTATTAATTTAATATATATTATATTTATTTATATTAATCTTCCAATGATAGGAGTATAAGTATGACTCGCGAATACAGGCATTTATATTATGATTTTATGAAAGACTGAATTGCTGATTACCGATATAATATTTATCAACCATTCAAAACATGTTTTTATAGGGGAGAGCGGGGCTGAAAGTGTCGGGGGTAAGTTGTTCCGATAATAATAGAAATGCAAGTAAAAACGGAGCAATTTGTATGATGTTTGACGCGAAACGTTATGAAATTATGCCGTTGCAGGAGCCGTTTAAGTTGCTTCCATTGTGATATAATAGTAGTTATGGAAAAGAAAAACTAAATAAACGGAACAACGAGCCCCACAAAATAATACCATTTTGCCTTTGAGTTATTGTCAACTGAGTTGATAGTGCACAGGAAATAAACACATATTTTGACGAACTACAAAATACTCCATAGCACAATTTTGTATTTTATGAAAATCGGCACTTTTAGCCCCGCTCTCCCCTACTTACATCGTTATAAATTTAATGTAATGGTAAAAGAAAATTACAACATAGACAATGACATAGGGCTGGCTCTTTCCTCGGCCAACGGCTAGCAATAGCTATCCAACGAGGAAATGCAGCCAGCATTATGGGGACATATTATAGTTATCTACAATAAGTTAATTTATTTCATGTTTGTATTTTGTTTTAGTTAAGTACTTGCTTTTTTATTATTTTTCTGTTTGTTTTTGTTTGTGTCTTTGAATAAATATTACCTAGGCTACACAGAGATAATATAAAATTTCATGTTCAGTTTAATCAATCTTATTCAAATTCGAAGTAGGTAGCCAAATTTAATGGGAAGGCATGATTATCCGAAGATAAACGTTACTTTGAGTTAGAGTCAAAGTTTGGCTAAAACCTTTACAAGTTTGTTTAAACTGGGCTTGTGTAACGTAGATAGTTATTGTTATGTTACGAAAACGATGCGTGACAAAATTATGATCAATTTTTATTAAGTAGTAATGCTAAAATAAGGCGAATATTAATTTATTTCGGTAACGGCGTTAACCGCAAAATATTTATTTTATTTATTTATTTAATCTTTATTGTACAAAAACCAGTACAAATGGCGAACCTAATGCCTAATGGCATTCTCTATCAGTCGACCAAATAACCAAAGAGATATTTACATTATTCAGTGGGTGCACGCAAGAAGACAGATAAAGCTAAAAACTTAACATAATTATCCTATCTATTGCTAATCCTTAAATATGACGATAAATATATACGTCATAATTTTACTCGTACATATAATACTCATATTACTTACATAATACATAAAAATAAAGAATTAACATACCTATAAAACCAAAGCAGATAATGAAACGTGATGAGATAAGTAAATGTCTTGTTCAAGAAAATGCTTCCGGAGCATTCCCTTGAAAGAAAGCTTGTTAGGGGCTCGTCTAATATGGAGTGGGAGCGCATTCCAGAGACGAATTGCCTGAAGGGCGAAGGAATTTGACAGGAAACCAGTACGGTGAAAAGGAATAGTGAGTTTAAGAGAGCGACAGGAATGCAGTTCACACCCTAGACGGGGAGTATCGAAAGTAAATTTACTTTTAAGATAAAGGGGGATTGAGGGCTCAAAAAGGATCGAAAAAAGAGTAGATTGAATTCAAAGAGACCAACGATGCCGAATAGGAAGCCAATTAAGCAGGTCATATTTTCGAAAACCAAAAATAAAACGTATGCCATTCTTAAGGAGACGTTCTAATCTGTTGAGGGAATCCTGGCTGATGTTAGTAGTGCAGACATCAGCATAATCAATGAGAGGCAGCACCAGCGCCTGGACAAGTAACTTCTTGGTACTCAATGGGAGAAAATTCTACAAAGCACGTAGAGTATCAGTCAACTTGCGACACCTCAGAGAGCTGTCCTTCCACGAAAGACAGCTGTCGACAATAAGGCCGATATCCTTAACCTGCCTAAACCCTCTGCGACTGACGTGAAAAAATCGCTTTATAGGGTGAAATAGGTCTGTATCGCTCAGCAACCTCTTCTAAATACTCGGGGCATTAAAAATTAACCTATGTTAAAAACTCCAGATTTTTTTAACCTTGTTTTAGGTAATGCCATTTTTTTTATTTAGAATCCCATATACATGCTTTATATAAATTCCGCATGAAAATTAAATAATCATGCTATACACTTAATAAACAATACTTATCATTGACCCATTAGTATTTTTTCTATGTTTTATCAAAAATGACGTCTGACAGACTCCACCTCAGTAGAATGTTTCTAAAAAAGTCACCACAGTTGCAGAGGGTAAATGTAGAAATAATAGCACCATCAAACGAAATATGTAACAGTTTGAATACTAGCTGTTGGCCGAAACTCCATCCGCGTAGATGTTCATTGTCGCTTTTCTCTCGGGTACCTACTGTCCCATTTTCCAGGATAAAAAGTACCTTATGTCCTTTCCCGGGACTCAAATGCCTCCAAAACCCGTTCTGCAGTTTAGCCATGAAATGACTAACATCAGACAGAGTTTCTTTTACATTTATAATATTAAGTATAGATGGATGGATACATTAAAGTTATTTTCAGTACAAAAAGTTAATTCTGCCAGTCGTTATTTGTTTAATGTCGTTGCCGAAATCATACTTGATTATGATCATGCAGCGAACCTCCATCTAGCACAGTAATATAATTGTGAACCGTATTATGTTTCCTACTCCTTAGATTACCTAGCCCGCAGGGTACAGCTTAGCTCAAGTACATCAAGTGTACCTACACAGGGAGAGCAGTAAAAAGCTCAAGTTACCTGGGTTATACCGAAATGCTAAAAATTAAAACTTCAAAAAATATTACGTATTTAGTGAAAATATTTGCATCAATTTTGTTGCTGTACGTTTCCGTTGAAAATATAAATCGTTTAAATGAAAAATCCCCTTACGGTTATTATCGGGCACGCTGTTTTTTGTATTTTTACCTCTTAAATTGGAACGTTTCTGATTTACACGTGCTCACTTGAATTAAAATGGATAAAATAACTGTGCAATACTTGTTATAAGGTTTTATTGTTCATCAAAGTTATTATTCCGTCGATTTTTTGTTTGTTTTGCTTCTATATGACCAGCTTGGCTTGACGTTTATTATGCATAATATTGCGAAAAAGGGTATGTATTGTTTTTAATAGCTTTCAGTAGGCAAACGTGGTCACGGGCAACCTGTTGCAATGGAACGTGCGCTTTGATAGCCAACCCTGAAGACTAAACATATGCTACCCCCATTACCAGTACGAATACAGCGGAGATAGAAGGTGAGAGACCACGAAAACTATATAAAAGTCAAAGTCAAAGTGGCAGAGAGAAATACTGGTATCACTATGTTTTGTCAGGTGATATACGTAAAATATATAAGTTTACGTAAATAGAGCTTCGACTATAAGAGTGGTTTTCAATATAACGTCAATAGGTAGGTACTCGTAGATATCGTCTATTCTAAAACTAAGTTGCTAATGTATCCACATGTGAACACACACATTGGCGGGGCGTTCAGTTTAACATTAGACCATCGTTTCCACCATAACCCAATGGTGACATTTGTTTCATACATTTTATTCTTACTGAATATAAAACGCCGTGCGGTATTAAATTGTCAATTTACGTCAATAGCATTGTGTTGTATTAGGTATCGTTGTTTAAATTAAATAAGTGTTTAAAGAATCTGACTATCAATAGGCTTGAATACAATTAATAGGTACCTTTTTATAATGGTATTAATCACACTCGTTTTCTGCATAGGTACCAATAATTTCTCGAATTTTATTTGCATCCCCTTTTTGCCTTCTATGCCCTACACGCCCTACAGCCAAATCACTGAGTGAGCACCTCCCAGCAAGTGCCCCGCACGTGACTCCATTTTCTCGTGATTTAAGGTTAGGGTATACAGAAGTAAACTTGTTTCTTCTGAAATCCTGCCAACGTTTTAAGTCTCTTTATTATGTACTTTTCTTAGAAATGCTTACTTTGACATAACTACACAATACAGTAATGTTGTATATAGATTTTTTGGGTAATTTGGTAATGTTTTCGTAATACTATAATTTAGTTTTAGAACTATCACTTTACGTGACCACCACTAGATACCGCGCAACAGTCACCAGGAATAATATGATAAAGTATATATATTATTGCTGATGACTGTACCAGGGGAAAACTTTTATTTACAATTATGCTTATTTGGATGGATGATCATTACTCTTTGTCAATTAAAAGATTCAATGGACTTGGACTAAATCAAATATATATTTGTGGTTAGCCGGGTTGGCTCAGGATTCCAAGCACGTACAATGTTGTGCATCAAGTTTCTTACTAAGATTCTTACTTTAGCTGCATTCTTAGACATGTGAGAGAAACAAAATAAGTAAGTATACAACTTAACGTTGTGTCATCAGATCTGCACTTAACTGAAATAGGCAAGGTAAAGACACCAGTACTCGACAAAGGACCAATGTTCGACACTGACTCTTATTCAAAGAAGATAAGAGTTATTCATTTGTTTGTGTGTAATGAATAACTCTTATCTTCTTTGAATAAGAGTCAGTGTCGAACATTGGTCCTTTGTCGAGTACTGGTGTCTTTAGCTTACTACAGTGCCCGGCCGATAAAAAGTAAATCCTGACACCTGTTATCGCAGTACAATTTATAAACTATTTATGGGTTTGAGGTTATAATGTGTACAGAAATGACAGGTGTCAGGATTTACTTCTTAACGTCCGAGCACGGTGAAACATCTGTCAATTATAATTTGACAAGGTTAAACATCCCCGAGGTAATTGCAATATTTTTAGAGCTGATAACTTAACGATCCAACCGATTTCCATCGAACCTTACTAAAGGCGCCAATTACTCCATCAGTTTAGAAGCTACGAATGCAAAATAGCCACCACTTAAGTAGTCTTTCTGGACTCCGGATCAATATAGCACCGACTATGCGAATTAACGAAATAAAATGTGTTCTAAAAATGACAGTAACAGGCAGATTAGTTTAGAAAGAAATACTCTCATCTGAAGTTAAGAAGTACAAAGCCGCTAGTATTGCGGTAAGTCCCGAGGCGTTGGCAGCGTTTTGTTGGGAATGCGCACTCTGAACTTTTAGGAGCAACTGGCGCGAGTCCGCCGCAATAGGATT
The DNA here is from genome assembly GCA_949316455.1 of Acleris holmiana. Classification (NCBI taxonomy): domain Eukaryota; kingdom Metazoa; phylum Arthropoda; class Insecta; order Lepidoptera; family Tortricidae; genus Acleris; species Acleris holmiana. Next base: position 12,277,964 of record OX438768.1, read on the forward strand.
ACCGACAGACCTACTAGCAGCGAGCAGCTAATTCAATTACAACGCGCTAAAATATTTTTTACGTTTTTTTTAATTTAGTTAGGTGAAATTTCATATTCGAACCAAAATTTGCATAACACTTCGACCCTACATTTTGTTTATTTCCATCTGTTTCCAAACATTGATTAAAATCCTGTTACGATTTATCCCCAACAACTTTGAGCAAAATCATTTATTCCCGAACTGTCGCTCTGAACAGAGCCTCACTCGAACGAGTGGAGTTCTTTTGGATATCCATTGGCAATTTTAGTGGTGGCTTGGACGAGCCTTTGAAATCGCCGTGAATAGTGCAGTTAGCCGAATTGCGCTAGGCTGACTGCAGCCAATCAAAGCTTTTTCAATTTCAGATCGTTGACGATCGAATCGTGAAACAACAGTCGCAGCATACCGCTCCGTCGCAGCCTACACGTGCTGAAAAAGATACAAAAACTTTCATTTTAAAGTTTCCTAAGACAGTTCAGCCTTGCCTGTTTCCGCATTGGTACTCCTGACTTAATTAATCGATTTCGTAAAGAGAATTGATACAAATCACTTCGAAGAATTTGGTGTCCTAATGACTTTAGTTAAGATCGCTAATAAAACTCTTTAGTTTAATTTGCTTATATTATGAAAGTTAAGATGATTTGATATCTCCTGGGGCTTTTGAATTTAGTTATTACCTGGTTATTATTAACTGTCCTTTACTTAAATTACATTGCTACACTTCAAACACGAAACATGAAGAGTGACTTTACATAACGGAGTCCCTAATTCTGTACGTAAAGCATCAGATTTTAGTGAAAGACTTTCGTGCTTCATTTGCATCCCTCATCATGACAACGTTATTTGCGCTGTTCATCATAAGACTTATGAAAGTTAGGGAGCGGGATGGTGTGTCGAGCTCTCTAATCGGGGGATTATCCCGATAACTGGCATTATCCGGCGACTGCGCCGGCCGCCGCGCGCCGCCACCGGTCCGCGGGGCCCTTCTGCGGGAGCTTTTTGCCGACCGTATCGGATGGACGGCGAATAGAAATAGTCTTATTTCCAGACAACTACAACAAAAACAGATGGAACCGTCTCAGTTGGAAGTTATAGCGACAGTGATAAACTTTACGTTTAGCACGCTGAATTGTGTCACTTTTTGTGGTCAGTGATTAGGATTACAACTACATATACAAAGCCGTGTTTCAACTATAACTACATATTAAGGTAGAAAATAACATAGTTTATATCATGACAACTATGTAATGTCGTTAACATTAATTTCATCTTCACATTATCAACAAGAAAACTAAATGAAACATTTACAACATACATAAAAGCCGAACAACAGTCCAATTTCCCTTTACACCGCTCAGCCGGGAAGTTGGGAGTTGTAGTTGTCAGAGTTGCCCCAGTTATTACCATATCTATGCACATTCGAAAGCTGAAGTAATTTATTTAAAAGTGTCAGATTAGAGGGAGAATTTACTTAGGCGGGTTCAGTTAGCAATTTATGTGGGCATACCGCCACAGATGTGGTCGGTGGCCCGGCGTCGGATTGTGGCGCTGTTTATAACAACAAAGGCGCAGTAATTAAACACTTAGACACGAGCCGGGTCCGGCTGGATAACGCGCTGGCTCCGCCGGGAAACTTTTGCGTATCACCCCACTTAGGCACACGGCACTTGGCCGCGCCGATAATATAAGTTTAATTGGCCAGCTCATGCGATTATCTGATGGACGGGACATGAAACTTTCGGACGCGCGTCTATCTTCGAGATTGAGTTAGGTGGTCAGCCATTAAACTTTAATTAAATTTGAAATTATCTCATTTATAAGCTAGATCATAAATGAAATACGGAATTAGCTGAGAACAGTTCCATTACTTTATTGGGATTAGCGGAGTGTGAACAGCGCGAGAGACAATAAGACCTTTGAGCCGGAGATCGCCGCGCCGCACCGAACGTGATCCTATTTGCAGTGCGCGCCTACGCCTCGGGGCTACGCGGTAGCGTTGTGTCCCCAGTTTAACAGTGCGCAATGCAAATAACTATTATTTCTTTATAACGTGGATGTACAAATTACTTAAATAAGAAATTATTATTATTTCTCCGTGTAGAATTCATTCTCCCGGTTCTTATAGCTCTTTCTTGGACTACCATCGCAAGTGAAGTATTTATCCTGTAATACCTATTACTGAGTTTAAATGTTCATCAATTTAAGTTGTTATTTTTTCGTTTGTGTTCGCCTTTGTACATTAATATCCTGTAAATATTGTATTTGACTTTCCGTGTTTTGTACAATAAAGAGTTTACATAAGAATTTAGATAAAATTAAAAACACACGAGTATAGCCCCAATATGAAAATGACGACAACTGAAATATTTTTTCAACAAATTTTATTTAGTGTGTGTAAATGTAATGTGTTATATCACAGAGGCCTCTATTCAACTGCGTTATAACGATATCGTTTTTGACCTGTTTCCGTATTGTCAACGTTTTGATAACTCTTATGTCATTTACAATAATGGCGACTGTGACATAAACGATTCTTAAACGTGTCAAACACGATATCGTTTTAACGCACCTGAATAGAGGCCCTGTTCATATAATAACAGCGAGACTAGTATAATATCTCGCCTGCTACTCATTTGTCACTCAACGCAATACAGATGCCGTTCCAAACAGGCAACAATAAACAGGTATGTACTAGGTAACAGGTAGTACCTATTGAGGATTTAGTACAATAATAAACCTTACTATAGCCGTGGGTACCTACAGTTCTTGGTACCACCGTCGAGCTGGAAATAGGTACTCCCAAGAGCTGTAAAGAAAATGAAATAGCAATTGCTTGTTTCCTTTCCATGTGTTGTTTTTGTTTTAAATAATGACAATCCGTTATTGGCAGTGATATATGTATATGTGTATAAAACTGTAAAGTTGGATTTAAGTAAAAGACATGTTTTCTTCTTTAAAACCATCCTACTCATTATTATCGTTTTTGTAAAATAATACATGCGTCACATCTACGACTAAAATTTTCTTTCAACTACCCTTTTCTTGGCGATGTATCTAATACCTTTAAACGAGCAATTCTTGAATGTATGTATATAAATTTATTTCTGTGATCTCGGAAACGGCTATAACGATTTCGCTCAAATTTGGTATATTGGGTTTTTGGGGGTAAACAATCGATCTAGATTAGTCTTATGTTTGGGAAAACGCGTGTTTTCGAGTTTTCATGCGTTTTTCTTTCCACGTAGAATATGGTCGCTAATTTCATGTTGCCGGCCACTGTCCGTCTGGTCCAGCGGGTTAAGACGCGGACGGTAAGAAACGAGTGTTACGGGTTCGAATTCCGCCCGGTGACTAACATTAATTTGTTTTTTTATATGTTCAAGTTTATATATATTTATAAAAAAAAAAAGTCTTAAGACAAGTTAAAAAAAATGTAGATAATGTTTGAGATAACAATATATATTTCTCATAAATATGTCTAACATTTACCTATACTGATTACGTGAATAAGATTTATAACTTACTAGCGACCCACCAGCGGCTTCGCCCGCTGCAATTTTTTTTTCATGTCACTTGGGGGTTTGAAAAATAGATGTTGGCCGATTCTCAGACCTACTCAATACGCTCACAAAATTTCATGAGAATCGGTCAAGCCGTTTCGGAGTAGTATGGAAACGAAAACTGTGACACGAGAATTTTATATATAAAATAACCAGTGATCGGCACGACCCGTGCCACACCGCAGGATTCAAAGAGGAAATAATAATATGGACATAACATGATTCACAAAAATTAAGAGTTATAGTTATGTAATGTATTAAATTTGTAAATAGAAGTCAGAATATTTAATAAACTCATAAAATGAATCATTTTTCATTAAAGAAAATATTGATAAACTTTGGTTTTATTTTATACTGCGTAAAATATTACGTGCACTATAAAATATATTAGTGTTAAAATATAATCATTTGAAGTACATACAAATCATTAATCTTATCCCCGTTACATACTTACTGAAATGAGAATATAATTATTTTCCTTTACCGATTCGAATGCTGGAATCCTGGGGAATATCCATTTTAACATAATGATGGTCATTGACACCATGTGGTACGGTTCGTGCCGATCACTGGTTATAACACTCATAAGCTCATAACCGAGCAAAGCTCGGTCGCCTAGGTACTCTTATATGATACAAACCATAACATTCGCTTTTTAACATCTATTCGTTGTAATTTTTTTATGCTTTTTAAAATTCTGAAGAGGTATGAATTCACGACATTTTTTTATTTGGGCAAAAAAAGGGTTAAGACAGAGAAAATATACCTAATACAATAGTACTTTACTGATCACCACAAATAAATATCAAAAGTTAAAACAGAATAAGGTAAAAAGACCTAAGTACAAGTAACTAGCGAAAATAGCGAAAGTCTAAAAATTGATAATAACATATTATTACATAGTGTTTTTTCAAAAGCTATCCAATAATACCTTACTCAATGTTATAATGTAAAAAATATATTTCTACTTTGCTTTACTTGTATAGTAGAGGAGGTAAATTTGAGTTTTTTTTACAACTTTTGTCGGCGTAACTTAAATGTATAACTATGCTAAATAACGCGTGTGTCCAAGCATCTCAGAGTTAAACAGACGGACAAACGGCCATGACGAAACTGTAATGGTTCCTTGTTGATTACGGAACCAATGATAGTTTTTACCAAAATAATTATTTTTATGTGTTTGAAAATTCTAAATGTTCGTCACTTCACTGACAGGATGCATGTCCTCGTCGACTTGTTAAATGTTGCGAAAATGGGGGAATCGTATCTGTCTTTGTGAGCAAGAACAGTAGCGTCGCAATAAACACTTCTTGTTGGCGTAAACCAGAAATTTGTAAACAGTGTTCGTTGTGGTTTCAAACATATATGCAGTAGGTATGCCATTCACAATGTCAGAGTAAAATTATCGTCTTAATGTGGGACAGGATGCCGTCTGCGATAGTTAACGACTATAGACATTATGTTTAGTATGTTCTGAAAGAAAATGGCCACAGTTTTCAAGTTATTGGAACGTTTTACTTTTTTAAACGCGTGTGTACTCGGTTTAAAAAAGCTTTTTAAGTGCGAGGGACTCGAGCACCGAGGGTTCCGCACCTATTTGTATGAAATATTAGAAACTCAATAAAGTTCAACTTCATCTATTTAAAGTAAACAGAGATGTATATTCAGAAACCTCAGTAATAACTTTATCCTGGGGCATTTTGCATATCTTGTTTCGTTTCAGAGAAAATGGGTCTTGATAGACACACTGAGAGACGGACGGACAGACAGAAAACAAGATCACCTTATAAGTCTTTTGTTTTACAGTATTTGCTACGCAACTCTAAAAATGGTACTCTTATCTGATAACACAACTCTATACAAGTCTAAATATCTTAATAAACATCGTTTTCCTTTTTGGAACGTAGGTACCTACTAAGTGTTTCTTCTCTGCAGGTTACGGAACAGTTATTTATAATTACACCCTTTATACATATTATTTATGTCAGCAGAGGTATAGATATAGATACGTTCGCAATATGCACTCGTCTAACCCGTACCAGCATAACACAGTTACCTACTACGAGAATAAGGACGAATTAGTACATTTAAAGTATCCCTGTCTATTTTTTTGTTAGTAAATAACAAAACCATGTCGGGAAGATAATAGTTAGTAATTCCAAATCTATTGATAGTATATTTTATTCTTCCTATCATCGACGGAACATACGAGTAATTGGCGTTCGGAGGGTATTGAGTCTCGGTTATTATGTAGTTGATTTGCCTGTTTGCGGTTTCAGTCGACGTCTAATTATGTGATGGTAATCAATAAGTAATTAGGCCCGAGCTGCGTAGTTTCGGCTCTATTACTATAACCATATTTGATGCCAACATCCTGATGTTGAGATCATTTTGTATGGAAACCTAGGAACCCGGCAGTGAATATGTTAACCGGTCGCCAATGAAGATGTATTATCTCGATACGAGCTGTGTTAAAATGACCACTGTAATTAGTTTAGTAAGTAGATACCTCTTATTGCAATGATCGTTACTGTCAACAGAATGTGTATTAATAGATTTATAGGGTTGCATACCGAAAACAAAACATTTACGATCATATCATAATAAAAAAAGCCGGTCAAGTGCGAATAGGACTCGCGCACCGAGGGTTCCGTAAAAACTTATAAGAATGTATAATTGTATTGAGGGACGAACTTAATTTTCCCTTGAAAAACCGTTGTCTCCATACATCGACATAGGTCGTGATTAGTTTACCAACTGCATAAAAGTTTGCAAACGTAAAATGTTTTTTTTTGTGATGTATCTAAAAAGTTTCGATTTTCGCAATTTTTCCTTTATTTGTGCTATAAGACTTTGCTTCGTACCAAATTTCAAGATTCTAGATCGACTGGAAGTACCCTTTAGGTTTTGATTCCCTTGCGAGTTTCGAAAATTTGCGGAAATTTGCGGCATAAACGGCTGTATCTTTTGATTGCGTTAGCTTAGAAGTTTGATTTATTCACAGCTCCAAGGGACAGTAAACTTGAGTATTTAATATAAATTTCAGCTTGATACCTCCACTCGTTCCTGAGAAAAAAGCTCTTGATAGACGGACGGACGGACGGACAACAAAGTGATCCTATAAGGGTTCCGCTTTTTCCTTTCGAGGTGCGGAACCCTAAAAAGGAACTAAAAAAATAAAAATAAAATTCCAATACCTCTTACAGTTCGTAATAACATGTAGTTATGTACAGTCAAAGTCTTAAATTTGTGACCCACCGAGGCCCAAAGTCAACCTGACATTCTACAGCAATAAAGTTGAGTTTCCTCTAAGTACTTTAAGCAGTTTTTTTTGGAATGGGTGTTAAATTTACGCTCTTGACCGTACGCCTTTTACAGAAAAACAGTTAAACGGGTCAGCCTTAGTTAATTTCCTTGGCTTAAAAAAAGCTACTGTGGTTGGATATTTAATAACGAGGTATATTTCATAATTTAATTGGCATTTTTGTATGGTTTAAATATTTAATTAAGATGTTTTACCGAGTTTTAGGATTTCTGTACTCATCTAAGACCATGTCAAGAATATCTATGTCAAGAAAGCGGAAGAAAAAGAAAGGATTTTGCATAAAACGGGTGCCTGGAAATAATGAAATAAAGTCTGAAACATACACCGTCTATTGAAATATACACGAGTTCAGTTGTTTTATCTCACGTAAGCCGGTAGGCAATGGTTGTGTGGAGAGCACCTCCACGTTGTAAAGACACTCAGAGGAGTGCTTAGCTGTCGTTGCTAAGTGTCGCCGTAATGTGCGTGTCTGTGCGCATTATAACTACAAGTATGGCCGATCCGCTTTCGTGAGATGAAACAATTGTATAATCTTAAGAACAATGATAAAAAAAGTTATAAAAACGATCAACATTGACAATCGCAGACGTCAGTGTCGACCAGGGCCTCTATTCAGGTGCGTTAAAACGATATCGTGTTTGACACGTTTAAGAATCGTTTATGTCACAGTCGCCATTATTGTAAATGACATAAGAGTTATCAAAACGTTGACAATACGGAAACAGGTCAAAAACGATATCGTTATAACGTGACGTTTGACGTGTTTCCGTATTGTCAACGTTTTGATAACTCTTATGTCATTTACCGCCTGTTTCACAATCTACAAGTAAAGCTTATTTGACAGATAAACTTAGCCCTTTCTCTTTCTGACACTTGAAAATAGACAAGGAGAGAGACATCTTTATGTGACAGATAAATTTACTTGTCGATTGTGAAACAGGCCCTTACAATAATGGTGACTGTGACATAAACGATTCTTAAACGAGTCAAACACGATATCGTTTTAACGCACCTGAATATAGGCCCAGCTGCCCGGATGGAAAGCCAAGTTGAAATATTGTAAAAATGCTAACTTTTCTATATCACTCGAAAGATTACGTAAAATGTACATGCATCGCTATTTCCTTCTTCCTTCTTTCCTTTTTTCCTTTTTTGGCGCAGTTTGAACCACAATAATAAAAAAAGAATTATTCAATAGGTACCAAATCTGGTTAAATTAAAATGGTATCTTTATATTCATAACGTAATGTTATGTTTTATAATGTAATCCATATAATAATCTATTTAAGTGGAGGCTTTTTCTGGGTAAACGTGTATTACTTAACATCCGGTGAGATTAAACGCAAACCCATGTTTCATAAAAATAGTCTTTTTTAAGCCTACTCCTTAAAACGGTATTCTAATCTTCATATATTGTAAAAGATACAAGTGGGTATAAGTGTCTAGTTAGACTGTCTTAACCATTTTACCCAATAGTTATAACGAAATATGGAAAATATTTTCGGGGAAAGTGTGCGCTTTCCCATATTATAAGGCAACAATCGGCAAATGAAAATTAATAAAAAAAAAAAATGTAAATCTGGGTTAGAATAGAGCCACTCCATGTCATCCCAGGGATGTCGTAAGAGGCGACTAAAGGAATGAGGGCTTCTAGTACTGTTAGGTGATGGGCTTGCAACTTTCACTAATACACTGGTAAACATCACAACCTTTTTTTGCAAAATGTGGTTACAGAATTAGCAACAACTCTTTGTAGTTGTTGCTAATTCTGTAGCTCTGCGTACCCCACTCTGGGAATGAAGGAATGATAGTATGTATTTATGTATGTATGTGTGTATGTAAAACGTTTAATGTATGTCCGAGTGCTCGTCGCTGTAGTTGTAATATTGTATCTTCGATACTTGGATCCGTGTCCGTTTTTCTGTAGATTCATGGTTTAATTTGTTAACTTATTGCGCATTTCTGATCATCTTGCCGGCGCGGCTTGTAACATGGAGTTAATATGATTGTTTTCCATAGAATTAATTCCTGGCATGTGTAATTTTGTAATTTTATAAACTTAGAACTTCCAAATTAAAAATATAGAACACCAGGGTATATAAAGGGTGGCTCAGACTAGAGCCATTTCCGAGTCCGAGTTTTCATTCTTTCTCCAGTTTCCGAGTTGAAACGTCAGTCAGGCCCTGCACCTCAAGAAGCCTCTATCTCCACACCTCGATCTCGTTCCTGCTTGCTCCGGGACCGTTACTATCTCCGCACCTCGATCTCGTTCCTGCTTGCCCCAGGACCGTTACTATCTCCGCACCTCGATCTCGCTCCTGCTTGCTCCGGGACCGTTACTCGATCTCACGGACGGACCTCTACTCGGGCCTATCTGCTACCACACTTCTACGAAGAGGAGCGTTGCTGCCATCGCTACGCACTACTGCGCAAGTGGTGTTCACTGGAGCTCTCTTCAATCGTCTACTTCACTGAAAAGAAGTACTCTCTGCTATCTCCCTGGTGTTGTTAGGGACCTATTTAATTAGTTAGTAATTTTATACTGGTAATTCTGTGTAAAGCTAAACAAGTTTAGTGCTCAATAAATAACCCTGACCCTGACCTAACTCTTTTATCTCTCTCAACCCTCTTTCCGTACCTGGTCTTCCGAGCCTTCGGAAGGTCAGGTGCCTCTACAAATTTCCTCCGTCTGTTATCTGGTCTTCCGAACCTTCGAAAGACCACGTAACACGACATAGTACTTGTCACCATACTTTGAACTGCGGTAAATAAAATAAGATCAACATTACTTTTGTCACCAACTCATTTAACCGATGAGAAATGTGTTGAATTTTTATATTTCACACGCCAACTTTAAAATATAGAACTTATTTTCAATTTAAAGCACCTGACATTTATATTTTGATAAATTTCGATATGGCCACTTATACAACTACCCAAAATGTTTTGGGTAGTTGTATAAATGAACGTAAAATCACGACGCAAATATATATTTTCTCTTGACATGTCGAGCACTCGGACGTCTACCTTACAATTTAATAAATAGGTGTAAAAAAGGTTTTTTTTTTAAACTTTAATTGGTGAACGAAACTCTGTTTCAATACATACCAACAATCACTTTAATACGTTGTTTTGATCTAATCCGATAACCACGCATCTCTATATCTGCAACAGCTCATATTTTTAATCCCGCGTAAAGCAGATTGATTTCAAAACGTAATGTTAAAACAAATAAAAGAAAAATCGTTAGGTAGCAAAATTGGAATTAGTATCGGTTTCTCGCGCGCAGTCGGATAAAACTTTAATAATGGAAAAAGCCCGATGGCTAAACTTCCTTCGATAACGACGTTTTCTCGCAAACTTGCTCCGCGGCAGAATAAAATCAAACACTGACGCGACGGCTAACTGCTGTCTACAGCCGACCGCCATCGCCATTCGCTCCGACAACATTGTTGATCCTAACTTCACTCATCCCACTTTGTTTCTCGATTGTTGCCAGGCGATATCTTGATACTTTCCTATTCATGTGACTCTGACGACATTTTTGAACTTTATTAAAATGGAGGTAGCTAGGTAACCTCCCCAGATAGGACCTATGTGAAACATAACGGGCGTTATGGCGTTTCATTTTTAGATGTCTTATAATTTATAATTTCTCTATTCGTTGTTAATTCATCATCATAATGCCAGATGAAAAACATTCACAGCGTTATAGGTATCCCTCACGATTCACCGGTTAATAGTTGTTTGCACTTTGCTTTGTTGTTGTATAGAGGCATTTTTTTTGTTTAATTTATTTATAGATAATGAAAGTTGAAGAAAATGGCTTGAGAGTGGACCAAACGAAAAATGAACAAAATCAAAACAATGCCACATTTTAAATGTTAACGATATTCACCACCCATTATATTTATATTACCTACTCAATACAAGTTCCTTTAAGGAAAATACCGAATGTGTTACTAGAGTAAGAGGAAAACATTCGCTTGCAACATTTTTGTAAGCGTGCCAGCAAACTTGCCAGTGCAGACCCGGATAATAGGTGAATTATATACTAGACCCGATACGAGTTCCAAGTAATAATTAGGCAAAACGGTCGACCAGGTAAACATTGTCGATTCGCAACACGCTCTGGGTACGTGGAGCCTCAATCGGCCGGCCACCAAATAAGACCACTTAAATTCCGCACCCGTAGGCTTTACTCGGATACTACTACCAGTTAGCGCTCCCCCATATGTATGTGGGGGTGTCTAAGGTAATTACACAAAAGAAACCGACCCACAGAAAACGTTTAAACATTGCCCCCGCCGGCTATTAGATCCGGCGAGGGATAAACTGAAAATTTACTGTTCTACAATCGTTATTAAGTCTAGGAACAATGGCACAGACCAGTCTGTATCTGTATGTTAAGCCTTTGTACCTAATAGAATAATATAGTACATTGTTTGGCTTATTCCTGTATTTTCTTTGTACGTAGGAAATGTTTACAGTACCTATAGTGAACTGTGAAAGTCTACAAACTGATTAAAATTCCAAAAGAGTCTTTTGCGGTTCCAATTTAATTTATCTTATTAGACAAACTTTCTTATTTTTAGAAACGATAAGTCAGAAAAATATAGTATTATGTGAAAAATTCAACCGCGCTCTTCAAATTTCGATCCAAGCATTGACTTTAATTGCTATCTGTAAACGCGTAGGGGCTTTTTCGAAACCGGGACTTTCATCCCTTTGTTAGCAATATCAAGCGCGAACAATCAAATCGTGCCGAAACTTTACCCATTGGCTCGTAACTATTGTCAAAGTTGAGCACTAAATTAGAGCACGGCTAATCTTTGTGTTTTTCGCGTTACCTTATCAAATATCTCATTTCGAATCTTCATTCTAAATTAGAAAGGTTACGCCAGTCTTTGGAATAACATAGAATGACATGGAGATATGTGCCTTGTCTTTGTAGGTAATATTTTCAACAGAATGCAGCGAAAGGTAATCCAGCTGCGGCCCGGCCAACTTTGTAGGTTTATTGTCTTCGCTGAATTAAAAAAGTTTCAGTTCAGGTCTTTCGTAATAGCACACATATTTATTGCTCCAAACGTAGAATTCAAACTAGTCGGCCATTTGTTAATTGTTGTACTTTTTATTGCTAAGTACTCGTACTTTAACATAGCTATGTGAAATACCGATACCATTAGTAAAAAGCTTATGCTCGTTTACGTTTTACACATCGAAAGGGTTATTGCAAAGAGATAGCCAAGCTTAAGTCACGTAGACTAGTTATTTTGTCCATTTGATGTAGTAAGCTTTAAGAAGGCCTAAACCTATTAATTGCCTGAAAAATTAGATTTCAGGAAAAAGGTAATAATTAAAAAATAGGTCATCCATTACGTGTATATTATAAGTACTAACTTCTTAAATAAATAAATAAATATAATAAATATCAGGGGACAATCTCACACCAATTCACCTAGTCCCAAACTAAGCACTAGGCTTGTACTATGGGTACTAGACAACGATAAACATACTTATATAGAGAAATAATATACATACTTAAATACTCGTAGATAGAAAACATCCAAGACTCGGGAATAAATATTCGCGCACATCACACAAATATTTGCCCTTACCGGGATTTGAACCCAGGACCGTTGGCTTCGGAGGCAGGGTCACTCCCAACTAGGCTAACGTGTCGTCGTCGTGTCTTGGTTCAATGGAGTTGCAAACTGCCTACTGTGCTGAGTATGTATTCAAATCACGCTAGCCTAGGGCATACATTGATGATTTCAAATGTTTGTTTACAAAGCATCGATTTTTAGGACCAATTAAAAATCCTGTCTTGACTTGGAATCAATTCAAGACAGTCCCAAGATGGCCTGTCTCAAGATGCCTCAAAAATAACAGTTTGCACTTTGAAGTTCATTGTAACATTAAGTACAATCAAGATGAGTTTATTGATAAGGCCCATCTCTTTCCTGTATTCATGTTAATAAGGAATTCAAATAAAAAAAGCCAGTCAAATGCGAGTCGGACTCGCGCACGGAGGCTTCCTTACAAACTTATAGGAATGTAAAGGTGAGGTTTTAATTGAGGGATAATCTTGACTTTCCCGTTGAAAAACTGTTGTCTCCATACATCGACATAGGTCGCGATTAGTTTACCAACTGCAAATAAGTTTGCAATGGCATTTTTTTTGTGATTAAGCCACAAACTAACTATTTTCGGTTTTTTTACGTTACTTGTGCTGTAATACCTTTCATATTGCCATATTTCAGGATTTTATGTCTATGGGAAGTACCCTAAAATTTTTGTTTCCTTTGAGAGTACCGAAATGTACGTTTTTTTGCGGCATAAACGGCGGTAATTTTTTTACGTTTACTTAGAAGTTTGATTATTTCACAGTTTCAAAGGGCCGTAGATATGTATATATGGTTTTCATTTCAACTCGATACCTCCACTCGTTCTCGAGATAAAGGGTACTAACAGACGGACGGACGGATGGATGGACAACAAAGTGATCCTAATAAGAGTTCCGTTTTTCCTTTTGAGGTACGGAACCCTTAAAATAGAAAAAACATTATTTAAATTGCTTTTAGGGTTCTGTACCTCAAAAGGAAAAAACGTGGCTTCGATATTTATTTCACCATTTTTACTTGACATTTTTGTTGGTTGGTCAATTAGTATAAAAACTTCTAGATTTATTGCAAAATTACATACAGAAGATTTAATCAACAAGTAATAACTAAATTTCTATTTTAAAGTCAATGTACATTTTAGTAGGTATGAACACTAATTTATTTTATTTTCTTTATTGAGGAAAACAAACAGCATACAATAGTACATAAAATATTATGACAAAAATGGGTAGCTCACAAGCCAATAAAGTTTTCATTAATGTACACGACATACCTACACATATTTTGGAATCAGATTCACAAAGTCAGCTAAGCTTGTGCCTTGTGTCCTGTATCTCAAGAACCAATAATGTCTACTTAGTCATGATAGTTTTCCTTTTAAAATCTTTATATGCGCATTCATTTAAGTTTTTTTTTCAGATTTTTAGTACTTGTAGTTTCACCTTTTCACTTGAGTCTAACAAAAAATTAGCGCTTTAAAGCTTAATATTTCATAAACGGATTACTTACAAACCCGTTATATTTTTGAAAGACCTATCACCCCACACTATGGGTTAGACGAGAAAAAAGATACATTCTGAAATTACGTGTAAGGACTAAAAAAAAATATTTTTTACATTTTATTATATCACTTTGTTGGCGTGATTAATACGCATATACATGCCAAATATCAGCTTTCTAGTACTAAGAGTCTCCGCGCTAGGCTGCGGATGGACGGACGGACGGACGGACATGGCGAAACTATAAGGGTTCCTAGTTTGACTACGGAACCCTAAAAAAGCGTTTGTCGATCACGTACGAGTAACATTAGAATTAATATTGTATGCTCTTAAACTGACGCCATACGTAAGTTTTTACCTGTGAAGTAGTGTGAAGGGCTTTTGTCGCATGGCAGCGACACACCGCAACAAACGACGGGTTATTTTGTCGACCGCGGCCGCTTACGGCTCATTGTTTTAGCAATTACCCACAGTTTGAAATGTCGCATGCGGTATTCACAGCGCGAAACAAATTTAAATACTAAATATATAAAAGCTAAAGCCCGTGTGGTTGCCGGGTTAGAATAGTGCCACTCCATGTCTTCCCGTGGATGTCGTAAGAAGCGACTAAGGGAATAAGGGCTTGTAGTGCTGTTAGGCGATGGGCTTGCAACCTGTCACTAAAGGTACACTGGTAAACATCTTAGCCTACTTCTGCAAAATGTGGTTACAGAATTATCAACAAGTTTAGAGTTGTTGGTATTTCTGTAGCTCTGCCTACCCCACTCTGGGAATTAAGGCGTGATGTTATGTATGTATGTATGTAAATATATAAAAGGATTAAGGCAATGAGCGGCAATGTAAATAATTCATCGGTTAGTTACATGTGTTGACATTGCTCTGTTGATATTTTATTTAATAATTGTCGCGCGTTAATGTCAATGTATGAAGAGCAGTATAATGCGATGAGCGATTAGCAGGACTGCTACTTATAAGTAGCAGTCTTGTTAGTACAAAATATAACTTATTTGCAGGTATCTATCCAATCACGTACAATAAGGTATGTAACGTACAGTTTGATAAACCAAGTTTCTCCTCTTAAAGCATTTTTTTTTAAATCTGTAATACCAACGGTAGTTTACGTCAATCCTAATCCTACTATGTTATTAATGTAATTTTAAAATAACCTAACTTTAGGAAATGTATTTAAAAAGTAAAGTGTATGATTGAGAATTGTATACGTCTGTTAATTTATTTATTCCACATTTATCACAATTCAATTTTTTTTTGACCAAGCCCCTTTAACCTAAAACTTCTGCAAACAATCGTATAACTACATTTTTTTAAATATTCACTACTTTATAAATAATATATTAGATCTAAGGGTTTTCCACAGTTACCTTTAACATCATATCGCGACTCTTCATGTTTCTTTTTGTTAACTTGTTGAATGCGTAATACACATCAGTCATAAATCATTTAATTTCAAGATTCTAAAATACAGACCTATGTAACGTACAATTTCTTGCTAAACTTATAATACTGGTCACAACAACAATTAAAATTTGTGTAATATCTAAACTTCCCTCTTCTTCAATCTTAGTTTTACGCCGTTGATGGATTCGGTAATGATTCTATGGGCGAACTGGGGTTCGTCTTCGGGGGCGCCCGGCAGCACCTCGTACCTCCGCAGAAGGTTCGAGAGGGTGGCCTTCATCGCAACCCAAGCGTACCGGAAACCTGAAAATAAACACGTTTTTGTTAAAACAACGTTATGTCTTTGCCATTCTTTATTTACAAATAAAGTGGATTAATGCGTGCTTGAAGCTACGAGTATTTGTTAAATATTCAAAGAATTAACTCTACACGAACTTATCAAGTCACACGGATTTCAAGACTACAATTTCACTCTGCTAATCCATAAAGCTTATGCTTGCATAACTTACCGATGCAGTTTCTAGGGCCAGCGCTAAACGGCACGAAAGCATATTGGTGCAAGCTGTTGAAGAATCTTTCTGGCATGTACTTCTCAGGCTCGGGGAACATCTTAGGGTCAGCGAAGAGGGCTTCGTAGTAAACGATCACCTGGGTTCCAGGAGGGATGATCCTACCATCTGTAATAGTAAACCATAATTAGTCAAAAAAAATAATTACGACCTACGATGGATACACTCATAAAATTATTTGTTTGATTTTCTGTCTGTTTAACTTTTAAATAAGATATTAACCTTTAAGTGGTAAATCATTCTGCAACTGCCGCCCGATTTTGGTCACAGTCGGGATGACTCGGATGCTCTCCTTGATGACTGCCTCTAGATATTTCATTTTACTCAGGTCATGGTTGGTGGGTTTTCTTTGCGGGTCGTTGTTGAAGATGGATTTCTGCTCTTCGAAGACTCTTGTTTGGATTTCTGGATATTTGGCCAAACAGTATAGGGTGTGCGCCATTGTCATCGTGGTGGTGTAGTGTCCCTGTGGTCAAGAAATTAGTTGGTTTAGAACTCAATCGTGAAAGGCATTATATACAAATTGGATATGGGTTTTTAAGTACATTAAGCCACCCTGTTGGCATCTCCAGAGGTATGATGCACTTTGTAACTAGGTGTAGCTTTTAATTTATTAAACATATCAAATTACTCACAGTGAAGCACAGCAGCGTGATTTCCTCGTTAATGGTCTCATCAGGGACAGGGTCACCGTTGGGCAGAGTGCTGAGGAGTAGGGAATCCAACATGCAAGCCTTTTCTGACACCTTCTCGTGCACCAAGGCCTTAATATCTACATCGGCATCCCTGTTGTTGCTCTCGATTTCATCAATGAATGCATTTAATTTCACTCTCCTTTCGCGGATCAGCTGTAATTAACGAATTGATATGATTATAAAGAGGTAAATTGCGTGACTTTGACTCTGTAAACCGATTTAGATGAAATTTGGTACGGAGATTTGATATATGACGAACACTGGCAAATTGTGATTTAATAGTGTCGTCTGCATACACCCAAGTAGACCTCGGTCGCCCACTACTCTGTTCCTAGGTAGGGTAAATCTTGCATAAATTTTGGGACACCGTTAAAAAAAGAACCTGACTGGCTGATCGATGAACGCACAGCCGAAATCGCTGGATCTTGAAATTTGTACCGAATATTCCTTGGCTATCCTTGGTGTGCACTGAGAAGGGATTTTTGGAAATTCATACTAAACGAAACTAATTCTACGCGTAGGAAGTCGCGGGCGTCCTCTATGCTGGCAAAGTTTTTAAGGTACTTTCATAAAGTAAACTTAAACATTACACAAAAAAAAAACTATTTATTACAATATGTAAGCGTGTCATCGATGCGTACCCTATCACTGTAGTCCCGAATAGTCTTGATGGTGTGCATCATTTCACGGTAGATCGGTGTCAGCTTAAAGATGAAGCTAATGTTCCTCCAGTAGGAGAAGTAGTTTTCAGTTGCGATTTGTATAACTCTGTAAAGAAAGACATTATCATTCTATTTCTTTTGCTAGTTGAAGCAAAGGTGAATCAAGAAGAGATAGTATAAACTTATGAATCTCATTAGGTCGTGTACTCACTTTCCACTGGCTGCTAGGTAAGGGTGGTCAGGGTTAGCAAGCATATTGTGGTCGACTCCCATCAGCGTGTTGCAAAGAATATCAAACATGAACGGCCTGAGGTATCTATACATGTCGACGGGTGCTTTATCAACGTATTGGTCGAGGATTTGGTTTAAAGCGTCGCGACGAGAGTTGACCACGTCAACCCTGGCTTCTAATGTCTTGAAGTGGAAGCTAGGAGTCATCAATTTGCGAGTAGATTTCCATCTCTCACCTGGAAAAATTACATAATTAAACACATAGTCAACTAAAGAATCTTGAGTAACTAGTAAAAATTCGTCGTTACCGTGTGTTTCCTTGATAGCTTCCATAATTTTTGTTGGGTTGAAATTACTGTGATCGTATATTGTTTGTTAAGGCGAGACTACACAATACTGCCATGGCATTAATGCCCACCGTGCATGCTCGTGGGAGTGCCAGGCGATCGCCGCAACATAACGAAGTTTAGTTTTGTCGACACCAGCCAACGCGTATTGCCTATTGTCTTAACTATAAGTAGGCGCACAATTACAATCTTCATAGCAGGTACTGCTAAATATTTCAATCACCTTTTGTGAAATTAGCAATATTTTATGTTGAGCCTAGGATGTTTACTGACTATGTATTTAATAAATTACTCGTTTCTTAACCAAGAGCTTTTGCGGACCATTGTCCTTAGATATCACACTAATATTTTAAATGAGTGTTTGTGTGTGTGAGTTAATTTGTTACTTTTCTACGCTAAACCGCTAAGTTATATCTAAAAATCCTTGATTATATTTTTTATCTGTAATGCTAGTAAATTACCTTCAGATGTAGAAACTGAGTTTCCGAAAAATGGCATCATGGCAGCGTTTCTCTCGGTTGGTTTAGCCAGTTCAGTAGGATGAGCTAGTATTGCCTGTAAAACAATTCGTATTAAAGCATTTAAAAAGCTTATTAACATTTAATAAAATTTAGAGCCTGTTCAACCATTATAACAAGTCAAATAAAATTATGCGTCATGAAAAACACTTGGTCCAGTGTGCTTAAAGTAATCTGACTAAGTAGAAAGGAAAATATTATTATCTAGTTATCGCGGACCGCGAAATTTGTTGAATTAGTCCGTGATAATTATAAAATTGCTACGGAAATAGTATGAATTTAAACAGATTTATGACAGCGTGGGTTTTGGTGCAGTTTTCTTGAAATCGGATAGTCTAAGCAAATATACGCTTCATATTATTATAATCGATGTCAAAGGTATTAATAAATGATCGAACTTCAACAGATCTGCTATTGGATCATTCATCTGGCTAAGGCTCAAAAGATGGCGCCGGCAACATTATTATACATTATTCACTGGCTTTCCGCGTTATACGGGAAGATTAAATTTAGGCATAATTCTTAGAATCATTGGTATTTTTTTAAATATAATTATGATATAGGCAGACGTTTAGAAAGCATTGCTTACGCCAACATCATCGGATTCGCACAGCATCACCCACTCCTCGGAGCCGACCGTCAGCCTGTAGTTGGTCATCCCGTACTTTCGCCACAAGTTCATCAGAATCTTTGATACGCCTGAAATTAACCAATTTATCATTCATCATGCTCGCCAACTCTATCTAATTAACTATAATTGAAAAATAAAAGGTTTCATTGAACATTGTTATTGTCGATGTCTTTTGTAGGTAGAAATCCTCGTCAACAACAGTGTTCACTGTTGTTGAACATACACCTTTCTTATTTTTCAATTGTAGTTGGGTGTATCACTTCCTTATTTAATATTTATTTCATTATTTATACAAAGCTGGAGTGATATCAGGTATAAAGCAATAAAAACAGACAAGCAAATATGTAAAAAGTTAATGTAATTTTGAGCACTATTTTACAAAGCAAAATTTAATTCACAACACTCGTTGGCCAACCTAAAGTCAACGATAGGCAGGCATAAGCTTATATCAAACATTTAGTTTTTTCCAGAACATTGTGTTGCCAAATGTATTTATTTGCAGTCATTATCTGCTTATTAAAACCAAATTAACTAGCGCTAGTTAGTTTGGTTTTGATTAGCAATAGAATCACAGCTGATAAGAAGATCTACCAAGTTCTAAATCTTGGTTGGTCTTTGTTAAGTACCTACAGCTGTGATTCTGTTGCCACTAACCTATCAACTCTATTATCAGATCAGCTCTTGGAACTATTAAATCGTATTGTCAGCGACTTTACATATACATTTAACATATCAATAATGGAACTAGTTCAAATTGAACTAACAAACAAACAAAAAAGTAAAAAAGTGTAAAAAAAAAAGTATCAGTAATTTTATTCTTGGGTCGTTTATAAACAAGGTGTTCCACCAGGCATCATTATTGGACCTTTGTTATTTCGCAATTTATTTTTTACCAAAGCCTCACTAGAGAGTGTTATTTTTGCGGATGACACTACTTTTCTAATAAGAGGCGATGACACTACTCTTATACTAAGAGGTGATGACACTTCTTTTATAATAAGAGGCGACGATAGAGAACTACTAGAAATAAGTACTTATAAAACGTTATCATACACCTAATTGCAATTATTAATGATGAATAAAATGTAGAGTTGCTTTATACGGCTACATTGAGATTTTACATTACAGAAAGTTAAATTATTAACACCGCACGCAGACCAAAAAAGTGGATCGATTTGTCATTGCAATTAAATACACTCATTATCAGCAGAAGCAGTTCTCACGGCGCATCACGGCTCCGTGTCTTCCGTCCTCTTTATTGAGGGGAAGCTCCGTTAATGTAGAGAGAAAGGATGTGTTCACTCGTGCTTGCAATTCGTGGTACAAGTATCATGTCAGTTGTAAAGTTTTTATTCATAAAAAATAAGATATTTCCGCTCCCATACCTATATAAAAAGATACATGTCTCCGGGGCCTCTATTCCACTGGGTTAAAATGATATTGCGTTTAACATGTTATAATATTGTTTTTAACTCGGCCACCATTACTGTCAAGTAAATAAGAGTTATCAAAACGGTGGGAACACCTCAAAAGCAATATCGTTTTTACCATGTAGAATCTCAGCCCTGCTCAATTTCAATCTTCGAAACGATACTAGCCCTAGACACACGAGGGTTCAATAATTGGTTGTATTAACATCCTTGCCACACTTTCGACTTAAAATTCGACAATGTACCTACTTAGGTAATTTGAAGAAAAAAACATGACGTAATAATTTGCACATCGGCTTGCGGGTTGAATACGCTCTAACTCTACCTTTTTACGGTTCCGTATCAAAATGGTAAAAACCCCTTATCGGTCTGTTTGTATGTCACAGCAGTTTTTCTCAGTAACTACTCTGAACCTATCAAATCAAATTTGGCATAGGTATAAAACTTGCTTAGGCAGAACAGGTCTTGACGTGCACATTAGAAAACTATTTTATAAAAAATATATTCATTGGATTTATGATGAAAAAGTACCTTATTTCTGAAGTGTACAGGCTGAAATACGACCAATGGACATTTATTAATATATTATAGGAGAAGTATAACGAAGTTATTAAAATCAACAGTCTTTGAGATATTAACAAAATTAGCTGGAGGTATTTGACGACAAATCTGATGGCGCAAGGTGTATTAATTTTTGTTAAGTAAGTATCTTTACGGAAACGAGTGCAACAAGTTTGAATTTTCTCCTTAAGTTTAATGTGAACATATTTCGTTTTCACTCATTATTAAATTAATCGTTACGTCTAAATATTAAAGTCGCATTCACATGTGACCACTTCGTTTGCGGTAATGGGTAGGTTAGGTTCGTGAGTTAACTTCAAATACCCGAAGGGCAAATCGCCAAGGAATAGAGACTGCGCCATGCGGGGCTCCGTCGATTTTGCTATGACAGACGTAAAGTGAAAAACAATGCGGTCATTTTGCGTCTCGGAAATTTTGAGGTTTATTGCAGTTTAGGCAAAAATACTAGTAGTCGTATTGCGTTTGGACTGTCTTGAGACCTACCCAAACTTTCTATATTACTAATAAACACTAAAAGTTGGGGAATAGTTTTGATGTGAATCATATTAAATATGGACTTAAAAATGGAACCCTCGGTGCACGAGTATGACTCGCATTTGACCGGTTTGTAAACACCTTTTACTTATCCCTATTGTAGCAAATAAATATATCTTTTAAGTAAATTACCATCAGAATCGAAGCCGAGCTGTAAGGCATTCCCAATGATGGGCAGACCTTTTTCCCCATTAAATTGGCGGAGCAGCTTCCAGGAGCGGGTGCTCTTGCGCTTGTAGTCGTGCACAAACACGAGCGCCACCAGCACACACAGCAGGGCGACCACGATTAACATAGTGATGCTACTCGTACAAACGTTGAGTAAATACATTAATAAGTCCATATTGGTTTTAGGTCTTTAAGCAAAAATGTCTCTTTTTCGCGTTCATACACAATTAACGACTTTGTTATCTTGCTTTGGTTTTTAAGCAATTTCTTATCAAGTTAACTCAAGCGTAAACTTACGTTCACGGAGATAAAAATATTATCATTATGATTAAGAGGACGCCGATCGTCCAGTGGCACCCTTATTGTTTTCTAATAAACTAAAGTATACCGGGTGTTGCCTTTAATAGGAGCAATCAATTGAGGGATCGTTTCTACTGTATAAACGTAGCAACATTTGTTTTACAACTTTTACATAATATGTAATTTATTATTGGGGATTTTTTCGAACAAACTAAATAGCATTTTCAATAGTCTAGTTGACATCTAATGTTAGTTTACAAACTTCGTAGTTTTCGCAATACATTGCTGGCTTGGAAAATCTAAATTCATTGATATTTTGTAAACAACAAGTTATTTTCAAAAGTTGTAGAATAAATGATGTTACGTTTGTGGTGTGGAAACGATCCCTAAATTTATTGCACCTATTACAGGCAACACCCGGTATTTAAAAATAGAAGAAAAGACTCCTGCAGTCTGAGGATTTTTAGACTAGTCCATTCTTATCTAATAGGATACATATTTATTGTTCGAAACGTAGAATTTAAACTCGCCGGCCAGTAGGAATTGCTTATGTAATTTAAAATACTAACACAGCTAAGCGAAAAACTGTTACCGTAGATAAATAAGCTTATGCTCGTTTACGACTTAAATATTATATGTATTGTTGCAAAGAGATAGCTATGCCAAAGGAATGTATATAGGCTAGTTATCTTGCCTGTTAGACGTGGAAAGCTTTGGGTGCAGTTTAACAGCCTTCACCTTTTTTTTTGCCAGAATAATGGGCTGCTCTATTGTTGGCACCCTACCTAAATATATTCAACTGGTTATTTGGATGTTTTTTTAACTTCTATTTCGGATGAATAAACAAAAGGATCAATTGAAATGAGTACACGTGTATCATGAAGTACACGAGTATGTATATTATATAAAGTATACGAGTATGTATTAATATATTAACTGGTTAATTCGAGTTCAATTGTATGTGCTCGAAGCATAGATTTGTTAGTATCGTTATTAATAACCTATCTTGAGTAAGATGCTCGTCTCAAGATACGTCAAAAATAACAGTATAACTATTTTGCATAACATTTACTTTGATGTGTCTTGAGACGGGTACTTTATACAATCAACATAAGTTTACTACGAGTAATTAGGCCTCAAATAGTTAGCATCTGGTTTTTATGTTAATAAGAACATATGAAACCGTTGAAATCAGAATCTGCGAAGTTCAAAATGAAACATCCTAGGTCAACTGGTATTTTTTTCAAGCGGTTTCGATATTTATTTTACCACTTTTACGGGACATTTTAGCATTTATGTTTGATGTAAAATAAATTTGCTGTGTTAGCAGCACCTAATTTAAAATATTTATAGAGTCCAAATAGCTCAATTATTTTCCATTTTTATCTACACTAATATTATAAAGAGGAAAGATTTGTACCTATTTTTGTATGTTTGTATGTTTGTAATGAATAGGCTCAAAAAGTACTGGGCTGATTTAAAAAAATCTTTCACCAATAGAATGCTACATTCTTCCAATTTGACATAGGCTACATTTCATTTTGAAAAAAATTAGGGATCCTTGGTAAAATTTGAACAATGTAACCGAAGGTGTAGAAAAATGAGTCTTAAAATGTCTTCCGTCGAAGCTTGCGCAACGGATTTTGATGCGGTTTTTTTTAATAGATAGAGAGATTGAAGAGGAAGTTTTATATGTATAATACTTTAATCCGGAGCGAAGCGAGGGCGGGTCGCTATACTATATACAAGAGTTAAATTAATTACATGAATTAAAAAAAGGGTTATTTATTAGCGAAAGGATTTTTTTTTAAATCTAAGTCTAAGTGTTTCGACGTAACTTAAACCTAGATAAGAATTTTGACGACTTCGTCTGTACCACGAATAGTAAGTAAATTATTTTTGAATAGCCACGGTTTTTAAAATTATAAACTACAAATCTACTGTTGCTTACGCGGTTCGAGTGAATACGCGTTTTGATACACATCTCATAGCGCAACTAATTCTAGTAATCCATTTACAACTTATTTATTATTACAGTTCCTATTATACTCGAAAGTCGTAACTAGGCCCATGTCAGGCTGTGTAGATAGCTATATGTATAAATTGGATTGAGGACCTTGAATTAAATACCGAACACCATGTATACACTGTCAATTTAATGTTATAAATGAGGATTTTGCAGTGTATAATAATTATTATAGTAATACTGTATCCGGACATAGAAGAACACAAGATACTGTACCTAATGAATATTAATTTCGTAACATTTTGGAAAAACTAAAATATATTCCCATTTTTTCTCAATTTCTTTTAGTTAAATTTTTTTTATGCTACAAACGCATTCTCCCGTCGTGATGGCGAAGACAAAAAATATCCAGTAGGTAGATCGGCTGATGATTAGTTTTCCTTATAGGCATATTATATGAAGTGGGACGTAGGTAATTTACTTTGATAAACTAGCGCTGTTAACTACGAGTATGGATTTCCCAGAAAATATAAAAACACACCGTTCAATTTTATAGGTAAAGTATTCCCATCTTACTAATAAGTAGGTACACAATAAGTATGTGCCCATGCCTATATTATTCATAATAGCATCGTGTGTTTGTCAAAAAATACTAAACGTTATGTAGCCAAATTAGATTAGATTATTGAGATCGCTATTTAGCGGTAAGACCGCCTGTTGTATACCTATGATTTAAATGTACTTTTCCGTGTTCTGTTTTTATTTTTTATTTTTTGGTGTTCAATAAAGAGTATTTGTATTGTTTTGTATTGTATTATGAAAATTTTATTTAGGTAACATTTACCTACCCACTAATTTCACAAATAATATACTAATACTAACATTAATTTCATGTAAAGCGCGGTATTGCATTGTTGCGAGATTTTAAGATTAATTTAATTCGATTAACCCTTTACTACACAACAATACGTATGTCGATGACGTAATATCACAAGGATTATTTTATGCTATGGTATTATCAGGTCAGTTTATACCTGTGAAGGGCTTACCTATGTCGCGTGGCAGCGACACACCGCGACAAACATCAGATTTTGTCGACCGCGGCCGCTTACGGATCATTGTTTTAGCAATTACCTAGTTTGAAATGTCT
This sequence comes from Acleris holmiana, assembly GCA_949316455.1. NCBI lineage: Eukaryota > Metazoa > Arthropoda > Insecta > Lepidoptera > Tortricidae > Acleris > Acleris holmiana. Next base: position 12,303,195 of record OX438768.1, read on the forward strand.
TATGCGGTATTCGCAGCACGAAACGAATTCAAATGCTAAACATATAAAAGGATTAAAGACAATGAGCGGCAATATAAATAATTCATGGGTTGGTTCCATGTTGACATTGCTCTGATGATATTTTATTAAATAATTGTCGCGCGTAATTGTTCATGTAGGAAGAACAGTATACGACACGCTAGCCTAGTTGGTAAGTTTGTAGTGACCCTGCCTTCGAAGCTAAGGCCTGGGTTCAAATCCCGGTGAGGGCAGATATTTGTGGTTAGAGCACAAGTATTTGTTCCTGAGCCTTGGATATCCTTTCTATGTATTTAAGGATACCTATATATCTTTAAATAAGTAAGTTTATCGTTGTCTAGTACCCATACTACATGCCTAGAGCTTAGTTTGGGACTAGGTCAATTTGTGTGACATTGTCCTGTGATTTATTTATTTAAGTAGCAGTCTTATGAGGACAAAATATATTTTATTTGTAGGTATCTATCAATTTGTACAGTAAGGTTTCATCGTGACAATATAAAGGGAAAGGTATAAAAAAGATAGTCTATGTGTGAGAATTGTATCCGTCTATCAATTTATTTAATCTACATTTGTTCGAAATCAACAATTTGTTTGACTAAGCAAATACTATATTTAAATTGAAATAAGCACTATTTAATAAATAAAATACTAAATCTAATGGCTTTCCATAGTCTTACCCTCTTATTTATAAACGCATAATAGCTAAAATGTACTGAAAATATGCTTTGGTCTTATTTTTAATGGTAAGATTTGAATTCGACAGGAAGTGACAAAGCACACTTTAACTAAAATTGGTTTATTGTGTGTTTATGAATAACTAGGGGATAAGCCTTTAACATCATATTATCACGCCTCCGAATGATCCACAGAACTTTCTTAACTTGAACGCGTGACGCATTAACCCATTCATTATGCTAAAGCATAAACGTAACCTATAATTTTTTGCTAGCCTTATATTACTTAGGGAATAACAATAAATGACCAGCAATTGTCTAGTCACGATAACAATTGGATAATTATCTAAGCTTCCCTCTTCTTCAATCTTAGTTTTACGCCGTTGATGGATTCGGTAATGATTCTATGGGCGAACTGGGGTTCGTCTTCGGGGGCGCCCGGCAGCACCTCGTACCTCCGCAGAAGGTTCGAGAGGGTGGCCTTCATCGCAACCCAAGCGTACCGGAAACCTGAAAATAAACACGTTTTTGTCAAAACAACGTTCCGTCTTTACTATTATTTAGTTGCAAATTAAGAGGATTATAAGTGCTGCGTGGAATTATTTATGTTATTGGTAGGTGCAATTTTTTCGATGTTAAAATCGACCAGTCGCACGGATTTCAGGAAAAAATTACAAGTTGCTAGTATTACAACAACAAAGCACGTTTTTATTAGTTTTTTTGTTTCCTTTATTGTGCTCATTAGTGCATGTATTTTTGTGGCAGTAAATATTATTATCTTTCTTTCTTTCTATTATTATCATTAACATTACTCACCGATGCAGTTTCTAGGGCCGGCGCTAAACGGCACGAAAGCATATGGGTGCAGGCTGTTGAAGAATCTTTCCGGCTTGAACTTCTCAGGCTCGGGGAACATCTTAGGGTCAGCGTAGAGGGCTTCGTAGTAAACGACTACCTGGGTACCAGGAGGGATAATCCTGCCATCTGTAATAGTAATAAAATATTCGACAAATATTTTACACTGATGCACGAGTAAAATTATTTAATTGGTTTTTTGTTTGTCGTAGAATTATATAAACTTTTAAATAAAATATTAACCTTTAAGTGGTAAATCATTCTGCAACTGCCGCCCGATTTTGGTCACAGTGGGGATCACTCTGATGCTCTCCTTGATGACAGCCTCTAGATACTTCATTTCGATCAGGTCATGGTTAGTGGGTTGCCTTAGCGGGTCGTTGTTAAAGATGGACTCCTGCTCTTCGACTACTCTCTTCTGGATTTCTGGATATTTGGCCAAGCAGTACAGGGTGTGTGCCATTGTCATTGTGGTGGTGTAGTGTCCCTGTGGCAAAGAAATACTTGATTTAGAACTAACGCGTAAAAAGGTATGTTTAATACAATTTTGATTAGGATTTTTTTTTAATAAATTAAGCCACCAGGTTGCCTTCTCCAGATTTATGATGTACTTTGCAACTTAATGAAGCTTGTACGTTGTAGAAGTTATCAAATGACTCACGGTGAAGCACAGCAGCGTGATTTCCTCGTTAATGGTCTCATCAGGGGCAGGATCACCGTTGGGCAGAGTGCTGAGGAGAAGGGAGTCCAACATGCAAGCCTTTTCTGACACCTTCTCATACACCAAGGCCTTAATATCTACATTGGCATTCCTGTTGTTGCTCTCGATTTCATCAATGAATGCATTTAATTTCACTCTCCTTTCGCGGATCAGCTGTAAGTAAATAATTCCAATTAGCACTTTCATTCGTAATACAAATAATAAAATACGTACAAATGGTATTTCACTTTCCAAAATGTTGGATATATTATAAATCATACCTAACCTAACCTAACTTAGCCTTGTCTATATTAGAAATTTATGAAATTGTGATATTTACGGTTCCAGCGACATAAAAACTATGACTATCAATAATTATGTCAACAATGACATTATGACCAAAACATGGGAAATAATGGGTTATCAAGTGCGTCATCAATGCCTACCCTATCACTGTAGTCCCGAATAGTCTTGATGGTGTCCATCATTTCACGGTAGATCGGTGTCAGCTTGAAGATGAAGCTAATGTTCCTCCAGTAGGAGAAGTAGTTTTCAGTTGCGATTTGGATAACCCTGTAAAGGAAAACAGTGTCATTTGATTTCTTTTGTCATCTTAAACAAAGACGAAGCCAGGAAATGTAGTTTAAAATAATAAATCTATTTAGGTCGTTTACTCACTTTCCACTGGCGGCTAAGTAGGGGTGGTCAGGGTTGGCAAGCATGTTGTGGTCGACTCCCATCAGCGTGTTGCAAAGAATATCGAACATGAACGGCCTGAGGTATCTGTACATGTCGACGGGTGCTTTATCAACATATTGGTCGAGGACTTGGTTCAAAGCGTCGGTGCGGGAGTTGACCGCGTCAACCCTGGCTTCTAATGTCTTAAAATGGAAGCTAGGGGTCATCAATTTGCGAGTAGATTTCCATCTCTCACCTGGAAAAATTACATAGGTAGTTAAATATATAGACGACTAAACCCTTAACTAATAAAAATTCCAGCGTAACGTGTTTTCCTTCCTTTATTTTTGTTTGGTTTAAATGCCTGTGGTCGTAAATTACTTGTTATGGCCAGACTTGAATACTGCCGTGGCGTTAATGCCCACCGTGCTCTTAGTGTGCTCGTGGGAGTGCCAGGCGATCGCCGCAACAAAACGAAGCTTGGTTTCGTCGACTCCAGCCAACGCTGATTGCCTAGTCTTAACTATAGGTGCACAATTTCTATCTTCATAGCAGTAACTGTTCAATATTTGAATAATATGTGTCACCTTTTGGAAACAATCTCAATTGATTTTTCCTGAGCCTAGGATGTTTACTAAGTATGTATTTAAGTATTTACTTATTAATATAGTAATAATAGCCTAATTTAAATTATTTCAATCGGTGGAAAATGGTAACTGCAAGAGTTTGTGGGTGTGTGCGTGTGATTTAGTTAGTTCACGGTGAAACAGCTAAACAGATTTGGATGAAATTTGGAATGGAGATAGATACCCTAAATTAACAATATAGGCTACCTTTTATCCCCAAAACAACACTGTTCCAGCGGGATGGTCTACTTTTATTTGTACTGCTATTATATTACCTTCAGAAGTAGAAACTGAGTTTCCGAAGAATGGCATCATGGCGGCGTTCCTCTCGGTTGGTTTGGCCAATTCAGTAGGATGAGCCAAGATTGTCTGTAATAATAAAAAACATATTAAAGCATTTATAAAAAGGTGATTGATAATTGGTAAAATTTAGTGTTAGATCGACCATCATAGCAAGCCAGGAAATTAGTTTTTTTTTATTACGTCTTCTGAAATACATTGGACTACGTGCTCCAAAGATGTCTGCATAATTTTTATATCCGATGAGCTGATGGTAAATTTGTTGAATTTGTTTGTGATTCAGAGTCGCTACGAAAATTGCATGACATTGAATAGATTTATGACTGCGTGAGTTTTTTGTTGCAGTTTTCCTTGAAGTCAGATAGTCCTTGCAAATAATGGCTTCATGTTATAATAATCGATCTCAAGGCAATATTATCACAGAACTGCAACCTACTATCAGGTCATTCATTGGCTTTAAGAGATTAATTATCTTATGATTTGACGACGGTATTGTACGGGAAGATTAAATTTAGACTACATCTCCCTTAATCACTGTTGTGATTGGTAAATGTTTTTTTTTGTTCAATTATATTATGGACAAGGTTTTAGAAAACATTGCTTACGCCAACATCATCGGATTCGCACAGCATCACCCACTCCTCGGAGCCGACCGTCAGCCTGTAGTTGGTCATCCCATACTTTCGCCATAAGTTCATCAGAATCTTTGATACGCCTGAAACAATTTGTCATCATTATGTATGCAATTATCAGTTAGAATTGGGACATTAAAGTTGTGAATACTTGACGAACATTGTTATTGACGATGACTTATACCTACACGCGAGAATGTTTTCCTTATGTAATCTATTTAATCTCATTAAATTAAGTCGTAATTTTAAAATAATTGTCGAATGTTCTAAATCAGTGTGATATCAGGTATCAAACAATAAAATCAGACAAGGAACACTATAAAAAGTTAGTGTAATAATAGGCTGTCTATAATTTCATCGAAACACCTTTCATCGAATTTAATTTCATCGAACGCTATTTTCTGCTGAATCCATAATGTTTTTATCTTAAACATCAAACCTAACCTAACCAACGTAATTAATGTTTACTCGTAAGATACCCTGAAAACATTATGGTTTCAGCAGAAAATAGCGTTCGATGAAAGGAAATTCGATGTTGGTATTTCTGTAGCTCTGCCTACCCTCTGGGAATGAAGATGTGATGTTATGTATGTATGTATGTAGAATCTGCTTATCAAAATCAAACTAGCCAGTCCAAATTCAGTTGGTCTTCGTTAAGTACCTATAGCTGTGATTCTGTTAGCACCAACACACCTACTCTATTATCCGATCAGTTGTTGGACACTATAATATTGTATTTGTTATTGAGTTTACCTATGTACACAACAAAAAAACTTGACGTATACTGACAAACAATAAAAAAAAAAGAAGTTAAATAACAGCTGAGCGTTTCTTTTTTTTTTTGCCACTAGCACATTTTGCAGTGTCCCATGACTTTGCATTTAAAAATGAAATACTTAATGTATATAAGTAAAGGAGTTTGTATTTTTTACTTATTCGTCGTTTTATTTGCACACTAAAAATGATTTTACAATACATAAAAAGCATGGCATTTATTTAAAATTTATTAAAAAACGAAACCTCTACTTTTTTTAAGTATGAAATAACGACTGTCCCATCGTAAAATCCATAACTTAACATTGGAATATCTTCATGATGGTCAATAAACCTATATGAACTTTTGAATTTTAATCTATGCTTAGTAGTATTAAGATTCATTTTTCATCTACTTTGTTGAGTTAACTCCAGTAATATGGTAGAATTTAATTTTTAACTCTTGTCCCAGGAAATGTTCCGAAAGTAATTTCCTATTGTGTTCCCCATTTTACTAGCTTATATTAAACTAAATACTACCAAGACTTATTATTTGCGATGGGCAACACAAACAAATGTCACTTCCCACGCGGCCATGTAGTTACGGTTAGTTGTCATTCAGAAAAACAGAAGAGAGCACGTGCGTAGGTGTTGTGACCAATATATTTCCTATTGTGTACTTGTGATTTTACGAGGTAAGTTAAATAATTTACTTATATTTGGTTACTTATTAGGATAGTTAATATTATTACGAACACTTTGATATAAAGTCATAGAACACTTTCCATAAAACAAGCCCGGATTTTTTTTTTAAAACCTTGAACACGTGTTGTGTAACTTCTTTTTGTGTTACTTTTGCGTGGTAACATATCAAAGGAAAGCTAAGCTACACTAAGAGGAAAATAATAAAGGCTAGTTTTCATTGTTGTACAGGGCTAAAAAAATGACAGAGCAACCTACTAAGATTTCTGGGGCCTAATAATTTGAATGATTTTACAGTTTCTTATAGATCTCATTTTAGGTACATATATTATTATTATGGGTTACTACTATGTGCTTGATTTTTGGTGCAATTAAAAAAAAACTACCAATCAATCGTTTTATTTCATCAATTTCACCTCTTCATAAAATAATTGTATAAAACTTAATATTGAGGTTCATTATACACATACCCTTACATTTCTTCCTTTGTTACCAATGGTTTTCTTTGTTACTGTCCCAACATTTTTACCGTCGTTATTTTCGTTTTATTTCATTTATATTATATAAAAAGAAATAATTGAGCTACTAATAAAACACATGAAAACGCAATCGTAATACAATATACAAAAACTTATTCAGATATGCTTACTTTACATAGAAACAAAACTATAAGGGCAATTTTAGGTCAAGGTAACACAAAAAAAGAATCTGTACCAAATTTTCAAAGATAATTTATAATTTGATAGAATATTTTCACACCATTACATTACTTTTATAGTATTTTTTTATAACACACCAACATTAAGGGATAAATTGTGCACCTTTTTATGATATTAATCAAAGAAAAAGTAACACAATAAGAACCAATATTGTCCTTACCCTCGATATTTTGCGATTTTTCATTATTTAAACCTATTAAAAAGCGGTCACTTGCACAAAATCTAAAACTTTATGAAATATTCAATCGAATTTCGCTCATAAACTATATGATTAGTGATATTTTGTTTTTTTGTCAATTTTGAAAACTAGTGGCAAAAAAAAAGAGAAACGCTCAGCTAGTAAAAACCTTTCAACAGTCAGTTCATTTTCAGAAATGGGCTGTTTAAACACAAGAAACTTACCATCAGAGTCGAAGCCGAGCTGTAAGGCATTCCCAATGATGGGCAGCCCATTTTCCCCGTTAAATTGGCTGAGCAGCTTCCAGGAGCGGGTGCTCTTGCGCTTGTAGTCGTGCACAAACACGAGCGCCACCAGCACACACAGCAGGGCGACCACGATGATCATGGTGATACTACAAACATACAAAAATCTATTAGTTGTAGGTCTAAATTCTAAACGGCCACGCCCTTTTTTTTACCTTCATGGACAAATAACAATTTCGTTATCTGGCTATGGGTTTTTAAGCAGTTTCAAGACGATTATCACGTTCACTCGAGCGAATAAGACGTTAGTGTACGAATAATGATTAAACGTTGACTCTTATTGACTCATTTTATTAGTACTTGAATTATTAACCTCAACAAAACCACTCCCTATTTTTTCGGCGCGGAGCCCTCATTGCCTCGCCCCCGCGCATACCGGTAAAGAATCTGTGCCGAACCGCTACAAAACCTAAGGCACGTATTGATACCGCACCAACAACTAAGGAAAGGGTTTTCTTTTGTTTCTCACCACATGAGTTTATTTTTTGATAGTCATCGGTCTAACCTAACCCAACATACGTAATTAATGTTTAAGATATCCTGAAATCATCATGGTTTTAGCAGAAATAAATCGATGAAGTGAAATTCTGTATAATGAAGGGTTACCGCCTCTACCTACCAATTTTTTTTTTATAAGTTCTACTTTCTTTCCACGCGCTTGTGGAAGCGCATTTCTGCATGCAGTTTAAACTTTACTAGTAGATATAAGTTTTATTTAGTTTACGAGTAAGACTTCGCGAGTCTCACGTGTATATTTACTCATCTCATTAGACGTTGGATATCGGAGTTGAGCAATGTACAGTTTTTACAGAAAAAGAGGGCAATTTTATTTCGATACCGAAGGGAGGGTAAAAATTTAGAAGGAAGAAATCAATTGCGTCTTAGCAGCTAGCTCACGTGTAGCAAATCTCGCGCGGCAGTACCGCCGTACGTCAGCCACATTCCCGCAATCGTATTACCTTAATCACAATGTTGCCCCGCGGAGGGCAGTTTGCATGCGTCGTAATGGCCCTCAGTATGGTACCCCGCCCGCCATATACCACACCTGGCTATTTGTTAGCCACGCTTTAGAAACACGCTTCGGTCTATAAGCTAGTAAATATACGATGATGTATCGCTGTAAGTTAGCAAAGAGATTTTATTTTAAAATTCTGAAACATTCAAGTTTTTGTAAATATCCGTATCCGTCCGTTTATTCTAAGCAAGTTGAATAAATTAAAGAAAGTTTGATGGTTGATGTGTGACCGGCTCTATTTTAAAGCTACGTAAGTAAATCGTCGTCGTTCGCGATGATGGGGCATTTGAAATAGTAATTCGGGCCATTTGCAATTAGCGGGAAATTTAGTTAAGCGCCGAGCAAGTTGGCGGCTGATCAGCGGGCACGTCGGGAGTTCCTAACACTCATTAATTTCTTTCAAGTCCCTGCCAACTTCCCTGGCTCTTTCACACTAACAATTATTAAGGAATTACTTTTGGTTCATTATTCCGAAAGCAAATTACGCACACGCCCCCAACACTCGTCAGCTGTATTTCCGATTGAACTCATCGCAAGTTAATTGTAACTTCTTGTTGCCAACTAGAGCTATTAGATCATATTGTTTTGTGGCTGAGCTGCGAAAACAGAGATTTAACAGTAGAGTGAACGCGCTTCTATTTAGTTCTGTTGTAGCTAATACTTTAACGCAGAAGTGAGGACGTGTCGATTCGATTTTGCGGGGGGATAACTTAGCTGGTTTTAAATATTATTTGTTTGGCATATTTGCATTAATTTAAAAGAAACCTAAAAAGTAAATGCTTCTTGTATGAAACCGCTGGCAACATTTAAGTACCTATACAATAAATATAAAACGATAATTTTGTTAAGCAATTATGAACATTTGAAGTAATAACAGCAGGTTTCAATTTATTTTCAGTCTTGTTGGAGAGCCTGTTAGCGAGGAACATACTCCGGCTGAAACTACGAGGTCCAAGTTTGAAGAGAATCACTGGTGGGTAACATTGTTGGCTACGTTAGGCAGTAAACTTTTAATAGAATCAACTTTGCAATAAATCTACCTACATCAGCTGGCCTGGATAATAAATATCAGTGGACATTCAAGTTAAAGGTTTGTTGAGTTAACTTTCAGTTGAATTTTGTAAGAATTTTACATGAATAAAATAAAATAAACGTTCGTTAATGAAGTTGTCTCCTTAAATTAACACGAGATAACTTACGTGATAGGGAATAATTCCGTTAAAATAAAACTTTTAGCAGCTAATAAAATTCTGAAGCACACTGCTATAACAACAAGTGCGTCCTCACAGTAATATTTTGCAAAAATAACTTGATTCCCAGCGCAACTCGTTGTGAGACACAACTGGCTGAGAGGCGCGGAGGAAACAAATTAATTACACAAACAAAGTTCGCCCGTATATATTACGAGATGACTCCACGACTACTTAGAGCTTACGCTCATAACGGAATCTGAGTAATGAAGTTAGGTATAATTGAGACGTGGCTATACCCCGCGGGCGAGGCGGTAACGCGTTCGCACCTCGCATACCGAACAGTCCCGTACTCCCCTTGCTCCCCGCTTTGGCAGTGTTTACACAACAACGCATTTGCTTAATTATGGAACTAGCGTCGCTTTCACGCACACTAATTGTTTGTTTTTAGTTTCAGTTACGTTTTTTGTAGGCGGTAACGTCCTTTTCTAGTAGAACCGTCATATTTACTTACAAAATATGAGCCACAAAGATAGCTACAAGTATGTTCCGAAATTATAAATCAGATTCAAAAGTTAACGAGATTAACAAAGTTAGGAGAATTGCTATTGGGGTGTATTGCAAAAATATTGTACATAGTTAAGGCCCTAATTTATCAAAAGTATTTATCTAACAGGTTACTTATAAGAACGTTAATCAGCTGCCTAACTGGACTAGACTGCGCGCGTTGCATTTTATACGAAATTTTATGGTTATTTTGAAATGTGAAATCACTAGTAATAAGGCGATATTAATAAAATAAAAATAATAACAATAACATACCATATTTTGTACTCGTGAAAGGCCACATGTTTTTTTATTGTTTAATTTTTATGTGGTTATCGATTTTCATCAGGTTTTTGAAAAATAAACGCTTGTAACTGTCTTGCCATCCACTGCCTTCCAGTGAATTGTGTATCAAAACATTCTTTGAAGTCTTGGCTATTATTATCTATTAGTATTAGCTGCTACAAAGTGCGACTTTAAAGAGATATCTTAATTACAACTAATTAACCTGATAACTCCTGTTAAAATGCATGTTTGCGTAAACCTGTGACACTGTAACTGTGGAATGAACTTCCGTTGTCCTTAAGGCAGTCCCCTTCTGTAGTCTCTCTAAAGAGGAATTTAAAAACTTTGTGGCTGAATGAGTCGTGAAGTCAGGTTCCTATAATGATTAGAGTTCTTATTTATATATTTATGAAGGTATATATGTATATGTATGTATATATGTATATATGTATATATGTGTGTATTATACATGTACGTTTATATTAGTTTGTGTACTCGCTAATTTGTTTAAAATTAATTAATTTATTTATAAGTATTATCATTTCTTTTTACTTTTTGTGCAAACTTGTATGTGTCCAACCCCATGCATTGTCCTTACTCATTTGCTTCAGGGTTAGCTGGAAGAGATCCCATTTAGGGATAAGTTCGCCTTTGTACATTAATTTTGTATTATAATTGTAATATTTATATTTTTGTGCAATAAAGAGTTTACATACATACATATACATACATACCTCTTTAATGACGTAATTAACTAATATATCAATGACAAACATTAAAATAGGGTAGAATAATATGTTTATATTAATTTTCGGGTGTCACATCAAGAAAGTAACATCGAATTTAACCGTGTCTAAGTACTTTCAACATTTCCAATAAGGAATTAGTTGACATTTTGCTTTTAAGCGGTCAGGAAGTTCACAAGTGTCTCGAAAATATCAAGACCAAGTATTCTGCTCTTGTTGATGATGATTTGGAGCAAGTTAATCGTCACCTAAGCCGGCATTTCACACCTGCGTTTTCAAAGAAGTGGAAGCAATCGGCCAGAACTAAGGCTAAGTTTTACAATAAAAATGAAGCCTAGTTGCAGCTGGCATTTACTTTGCCGGCTTTAATTATTAGTTTCAGAAAAAAAGCGGGTTGGCAATTTAATAGGTTGCGAAACGATGCATTAGTCAAAGATTTGTCGGCGAAAAGGTAGAGAACCAAAAAGGGTATTAAAATATACAGATGCAAATAATGGGTCTAATGATTAAAGCAAGGGTATTTGGTAAGCTCGTGTTAAACTGAAACGTTTTCACGTCAAATATATAACCTTGTGCAAGGTCTGTGCGGATCGCTACCACCTTATATCCTTTAACCTTCCACCAAGCAGCAGTGTTCGCATTCTTGTGTTTCGGTGTGTGGATAAGACATCCGGTTAAATTACTAGCCTGTAGGCATTCCATTTTAGTCCTCAGAGTAGGCAACGCATTTGCCGTCTTGGGATTGCGGTTTTAAGATTGTAGTCTCGAGAATGCAAATGTCGCAGGTACCACTTATAATCAGGTGGCATGAGCACATTGAGCACATATGCGTTCGCCTTCTCCACACCATAAAAACACCCATTGAGTTTATATCTCTCTCTTACTCGCTCTCATACGCTCATCAATCCGACTTTACCTGAACCCAAAAATCCATGCGAAATGTGAAATGTTACGCACAAACCATTTCATTTGTGTATACCTAATAATTTCCCTAAATTTCATAAAACAAAGCGTAGTAAGTACTTATGCTAATTATTAGTGTCCTTCCCAATGTTTTCCCGATATAGGTAATTACATATGTTTGATGACAAATAACATTTTTTATTTACTATTTCCTTTACAAAAATGTTTATAAAATGTAAATATCGTGTTTACTTCTAGTTTTATGAATGAAATTGTTGGAATAGGTATTGAGAAACCACAATTTAACTTCGCGTTGGGATTTCCCTCTTACCATCGAGAGTTGTGAATAAACCACCCATTGCGTAATGCAGTCTAGTAGTTTATGTAACAACAAACACGGGAAACACCTTTGATATAATAAAATGACTTCCTTCCTTAACTTAGCAAAAACCACCTATGTATGTATCTAATTTAGACGCTATTAATTTGCTTTCAAATAATTTCGCGTTGTGCTTTAATTGCTTAGTTTAAATAATAAGCATAATTATACGTTTATTTATATCTCGAGACTTAACTGAAGTAAAGTTAATAAAATACTCATTTCTTAAATATTTAACACGATCTTAACAATAGAAGTACCTAACTACGTAGCCCGTTTCCGTTTTTCCTTTCCTCGTATGGAACCTCAGAAGAAACCCGCTTGTGTCTATCTCCAGCGAGTTCCATTGATGTATAATTGTAGCAAACAAAGAGAAAAACCTTGATAATACGTTACGGTGGTAGGTTAATTAGATCATTTAAAGGAAAGGTTATTTAAGAATTTTCATTCCTTTGGTTGTTTAGTTACAAAGTATAGATTTTACATTGACATTTGATTTCTTGATAACCTAAAGTGATAACAGGATATCCGTTTGCGCACTTTATATAGATTTGATAAAGACGTTCGATTATGATAATCATGAAATATTGCTCAGGAAACTTGGTTTTTATTAAATACTTTATTGCACAAAATTAGAATAGTGTACAAAAGGCGGAATTAATGCTACAAACACTCGCTACCAGTCAACTTTAAGGTGAAACAGAACTCAAAAAGTAGGTAGGTGTAATAAAATGACAATCTTTTGTTCGTGGTAAAGTTATTGAATTGATAAAATATTATGCAATTGAACGAATACCACTAACTAAATGAAAGAACTTTGCCTGGAGACCCAAAAGGAAAGTCACTCATTTTTCGAGCTTCCAAAAATCATGTATGGCATGAATGGCATCCCTTTCTTAAGCGATTTTCCAAAAGCCATCGAATACCCAATTATTCTTGTTGCTGACAGATTTAAAATCTCAAAATCTACACAGCGTAACGTGTTCAAAACAATTTTGGTTGGAAGTATTTCGTATGTTCTACTACTGTAATTTTTATTAAAATGTTCTATTTAACAGTTCAAAAGCTACCCTCCAGGACAGAATTTTTACGACTTTAGAAGCGTATATCTCGCCAACTGTTCACTTACGTAAAAAACTCACTTAAAAACCTCTGTATCATTTTGGAAGCCCTATCTAAAAATACCCCACACGCTGATGTAACTCAAAAATTTTTTTTTTGTCCCCTAGTTACATGTATAGAGTGCCACCCCTAAATATTTTTTTTTCAATTTTACTACATCATTGTCTAGCGGTTCATAGAATACATCTATCCTCCAAATTTCATTTATATAGTGCCAATAGGCTCTGAGTAAAATGGCTGTGACATACAGATGGACAGACGGACATGACGAAGGGTTCCGTTTTTGTCATTCGGCTCCGGAACTCTAAAAATAATACAATATTTCTTAGCAAAGGACTTCTAATACAATAAACAATTTAATCATTTCCTACAATGACCGTATAATGGTCGAATTTTTTTTTATATTTCCCTTAAGGAAATATATTAGTTTTCAGGACTTTAAACACATTATGACTAAAACATTTATGGCAAACAATACAAACCCATTCGAAAGGTTTGTAGTATTCCACCCACCTAGACTGTTCGACTGTTTAAAACAGCACTACTTGCGCGTTTCGCAAGTCACTGAAAATGTACAAACATTCAATTAAAATGATCAAGATTTCTTGTAAACCAACTTTTTAATTTTTACTTTTTTGTTCCTTTTTACTTTTGATATTTTTTTAATTGAGTAGGTTAAAGTACATATTATATGTATGCGCAAAATAAAAATGATTTTAATGTACTATCGAGTAATTCTTAGCAGTATGTCATACTACGTAAACTTGCCGGGTTATATTCAATTTTCGCGTGGCACGTGTGGAAATAACACGCAAGAAGTTTATGTATGACACTGGAGATTGCACGGCGAAGAACGCCTTGAAGCCAAGAAAATTTACCTTTAATGACGTCGCTTATGTTTTTGGTCCCTTTCTTTTCATCCTAAAGAAAGGGACAAATAACATAAGCCACCACATTCAAGGTCACTTTTCTTAGCTTCAATTCGTTGTTCGCCGTGCCATCTCCAGTGACATATATAAGCTTCTTGATAACACGGCTATAATTGACGTACTATGTCAAACTGCTAAACATTCAAATTCCTTGACGTAAGATAATTTTATGGTTTGGTGCGTGACGTATCAGATTTAAATATTGAAATATAGCATCTGTTTTATCTACAAGCTTAAAATATTTGTAGGAACTTTAATCTGCTGAATTAAGGTAATAAAAAGAAAACTTTAAACAGCTTCGTGTACACGTAATCTTATTTTTTTCATAAATCCCTTTAAATTCGTCCTGATAATGATAGACGTTGATTCGTCATTATAGATCGTAGAATCCCACGTGCCGGAACTCTAGCGGAAGGAAAAAGGACTTCTCTGAGCTGTAATATTTTTTGTCCGACCTCATACGGGTACGGGTATGATCACCGGGAGTTCCCATACTTGGGACGTCACGCATCCACCTAGATAAGGGAAAATGTGACAATTCATCGGTCGACCACAAATGCAACCTTACAGCGCTTTTTGCCTTCACCTCGATAAGATATCACAGATGAGTAATGAAAGGACACAGTTCTTTCATTATTTTTGATCTATGATCAAACGTATATTATCGTGTTTAACAGTACAGTTTTTTTTAAATAATGATATAGGCGTATTTTTTGCAGTAGTTTATTATTTAGGATTAAAAAAAGGTAAATATTTACTATGAAGGAAAACAAGTCATTGCATGAAATAACTTCTTAAGACGCTATCATTAAAAATTATTAAATAAAACAGTTGTTTCTAAGTTTGTATCGACTAGATAGAATTTTAATGAAATACAACGACATTTTAAAGAAGGATATACAATAATACATCCAACTAAAGTGCTGTACTATTTTATGTATAATAAAATAAAACACTGTACAAATGATGATGATGATCAGAATGATGTAGCGGCTTGCCTATCCCGCCCCAGCAGTGATCTTCCTGTGTACAAGGCAATTAAGGATAACAAAAGCTAGACCGACCTCGGATGTTTCGGAGCTTTAAAGTCTTTTGTTACCTGATAACATAACATAAACAATAATACCGATAATAAATATTTACTGCCTAAAAATATGAACACATTTCTTCGTAATAGAGAATAGCGTATCGCTATAAAGAGTGTTTCAATATGTGGGTTTTAACGCAAACCAACCAAGTTAGGCTCACTTCAACGTTATAAGGAGTTTATCGTTATAAATGATAACGTTATAAAGAGTCTACACTGTATTCTGTACTCGCAAGGCGCTGTAGGCGCGTTTCCTATACCGTACGTGGGCTAGCATATTATAATATGGAGTATACTCCTCACCGCCGACACCCTACACTCTCTTTCTATACCCAGGTCGTCACTTAGATCAGTGGTTACAATGTGACCCAACTATTGATACCTGTCAACTACTGTAAGAGTAGTTCCGTTAAGTATAAGTCGAAGCACTAGTATAGGCTGGATTGTCCCGGCGCTAAAAATCATCACCTCAATGTGAATTGTACACTTAATCATGGCTTTCGCATAAGTCTCACAAGCAGCCAGCATTCTCTTTAGAGTGCAGACTAGACGATATAAATATGACATCAGATCATTAATATACAAATTAAACAGCTTAGGAGCAGTAATCCTCCCTGCGTTAATCCACAGTTTTACAAGTAAGTGCTATTTATGTATTCAAAATCGAGTAAAGCGAGTTACGACTTGCTATTTGACATACTTATATAACACTTGATAGGGAATAAAATAATCTTGCTCGCATAAAATTTACTTTCTTGAAATCTGTGCACAGTTATATAAACTCTGCGGCTTTAAGACTTCTAATTACCAAGTTTTTTCGTTTCAAAGACTAGTGACAAATCCCACCAGTTAAAAAAATGAAAATGAAGAAAAATCACCGAATTTCTTTTAAAGTCAAAAGCTGTCTTTAAAGAAAATCTTTTCTGCAAGAATTTGTGCAATCTGTGCTTCTGGTATAAATCTTCGTCAGTGTCCAGCGTGCCTATGCGTGCAACATTACTGTTTGTGTACCAATTCTTGTTATGTCTGAAAATTGACTTTATTTTCAGTTTCAATTTATATTCTTTATTAGATTTTATTGAAAACGTAAAGTTTTTGTTTCTATAGTGATCGTACTTAGTGTGAGAGTGTTTTTTGCCGGTTTCGTCAGACAGGCCTGTGGGATTAGTGATCAAATTAGCCGTAACAATCATTACAATGGCAATCAGCGTTGATAAGGCCGTTATGATAGATAATCTATCTACTACTAATGTTTGATTTACACCAAATTGTTTGTAATGAGCTGATAATAGTGATTACTAAAACTTAAAATATACTATTATTTAAGTAAATAGTTATTTTTGCAATGAGAGAGAACGGTTTTTGCTGCAAGGGTTGATTTAGAAACCCGAGCAATCGAAGGATTTAAGAATTGATTTACGACCGTAGCGAGTGATTCTAGGTTAGAATCCTGAGTGCAGCGAGGGATTCAAAAACACGAGATGCTAATAACTTTGGTCTCGTGTAGCATATAACAAGTTTTCACCTCAGCAGCGAGAACATAGAAATTTAAGGTAAAAACCGGACAAGAGCATGTCGGACCATGCTCAGTGTAGGGTTCCGAAGCCGTTAAATACTACAAACATAAAAATCAACAAGTAATAACTATTTTTCTATTCAAAGTCAATTGGTGCCTTCTTAGATGATCTTAGTAGGTATAAATACTTTAATCGCCTGTATCTCTAGAATCAATGATGTCTACTTAGTCGTGATAGTTTTCCTTTTAAAATTCGTTTTATGCTCTTTCATTAAAGTTTTTTTCTTCTGATTTTTAGTATTTGTAGGGAAACTTGACTCTAACAAAAATAGCGCTTTAAAGCTTAATATTTCATAAACGGATCCCTTAATCTTAACTGTTTTTACAAACCCATAATATTTTTAAAGACTTATCCAACGACATCCCACACTATGGGGTAGACGGGAAAAAATACATACCCATGTTACGTATAGGTTAGGTACACTAAAAAAATTACCACAGGTTGTGGTAACGATAAAGGATCCCCGAAATCCCAATCCAATTTAGTTTAAACCGGATAATATTATTAACCACTCAAACCGCGATCCTAAACGCGTATTTGAACACCATTCATTAATTTAACAATGATTCGCACGTGAGCCTATTTGATTGCATTCCCACACTGTCATTACAGTACAGCCTAATCGTTCATGGTTTTCCTGCCGACATGAATGTGGGCCCTAAACTCATAAGCTTAGCCAAAAACCTAGGAAAGGTTGTACTCCTACTATAAATAGATATATAAAGTAAAAAATAAAATATAGATTATTTACCGAAAAGTTTACATTACATTGGACAACCAGTGGTCCCCACATTAGGTCAGGCATGTACCGCGGGGGCCAGGGGGGTGATTTTCTCAACACAGCGCTGCGTCGATCTCGAAGGTGAAGTTTTATCCGGCAAGTTTAAGAAGTCCCGTCGGAGCGTACAAAGCACATTTTAGCGCGTGCCTTCTCAATTAAGCAGCAGGCGGGCGAGTTCACTGTCGTATAAGTAGAGCTCAAGTACAAGTAGCTCTGCCTACCTCTCTCTGAGAATAAAGGCGTGATAATATGTATGTATGTATGTATCAACGGGCTTAAGCTACAGTTTAGTTTTAGGTAGCCATATACTTAAAATATAATACGTTTAAATTTGCAACTAATAGCTTATAAGAAAAGCAAAACAACAAATCAAAAACCGGGCAAGAGCATGTCGGACCATGCTCAGTGTAGGGTTCCGAAGCCGTTAAGTACTACAAACATAAAAATCAAGAAGTAATCATTAATTTTCTATTTAAACTCAATTGGAGCCGTCTTGAATGATTTTAGTAAGTATAAACACTTTAATCGCATGTATTTCAAGAACTAATGATGTCTGCTTAGTCGTGATAGTTTTTTTTTTTAAATTGGTGAAATGCTCTTTCATTTAAGTTTTTTTTCAGATTTTTAGTATTTGTAGTTTTTCACAAACCCGTAATATTTTTGAAAGACTTATCCAACGACATCTCACACTATATATAGGGTAGATGAGAAAAAAAATACATGCCCAAGTTACGTGTAGGGGAGGTCTCTAAAAAAATATTTTTTTACATTTTATTGTACCACTTTGTTAACGTGACTAATATGCATGTTCTTACCAAATTACAGCTTTCTAGTACTAATAGTCTTTGCGCTAGGCTGCGGACGGACGGACGGACGGACGAACATGGCGAAACTATAAGGTTCCTAGTTTGACTAAGGAAACCTAAAAATGTTTAGGGATCAAAAATACATCATTTTGATATAAGTACTTATATCAAAATGATGTATTAATGTCACGCCTTTATTCTCAGAGAGGGGTAGGCAGAGCTACAGAATTACCAACAACTCTAAAAAAAATGTTTAAACTCTGTGACCACATTTTTCACAAGTAGGGTAAGATGTTTAGCAGATTATTAGTGACAGGTTGCAAGCCCATCGCCTAAACCCGCACCCCGTTAACGGATAAATAACTATAATAATATGCTTACGCTATTAAATCCTGTTTGAAATCACATTTTTTTACATAAAATGGTTTCCAGATTCTAGTATTTAATACTTACGCGATTCCAAGTAGCACATTACAGGATTATTATAGTAGGTGCGTTGAGACGAATTTGTTTCAACGACTCCTTTAAGGTACGAGTAAGTTCTTCTATGTAGCATCTCACTAGATAGGTATCTAGTAAGATCAAATGCAAGAACATTCATGATTCAGAGTTTCCTTCCATTGCTGTAACTACTCCCAAGTAAAAAGTGAAACAAGTCCTAAAACCAACTTTGGCATAGTGGTCAAGTAATTAACATGATAACAAACGGATACGCAGGAGCTTGTGGTAATAACAGGTAGAATACACGCACGTGTGATGTGTACATTAAACGAAAATCTTGTTGCACTCGAATGACCGATTATTACTAAAATACCTAAGTTTTGGCGGAACACAAGTGTCCGGCGAAACGAATAACACGATATGTCACCTTAACGCCTCATTAATTATTTCCGCCCGAGTGGCAAAGGGATTAAAGTGATCGGCTGATCCGCACTAGCTTAGCTGATACCCTGATTTTTCAATCGTGTTCGATAATCGCTATTAAAATTGATGAGAATCGACCTGATGCATTGGCTCATTTGTGGTTTGGTTGACCTAGTAATAATATTAGACGTGACCAGACGTGTTAGGATCAGTGGCTTCAGACGCTGCGTCTTAGAATATTAACGTAAGAATTCAAACTACTCGCAAACAATGGTTTGGAAAATAAATAAACATTTATTGATGTTTATACCGACTTCAATTGGGGTTTACTATTCCTTTAATTTGTTTAGAGTTGTACTTATTTGGTTATTCGTTGTCTTTAATTATTTCTGAATCCCTTAAAGAGATAAGGTCTTTGTTGTATATATCTGCTAAATTTTAGTCTATTTTATAATTATTTTCTCTTAAAGTATTTACATACATACAAAATATTAAATTACAACTATAAATCGACTCTTCGAAGATGGGTTCGATACAAACGAATAAAAACGCGAGAGGATTTTACCAACTAACAGAGAAAAAAGTAGGAAGGAAGGAACTTGAAATATTTCTCTTTAGTTCTCTACTTTGCCTAATGATTCTATATGGTAAAAGACTAAATAGAAAACCTTCGTGTTTAGACTATATTTAGGAATTTTGTGTATTTGTTTTATTTCAAGTCAAAAACAGGTAAAAGCCAGTAGAATACCCGGTTTAGCTACTGGCCCGGCGTGCACGAGCTTTAGATTGGATTGCGGCCCGCGAACGTGCGCCAATCTCCTTGGTTTCTCTGTTTGCGACTCACTCCTATTCCTATACGAGATTATAACTTTCAAGTTAGCGCACGGGTCCACTCCGCATTCAAACCATTAAGAGTTTGCTTAAATTTAGATGCACTTTGCATCAAGCTCACAAATGTCTCAAGAAGAGGTATTTTTGATATCTAGAAGTTCTGTTCAACTCATTCAGCTACAAATATTCACGTAGATATTACTTAGACATGTCTAGAAAGAAGAAAGCAAGAATAAACAACAAAAGTTTAGAAGAACTCTAATTTGACAGTAGCGATAATTTAAACACCAATCTGTGTTAGAAGAACAGCCACTCAGATACGCTTTGAGTAGCACATATCTACTGAGAGACCTATGTTAAAAATGATAAAGATACTTACGTAAATTCGAATTCAAATTATATTTAAAATATATTATTCAGTAAATTTGCCACACCTGGGCTCTTTTACACGTCGTTAATACACGCGTTACATTTTTTTTGACGTTAATGTTTTTTTTTAACAAGTTGCCTAAACATGCTTTATGAAATATTATTAGTGAAATTCCTTTGTTACGTCCTAAATTTCATTTGCTGCTATTCTGTATAAGCCAGTCTCAATCGGTGACCATCACAATACTCGTATTACAAAAAAAAGTAATTAATTTCTTCCTCTCAATGTAATTTTTTTATATTTATGGCTCTTGCGTGAAATGTTGCAAAATTGTAATAAGGTTACTCTTTGTTTGCTTATGGTGAACATAATAATCGGCTTCTAGTCTAACTATCTCTAATGAAATATTGGTCTTGGGCCCTTGGTTTATTACACTCGGCGTCAAATAAATCGCACCTTTTGCAATTTTGACTTCAAGGGAATATAGCTCTTAACTTATTTATTGTAACCCTATCAATATTAGTATCATTTGAAAGCACAATTAATGACATTTAAAAACGCATATCGTTCTTTGCCTCAAAAACAATAATCACAAAATGATGGCGTCTTTAAAAAAAAGTGCAGAAATACTCATTTCGGGGATCGCTAATTGTGCCACCCTGGACACGCATAAAAGGGGGGGGGGGGGGTAACAATGAATTATGGGTCATTTGCTATCCAGACATCACAGAGGTCACACCTGAACAGCTTCAGTAAGAAAAAGCTTTGAAAAATAGATACCACGGCAGAAGAAGCAGCTCAAGTGGTAGCACTACTGCAATCAGGACTACGGCAGGCTAATGTTGCTCGGCAACTCAACTTAAGCCGTTGTCGGGTAGCTCGAGTATCTCAGCGGTTCCAGGAGATTGGAGGCTACGTCAGGAAACATGGATCTGGGAGACGACGTTGCACTTCCGTCAGAGACGACCGCTATATCGTGTCGACGTCATTGCCGAGTCGATTCTCCAACGCTGTTGAGCTTCAACAGCAGCTCCGAACAGCTCAGAGGACGTCGGTGAGTGTCTCCACAAAGAGAAGGCTTCGAGAGAAAAAAATGCTGCCCTGTAGGGCTGCTACGGGCCCGCAATTGACGGCAGAGCATAGGCGCATCAGACTTCAGTTTGCCCGAGAACACCTGGATTGGACGTTTGACCAATGGAAGTCTGTCCTCTTCTCCGAGGAGACGAGAGTGTGGGCGTAGAAGAGTATACAGGAGGCAGGGGGAACGGTTCTCATAAGTCTGCATTGAAGAGACCGTCACCTACGGAGGAGGATCGTGCATGTTTTGGGGCGGTATTTCAACCCAGGGCAAAACCGACCTTGTGTGCGTCTTCCGCACTGAAGATGGACGTGGCCAGGGGTCCTTGAATGCTCATCGCTATATCACAAAGATCCTGAAGAACCATGTGGTCCCATATGCCGGTTTTTCGGGCCTGAATTCACATTTATGCACGACAATACCCGCTGCCACACGGCGTTGATCGTTCGCGACTACCTGGATCAGGATGGGATCTCTGTGTTGCAATGGCCAGCGAGAAGTCCTGACTTGAACCCCATAGAGCACCTTTGGGATGATCTGAAACGGCGGGTGCGGTCTCTTGATACTGCCCCTGCCACCATTGAACAGCTTCGGGACGTCGTCGTTGAGGAGTGGAATGACATCCCTCAAGAACGCGTCGTGACGTTAGTAAGGTCAATGAAGGATCGCATGGAGGCTGTTATTAGCGCTAGGGGAGGCTACACTAGGTTTTAAGTTTAGTTTTAAGAATTTGTTATGCTGTATTTTTTAATTTTATTGTGTTTTCAACTTATGTAAGTTTTACGTGAATAAATGTTTTTTTTTTGTTTTTCATGAATATTGTTTTTTTTATAAACTCAGTAATGAATATACAATTTTATTCAATAGACGATTCAGTAACCTTTAAAATGAGGCCCCACAGTTACACCTTACCTTTGATGAAATAGGGTTTATAACTGCTTGAAGTCAAAATTGCAAAAGGTGCGATTTTTTTGACGCCGAGTGTATATAAAATAGCTAAAATAGCATTACCTTACAATAAACTTTTATAGAAGCATTGCATACACCAACACCAAGCTCTAAACCTAGTCATATTTTCCGCGTGATTATTGTTGTACTTGTTTATTATTGATACTAATGGAAGGGAATCCAGTATTACATGTAAGGTTTACTTACCAGCTCGATAACCGGTTATAATTATAGGTCCGTGCAATCTCGGTCAGCCGCGGTGCTTCCGCTGACAGCCGCCGGGAAAATCCCCTCTCAGTAAACGAGGAGTTACTTATGGGTTATGGGTACTAGACTGCACGACGCCGAACATAATTATGCATTCAATATAAACATCTATTATCAAAGCACACCACAGTGAGCGGGGCAAGTTCAAAAACCTTGGCACGCTCGGTGGATACTCTTTACGCGAACCATTTTTATATATTTTTACCACCCTGTACATCTTTAGTGTGTTAAAGAAATATTTATATAGTTTTGACTTAATTACTAAAATAAATGTTTTACTTTCATTATTAATTATTCTCAAGCATGGCAAATTTACACTCTTGCAAATAAATCTCTTCATTTTTCATTACTGTGTTCAGCAGTTCCAAAGTTAAACAACTCGAAAATTGCAGTCTTGGTACCTACTACTTGTCCATGAGCTTAGATGGCTTGATGGTTTTGTAATAAAAGAAACAAAAAACTACCAATTATCATAGCGCATAAAATCGAAAAAAAAACCGGGCAGAGCATGTCGGACCACGCTCAGTGTAGGGTTCCGAAGCCGTTAGGTACTACAAACAATAGTGTTCTCATCGTTGTGTTTCGGTGTGGGGATAAGACAACCGGTGAAATTACTAGCATAGAAGCATTCCATCTTAGTCCTCAGGGGTGGCAACGCGTTTGAGGTCTTAGGATTATATTCTTGAGAATTCAAATGTCGATGGGTCTCAGATTCCACTTACCATCAGGTGGCCTAAGTGCACGTGTGCCTTCTCCATGTCATAAAAAAAACAAACATTAAAATCAACATCATCATATCAGCCGAAAGACGTCCACTGCTGGACATAGGCCTCCCCCAAGGCTCTCCATTCAGACCGGTCCTGTGCTTTTCGCATCCACCGCGTTCCCGCGATTTTTACAAGGTCGTCGCTCCATCTTGTTGGAGGCCTACCTACAGCTCGTCTCCCGGTCCGTGGACGCCACTCAAGAACCTTCTGACTCCATCGGTCATCAGTCCTGCGAGCAATGTGCCCCGCCCACTGCCACTTAAGTTTAGCTATTCTTCGGGCTATGTCGGTAACCTTAGTTCTACTGCGGATATCATCATTTCTGATTCTATCACGCAGAGAAACCCCGAGCATAGCTCTCTCCATAGCCCTCTGAGTGACTTTGAGCTTCCTTATAAGGCCCATTGTTAGCGCCCACGTCTCAGATCCGTAAGTCATCACTGGCAACACACACTGGTCAAAGACTTTTGACTTCAAACACTGCGGTAATTTGGACGAAAAGATGCTGCGAAGCTTCCCGAACGCTGCCCAGCCGAGTCGGATTCGACGAGTGACCTCTTTCTCAAAGTTGGACTTACCTAACTGGACCGTTTGTCCCAGGTAAACATAGTCGTCAACAACTTCGAGCGCAGAGCCTCCGACCATCACGGGAGTTGTCGCGACATGGACATTGGACATGACTTTCGTCTTGTCCATGTTCATTCTCAGGCCAACTTGGTCGGAAACTCTACTGAGGTCAGCGAGCATTGCACTGAGTTCCTCCATGGTCTCAGCCATGACTACGATATCGTCAGCAAATCGAAGGTGAGTGATGTACTCGCCATTGATGTTGATGCCTCGTCCTTTCCAGTCCAGAACCTTAAAAGCACCTTCCAATGCAGCGGTGAACAGCTTCGGAGAGATCACATCTCCTTGTCTGACTCCCCGCTGCAGAGGAATAGGCTTCGTGCTCTGGTCCTGTAGTCGGACGGACATAGTGGCGTTTTCGTAAAGACACTTCAACACTTCGATATATCGGTAGTCAACTTGGCACCGCTGGAGAGACTGCAGCACAGCCCAGGTCTCGATCGAATCGAAGGCTTTCTCGTAGTCCACAAATGCAAGGCAAAGGGGGAGGTTATACTCTTCGGTCTTCTGTATAACCTGCCGCAACGCATGTATGTGGTCTACGGTACTATAGCCTTTTCGGAAACCGGCTTGTTCAGGAGGCTGGAAATCGTCAAACCTGCGCGCGAGACGATTTGTGATGACCCTCGAAAACAACTTGTAAACATGGCTCAGAAGTGAGATGGGTCTATAATTCTTCAGCAAGGTTTTATCACCTTTCTTGAAGAAGAGAACCACCACACCTCTGTTCCATGCTTTCGGCGTTCTCCCTTCGTGGAGAACGGAACTGAACAGCGTCTGGAGACCCCTAAGGATGGGTTTACCACCCGCCTTCAGGAGTTCAGCTGTAATTCCATCCTCCCCTGGGGCTTTGCCATTTTTAAGCTGTTTGAGGGCCATACTAATCTCGTATAGGCTGACGTCGGGGAGATCTTCGGTATAGTGTCGGGTTAATCTAGCCCTCGGGTCTTTAGCTAGATTTTCGACGGGTGTTCGGTTTGTCGTGTACAGCTGTCCATAAAACTTCTCAACCTCCGCCAATAGCTCAGGTTTGGATGAAATGACTCTGCCGTCGTCGGTCTTCAGCTTCATCAATTGGCTTTGGCCAACAGACAGATCCCTGGCAAACACCTTAGAGCCCCTGTTACGCTCAATAGCCTTTTCAATACTTTTAGTATTGAATCGGCGTACATCACGCTTCAGAGACTTCGAGATCTGTCTGTTGACTTGCCGATAGCGACAAGCGTCACCAGAGGACTGCAGAATCATCTCGCGCCTCACCTCCATGAGCCTAAGGGTGGATTCCGAGAGCTTCTTGATCTTTGTACGGCGGATCTTAAAAAACTTAGACCCGACCGTTTGGACAGCTTCCACAAACCCGTCGTTGTAATCGTCCACGTCGCTACCTAGGCACTCGAAACGGTTTTGAAGTTCGAGCTGAAAGCTTTCGGGGTTTTGGAGCTGAGCGGGTGCCGGGCGGAGCGTAGACTTTATCAGTCTAGACCTTTCAAGCTTGAACTGGATATTCAATGAGCCTCGCACCATACGGTGATCACTACCGGTTTTAACCGCACTGATCACGGAGACATCATTGAATATGTGCTTTTTCGTCGACATGATAAAGTCTATCTCATTCCTCGTTACACCATCAGGGCTCATCCAGGTCCACTTCCTATGCTCACGTTTTCTGAAGAAGGAGTTCATCATATAGAGTCCCTCCTTCTCCATAAAACTGGCCAGTAGGTGGCCCCGGTGATTCCTATGCCCCACTCCAAAATTCCCCACTCTCTGCTCTTCACCGTCTCGTTTGCCCAGCTTTGCGTTGAAGTCCCCCATAACAACCGTGAAGTGAGTTTTGGAGCTATGCATGGCTCTGGAAACATCCTCATACATAGCCTCCACCTCATCGTCGGAGTGCGTTGAGGTCGGAGCATATACCTGTATGACCTTCAACGAATATCGTTGGGTCATTCTGAGCACAAGGCACGCTACTCTGCTCGACACGCTCTCGATCTTCACCACGTTGTTCACGAGGGACTTGTGGACGATAAACCCGATACCTCCCTGGGACTGGTGGTCGCCCTCCCGGAAATAGAGCAAGTTACCGGACTCCAGGGTTGTCATGTCCTCCCCCTCTCTACGGACTTCTGACAACCCTATGATTCCCCATCGTAACCTGCTCAATTCCTCCTCCAGTTCCAGCAACTTTTCGTCGGTCCGCAATGTTCGGCAGTTGTATGTTGCCAGGGCCAAAGGTCGTCGTTTCTGGTAGCCGGGTCTCTGCCGGAGATTACCTAAAGCACCCCCAAAATCAACAAATAGGTACTTAATAACTAATTTTCTATTTAAAGTCATTTGGTGCCGTCTTAGATTATTTTAGTAGGTACGAACACTTGAATCGCCTGTCTCTCAAGAACCAATGATGTCTGCTTGCTTAGTCGTGATAGTTTTTCTTATAAATTCGTTATATGCGCTTTCATGCAAGATTTTTAGGATTTGTAGTTTTGTAGGGGGGACTTGAGTCTAACAAAAAATAGCGCTTTTAAGCTTAATATTTCATAAACGAATCCCTTAACCAAAAAAATATAAATGGAAAACTGATCCTAATATCATCGGGAATCTTTAAAAAATTATTGCTCATGTAATTGGCTGTGTAAGTGCAACTTAAGTGAACGTACACGAGATGCATAACGCTAACGGTTATCGAAAACTGTCAAAATGTATGGAATCGATATAAGCGCTCGACGCGATCTTCCGCCAGCTTACGTTAATCCTATACATATAGACGATATGGTTTGCCCAGTACACCTTGTCTAGGCCCACCGCAGCCTAAGATTTTTTTCGTGTGTGTCGGAATCAGAAAGGTTATAGTAACTGGTCCTCCTATTTTTTAACTAAAATAATCGGTCCTCTCTTCCTTTTATTTATATGATGCGGTAAGAATGATTTCGTACCCTTCTTCAAAGATAAATTTTCGAAACCGCACCTGGTAATCGCGATTGTCTTAAATTTAAATTATACATACGATAAACTCGAATGTTAATAATCATATTCTCTTGAAAAGTTACTTGGTAGGAAGTTTCTTGAGAGTTGCGAAGCCTTTAGCTGATTACCCTCGGTTTAGTCGTAAATGTAAAATTTGCACTGTGAATTTTGTTAAATTTAGCAAATTAGCTTTCTTGTTGCTTGTAGAGTTTGTTTTTAAAAAGACCTGATCTACTCAAAGCCTGCACTTGACTCGCAAGCTTGATACACGTTGTCTGGATCAATGTAATTAACAAGTCTATTAAATTTTAAACTAAATACATTTTGCTATTAAAATGTAGCGAGATTAGATAGGTACCCGCAATGACTAAAATCAATTTTCGCGGTTCACTTCGGATAACTCCGCTAGTTTAATTAATACGTCGCTACACGACGACCTCGTCTGCGGATTTCATCCAACATTCAAATTAACATTAGAACAACCCGATGTTGGATTTAATCCACTAGAACAATATCATTGTTAACATTTCATCGCTGCCGGTAACGGGGCGTCTGCGATGTTTAGTAGCTGGTACTTAATTAATTAAATTAAGCAGTCCGCTGAGAAGTTGCTGCCATTATTATAATTAATAATGTATGTACAAAGTAAGGAGGACTTGGTGTGCGCCTGCGGCTTAGCCCTTCTGCATGTGAGCCGGTTCAAGGGTTTGCAAACTCCACACTGTTGCCACTATGACGGAATCTGATAATCATACCTACAACATATACTCTCATATCCCACTAAGATTTTTAAAGTATGGAGAAATCAACGAGCATAGAAACCACTGGGTGGTAAGTGTAGTAGTATTCTCGAGACTACAATCTTAAGACTGAGATCCGCAAATGCATTACCAACCCTGGGGACTAAGATGGAATGCCTGTATGCTGGTAATTTCACCGGATGTTCAAGACTGCGATTATTTGTGACTGTATTTATTTGTAAAATACTCGTTAATTTTAATCTTAAATAACACAATAGTAGTAGCACAGATGCCGCTGCACATCCGGCGTATGCACGCCGCTCGGTGCACTTTTAATATAAAAACTTCTCGATAAATTGTAATAAAGATGACTTTAACAATATAAAAGTTAAAGTTGATAATACACATATTCAACGTTGCCAGTTATTATGATCAGATTCTTGTGTCGTTGTCTGGTATTATCGGAAGAGGATTTCTCATTAGTTTTCTTTGATTTAGGTACACAGCAGCACTCTAGGCTTTCTCGTTGTGGTTGAAGTACGAAAAGTACTTTAATATGTGTAATGCGAAAAGCACTAGAGAACGAAACATAATCGTAGTATTAAGTGTGTGTCTGAATAAACGGCCGTGTCAGTATAGTCACAAACTATTTAACCGTATTAAAACCTCGTGGTAATGATTTGTTACGCGTATTTTAACTTTAGGGTTTTAAATTACTTTAGATAGTCACAGAGTTCTATGGCTTCGTGCTCATCAAAATACTGTACCGATATTAATTATCCAGGTTAAAAATAAAACGAAAATCGTTAAAACTCACGATTATAGACAGGAACGATCCGGGTCATTAATTCTTCTTAAGTTGTATATTGCTGTATATCCAAATTTACTTAGGACCGAACCAATAACAAAATGTATTATAACGTAAGAATTTTGCAAGGCCAGAAAAAAGGGAAGGTTGGTTGTTGGTTTGTATGTATATGTAGTCATGGCAATAATTATTTTCAGTGCAACGCACCAACATTGTCGTTGGATAGTTGCTCCTATATTAAAATTAAGTTTTGGATAGTAACCATTATAACAGGCATTTCGCGTTTTTATGTCAGAGTAATCAATTTAAAAAAGCCTTTAACTATAATTATTTATGACTTCATACAAGACATGTCATAATCATAATGTTAGCATAGTGCCGCAGATGCCGCTGCTAATTACCCACGCTAATAGAAAAACATTTGCTAGAGTAAAGGCTGGCAAGCCCATCATAGCACGCTCGGGGGTTTATATCAATTTCCTTGCAAGTTTACTGCCCTCGGTTAGCACGCTGTCTGGAACTCGTTTAATTAAAAGGGAATCTACTCCGTGAGTGCAGTTAAGCCCCTGTTTGCTCCCCATCTGCGCTGGTTCCCTACGACCCCACACTTGACCCGCAAACGCCATGCACACCTCACACGTTACAGCCTCATTTCACATATTAATATCCTTGTAATAATTATTCATAACTACCTATTTATAAAACTGTAAAAGTTATTCCGGAAATACCGACTTTAACTTAAACTTAAAAAAACGCTGGCCTGAAGGGGTTACTCATGGGAATAAAAACGGATAAACAATAAGGTAAACGAAAATGGAGGAAAAAATAATGTTAAATTTATGTTCGACTTGCATCACGCGGAATTACCCGAAGACAGGTTCTTACGTAATTATATATATACATAATGTGCGTCGTGAGTCATTAAAGGCTTTTTATCGGGGTTACCGGATTGATGGATATTTTCGTATTGGGATAACCGATAAGTACATGACATGATTAAGGGTCAAGATTAAAAATGAGTTCAATGTGATAGCTGATAAGTATCAATACCAATCTAATACTTGGTTTTTTTACGTAATTTTATGTTAGGTACTTATACGCGCATAACTCTATAACTCACAATAGTAAGGTTTTGAAAAAAGCTAAACAAAAAAGATACTTTATACGTGTAGAAGGTGTCAAAATTAAAACAAAGGCCATTTCGACTCTCAGTAAATAAAAATCAGTCGTAAAAAAATAATCACATCCCAATTTATGGCATTTTCCGTGATCACAAAACACTTCATAAACTCAGGGAATAAATTTCACAATAAAATGATCGTTCCGTTTTACGCCCCCGCTGTATTCCGTCTCGTAAAAGACCAAAACTCTAGAGACCGCAACGGCTGAGTTGCTCACGTTTCGCGTGCCTCTCATCCCAATTAGGCATATGCATTAACTTCATTAATGGGGCTGTTAACGACGGCTAATTAAAGGGCGTCAGATCGCCGTGAGTGCATTTGCATGTCTTCTTGTATATTCAAATGATAAACAATGGGTCTTTTGATGCATTTTAATGTACAAAATGATGACCTATCAAAAGCGTTCTCATTATCGATACTTTCTTGAAATTCATCATAAATATATACATAAAACTGTCATGATATGTCTAAAGCAGAAGAAACTAATTAATCCACCAACTTGAGCTAAATGTGTTATCCGGTAGTAGCAAAGGCGGGCTGTTTGCAATACGTATTACACGACGCAATGAGCTGAATAAGGCAATTTGAACTGGAGTAATCTAGAAGCAAACGGAGCAAGATCGCACACACGCTGCATGTACTCGTAATAGCGATACGGGAGCAGCGTAATAGCTGCCGAGCCAAGCAGCTAACTTAAGCTGCAGGGCAAACTTAATGTAACTTCCCGGAGCCACAACCGGCCCGATAATGTACCGGCACGACCCATTTATCTAAGTATTCGTCGTTTTAATTATCGAATTTTAAACGGGTCTTATCCCTCTCGGCTAATTGCCCGTGACTTCGAGTAAATCTGACTTTCCAACAATTTAAACGTCCAATAAAATGAACAGCATGGATTGTATGTATGAGATAAGTTCTTAATGTGACTGTTGCATTGGTAGTTTTGTCGATGGATTTATAATTTATCAAAGCCATTCAGGTATTTTATATTTGAATTGCTAAAGTCAAAATAATAATATTTTGACACAATAATCATCGTATGTTACACTTTATGATGATAACAAGCGCTTAAGAGTTATAAGTTTCGAATTTTACTAGCAATTTAACAAACGATTTAGTTTCCACAGTATGCGAAATTGTTGGGTAAAATCCGCCATTATGCTACTTTATACATGCACCGCTAATGAAGCCTTTGAAAGCCTGCAAGTCATAAAGCACGCCGCATTATTAATTACCTTACCACAAATGAATCTCCATCAACTTCACAAAAATGCAGCGCTCGAGTTTAAAAAGCTTTTGATGGCAGAGTGCTGTTGATACGCAAATTTCAATCGCGGGCGTATAACTCGATTCCGATGTCCGATAAAAACGGGTCAAGTGCGAGTCGGCTTCACGCGGTGTCGGTTCAGCGCCCAACTTAGTCATTTGCAAGTAAAATTTGCCCGAACGTCGATGCAACTGCCTGCTGTGAAGACAAAGTTGCCACGAGCTAATAAATTAGGTACCTCTTGTAACTGAAAAGCTTCATACGAATTACGCTTTTAACCGAAAACGGTGAAGCTTTCTACCAGCTGTTTAATCCACGGTTAACGGTAAAAATAAAACTTTTGACTAAAAGTAAATTAGGTTCAAGTTATAAAATACTTAAGTGGGTATAAGATATTTCTTGTACATATTTTTTTTATTTCAGCAACGCCAAAAAAATCAAATTTGGATATTAAAACGTAGTGGCTATATTCTCTTTGGATATTTAACCTGAAATTGTAAACACAAACATTTATCACTGATTAAAAATAATATTTCCTTTGTGAGAGACATTAAAATTGGAGAGCATGGTGCAGGGCGTTTAACGCTGCAGGCCTCGGCTGCAATTACCTAATGATGCGGCGGATAACCAATTACGGCGATTGCTGCATTTACGTTTTTACTTCTGCTGATTTAGACGCTTTAGATTCCCGATCGTTTTATTTTCTGACATAGACATTTCTCTGTGTTGATTCTGAATCAGTTTTAGGATACATGTTTAGATCTAGTAGTGTTAATAATACCTACAATAATAATCTAGGAAAAAAATGTAGTTATATGAAACTCAGTTGCAATGTCATATGTATTGCACAAGTATCTCGGTAGTATTCCCGGGTTATTACTAGACCTTACAAAAACAAACGCGCTGCTGGTGTTAATTCCAAAAAAGATCGTGAAACTCGTTATCTTTTGGTACCTACTAGAACCACAGAATAAGTAATAGCGCTAAAAAAAAAATTTTTTCTTTGGGTACACAGAGATGGTAATTACTCTCTCTGTGTACCCTGTCCCTATTTAGGGAAGTACCTGTGAGGCTGTAAAAACGGTTAACAACATCTTTAGGAAGGTGGTTATGTGCACTAGCTGAATTTATGATTTTCGCCATTCGGATGAAGTAAACTTCTTGGCCTGATTGTACAAACTGGTTACAGATTACATATAAACATGTCTTTTTAGAGTTGTTGGTATTTCTGTAGGTCTGCCTACCACACTCTGGGAATTAAGGCGTGATGTTATATATGTATTCTCATGAATGTATACATATGTATACCCAGCTAACAGGGAGGTATCGACTTATTGTTACTTGGAAATTACAAAAACTTAGTCTTTGTAGGATTTTCATCAGAAATTTTGCAAAGAGTGTAGTTAGACAATTTACATTCTGCGAACGTTAACAACTTCAGGAATGAGATGTCGTGCATTTACCTATATCAATTCGGAATTTTCGCAGAATGCATCTTACTACACAACTGTTTTACTACTGTTTACAAGAAAGCACCGGAAGGAAAACTGGGTGAAACTTTATATTACAAGGAAATAAGCCAGTAATGAAGGCTTGTATTTCCGCTCAAAAATACAAAGCAGCTGCAAAATTTGATCGTCGCACTGTACTATGCAGAGGCGAGGTCTCACATTGCCAACTAAAGGTTACCCGTGATACCCGTGTTTACCTGACAAATCCTGATACATTAATAAAGGATCGCCTATAATTAATGGGGATAATTATTCGTCGTGTCGAGTACCTGATGAAACATTAGCACTTCGTTGTTTTACTTGCGGACAAGGAACGGGGACGAGCTCATGCTTGTAAAACTGTGTTTTTTGACGTTTGCTATTTTAGCTCCATCGATTTACCCGGCAGTGTTACGCGGAGTGGGTCGTGCAACCACTTTATTATTTCAAATTAGACAGCGTCGGTGTTGGCTCCACAAAGTGAGAGGATGTTAATTTAATGTAGGACGGTGTCACTCGACGCGGGCCGCAGCTCCGCTTTCAAAGGACTAGGGCAGCCACGGATTCTCTATTATGTAAATTTTCCCGTTATTTTCTGGGCGGGAGTGTGCCGGCCAGACTTTGAAACGGGAGCGACCTCTCATTATTACTCATTAATACTCACCTGACCTCGTCAATTTTTGGAGTAGGTACTCACTCTTATAAAAAAGCTTGAAAAGGTCAAAATACTTGATGGTGTATTGCAGCAGGTTCGTTCATTTTTAAATACCAATTTAGAACAAACGGCCTAATTTTTTGTAGGTTACCTGTAATTTAAATAGAGGCTTGTATTCTTTCCGATCGTAAATAATTTGATTAAGATATAATTTGACAAAAAAACAATTATTTCGAATGAAAGCCAGTGTATCACAGTTTGTAGTGCAAGGTTATTAACGTTGGAGTATAATTTCACAGTAAAATAATTATATTATTTACTTATACTATAATGAGCTCAACAAGTCACAGTACATTGATATCTTTTTACCTTTAAGCACCAAAGTTGCTTGAGATGTTAAAATTTTCCAGTTTCAAAGTTTAAAATGTTTTGCGTTGTTAAGTACATATAAAGCCCTAAAATTACGTAACTAAGTTATTCGGTGTAACTCGGAGGAAGAGAGCCCGTAAGAATAAGAAAGCAATCTTTAATTTAGGCAGTGAGGAATTTATTTAAAAATACTTATATTAAAAGCAAGGTCTTTATGAGTGTTTTTTTTACGAAATTTTACATGTTGTCACATTTCACATTTCATTCACAAGATAACACACAATGTGGTTATTCCAATTAAGCCCATGCGTTTTATCATGTGTATAATGAGTTAAAAACAAATGAAATGTACAAATGAAACTAACTGTATCCGGCGTGTATTTAAATTGTCAGTACTCGTTTTGGCGTTTCCAATCTACCTATTTTAACTGCCAGGGCCGAATGTACGAATCGGCCGGCTTTAGGTACATTAAGTGAATAGAGCTGTCATTACGACAGCAATGCGATAACAATGGGGGTTATAAAAATCGTTAAATAGAGGCCGTGGCCGCATCTGTGCGCGACCGCAATGGCCAAAGGGCAGTGGAAACAAATGCATAGAACTCTCCTAATCGCACACCGCGATGACCCGTGGCATGCTTTATACAATCTCATGCATTTGTTTGTTGCCGCCGCCGCCGACGCAGCCGCTGTAGTGCATAGTGGTGGCCAGGCCATAACTCTATGCCACAAATATACAACGCACATAATTTTGTTGGGACGTTTGCAACCTTCACTGCATAAAAACGAGACCAAAAATGCCATATTCGATGAGATTATGTAGTCGACTGTTCTTGTATTAATTAATATTAATAAGAATTTATGGCGCTCTTTCGTCTCCATCATCACACCTGCTCAAATGACCCGTATTATCACATAATAACTAATAATTAATTATGCATAACTTCAAGTCAAAATAAAGACTAAAATTGGGTTAAAATTGCCTTCCCAGATTTGTTAACCCAACTTGCATTTTCCGCGGATGTAAATCAATAACAAATCTTTTTTTTGTCCGGAATAAAATCTATCCACTAACGGAAATTAATACGGGATAATGTAACTGAAACATAAATGTAGAAATATTATCTTTATTTATATTATATCACGTCCTGCATATTTCTATAATAAGGTATTTCAAAACCGGGCAAGACTATGTCGGACTATGCTCAGTGTAGGGTTCCGACGCCGCCGTTACTACAAACGAATAAACGAATTTTCTATTTAAAGTTTTTTGGTGCGGTCTTAGACGATTTTTAGAAGGTATAAAAACTTTAGTTAATCGCTTGTATCTCAAGAACCAATCAAGTCTACTTAGTCGTAATAGGTTTGTTTTAAATTTGTTATGTGCTTTCCTTTAAGATAATTTACAAATTTTGAGTACTTGTAGTTTTTGTTGTAGGAGGGGAGGAGGGCACGCATCTCTGTCGTAAATAATATTGCACAATATAATATGCACATCATGTTTTTTAAGAGCTATCTTCTAATGATAACTTACTCGATGTTATGATGGAAAAAATATCTTTGCTTTACAACAGCTACAGTCAAGGGCATTTATATCTATACAGCTAAAGCGTCAAACATGTGTATACATGGACCTTATTGCCAGTGGCATCAAAGTAAATAGATATTTTTGACGTTTTGGGAACGTATAAACATATTTATGCCCTTGACTGTACCCGAATTACTTTTCTTCTAGATTTTATTTTATAACTTTGTCGGTGTAATTTAAATCTATAACTATGCCAAATTCTAGCTATTTGTGTACTACGAGTCTCTGAGTTAAACCAAAGAAGAGACGGACATAGCGATACCTATCAGGGTTCCTTGTTGGCAACAGAACCCTTAACAGTAGAGGTGTCCATTTGGCAACTGTTGTGCTTAAGCACAACAGCAAACTTAATTTAAAAAATGTTACTTGTAATGTACTTGAATTGTTTTATAAAATCTAGTAAACGCAGCTGTTTCTCAGAATAGGCATCCCAACGATTCTGGGAAATAGCAGCGTTTGTTGCCAGCAAAAGTATTAATAGGTAAGTAGGTTTTTTTGCGTTTTATTTACTATTTTGTGCATAAAGTCGAGGAAAATTTAAAATATGAAAACGCATTTATCTAGATCGTGTTATACGCCTGTTACGTATCGCTCGCTTATTATTAAATTCTTCTTTATGTGACAGTTGCATGATAGTACATAATTGCCTAGGCCCGGAAAATATGAATGTGTCCCTCAGCAAGGCTCGGCCGCTAACCACCTCGTCAGGCAATCCCGTTTCCGCCGTGGTATAGATATTACTTTTCAAAAAATGCGAGGAAATAATACAAATACATACCTAATTATAACAGAGTGAGAGAGAGTATCTCCTTTTCAGAAT
The DNA here is from genome assembly GCA_949316455.1 of Acleris holmiana. Classification (NCBI taxonomy): domain Eukaryota; kingdom Metazoa; phylum Arthropoda; class Insecta; order Lepidoptera; family Tortricidae; genus Acleris; species Acleris holmiana. The sequence continues at coordinate 12,339,338 of OX438768.1, forward strand.
CTTTTTTTTTAACTACAAGTACGCACTATGAACCGCAGCCCTGTCTAAATGGCTAAGGCGAAAAAGCCAAAAAAAAACTACCCGCCGCCGGAAGTTTTTTCCTGGTTCTTTAGATTTTATAAGCAATAGAGAGCATTTTTTAATTCAATATCGCAGCGGACAGTAGGTAATATATTTTCATACGTTTATTTTACGTCTAGAAAGAAAATGAGGCTCATCGCGCCCTAGTTTTTCTAAAGAAAAGCCATTTTTTCTGAGTGTGTTTGAGAAAATTAATTAATCATCCTTAAGATCGTTTTGACATTTCGTATAAAACTATTACAGCTACTTAGCTGTCAAGTTTTAGCATAATCGTCGAAATGGTCTGTTCGTAATAATTGCTTTTAGTAGCGTTGTTTTAAAAAAAACACAATGTAATCCACTTTACCCTCGCTCGTTTGCGTTTCCAAAACTGATTGTTTTGGAAGGCGCCCATTTTTTGAAGTGCTCCATGAATCGGATACCATTGTTCGGATTTGGCTCGTTTTGGTAGACCCAGAAGGTCGACTGCTGCTTAGAATCTGAATCATAAGCATAAAGCTAAGATTAGTCACCACTGGTAATGCCGTAAACTTGTTTTGACTCTCTTCGCTTAAATCGCTGCAGAGTACTGTGACACCATCTGACACGAGGTGATTTTTGAGGTTCTCTGCCTTTTCGCCGAAAAATCTTTGACAAATCGCAATCGCAACCTATTCATTTACCAACCCGCTTTTTTTTCTGAAACTACGAATATTTCAGGATTTTTTTAACACTAACCTAACCTAACCTATAGAGTTCTACACGGTGGTCCTGAAATAAATCCAGAATTATTTACAGTTTCGGAAAAAAACGCGGGTTGTCAAATGACATGTTTGTAAAATAAATTTGTGAAACATTGGTTATGAAATGACAGGATCCCAATTTTGCATGGTCGGTCAGGTCAGCAAATGCGGTATCCAACAAAAATCCACTTATTCACACAGACTTTCATGAAGGATGTTTTTGTACTCCCAAAAATGCCTACAAATGCTTCTATCTCACAGTAAGTCAAGTGACGATCTTCGAGGAACAGCTGCTTTACAGTTTTTAATGTTTTCTAGGTTTGTAGCGGTTTTTGGGCGTGCTTTACATGGTTTGTCACTAAGACTGAAGTGTGGAATTCTAAATACCAGCGGTCCACAGTTCCTAGACTCGGTACATTGTTACTAAAAACAAAAGTCAGCATTCAAGTTGCGTTCATTGTCTACGGAAGTTATAGAAAATTGGTCGCACGTAGATTTTTCTTTGAAATTTCCTATTTACTAGAGACTTGTCAATCTTGATCGGGTGCTATGAAGAAACGGTCCCATCAATAAAAAAAGTTTTTCTTAATTAGTCGGAGTTTTGCGATAAACGACTTGCAAGGAGGCCTACGCGGCTGGTCACTAACTCATAGACAGGTTTTTGTAATTTGACTACGGAACCAAAAATAAACCGATTGAGGACCTCCTCCTTAACGCGTAGCATATCGAAAGTGAACCGCCGTCTTTAAAGTACATTTCCAAATTTGAATTTTGACAAAGCTACGAATCTTATGCATAAACTATAAGTTTGAAATTTACTTAAAATGTTTGTTTGAAAATGAACTTTAAACGCATTGTATCGGATTTTTTATTTTTTTTGATAATTCTAGTTCAAATCATCAAAAGGACCCATTTAAAACTATAATACATGCACGAAGCCATATATGGCTTCCTATGCGGTAAGGGGTTAGGTGAGGCAAATATTGTTACATTATTTACCGTTAATACTGTACGATATTCATTACACTCGTATTTGTATTCAAATTAAAGTTATTAATAGTAAATTGGGCACATGAGGGATGTTTTACACGTCGGTAATATGCAGTGAATCTACTATCGCTTCGGACAAGAGCATCGTTGCGGAGAAGGAGCTCTGCAAGATACTCCAGCAGAAAGTCATTATTCAATTATAAAATACAATAATACTATTAAGTAAGTTACATTAAAAAGTATTAAAAAAATTAATTATAATTTTCAATACTAGCACAAATAAAATAATTTAAAATGATCAATAATATAGGGACAGCGAGCGGTGTGTTTCCATTTAAATCTTTCGCCGGGTTCCTCATTGGTTTGTAGTAACTCTAGAGATACTTTAAAAGAAAAAATATTAAGATAATTTGTTACTTATGCTTATACTTTGAAGTATGCTTTTATATGCTTTCCTATTTGTGATAACTTTTACTTTTAAAGCAATTTTAAACTTCACAAATTACGTAAAAACTTAGTTTCAATCAACGCCAACAGAAATCGAACGAACAATTTTGACCAACATTTAACAAAAAGGAAAACATACTCTGAGTATTAGACCTACTCCTTATTCCTCATGTGAAATATCAATAAAGGTAAAGGAAGCCAGACCGTCGTCGAGAGCTGGACCTCGATTTTCGCCTTCAATATTCACAAAAATCATCGGGAGTTGCGGTTGTCCGTATCGTACAGTAGCGCCGAAGAGTGATGGCAATAGTAATTAAAAATATCTACTGCTCAGAGTTTATTCAATCGCGAGATAGTCGAGATCTGTCAAGTTATGTTATCTCTTATCTGATATTTATAATGGCTCTGTCATTTGAAAGAAAATAATCACACTAAAAATTATTTATCGGGTACCGTAATCTGGACATGGGTAAACCATATTTTAGTTGAACTTTGTACGGCTAGATAAAGCTAGGTATTGAAGGTCCATCGATTACGCTCCGCTTTTGAGTCATATCCATGTATGTTATCTTGTTGTGTTCATTCTAACGCAATAGCAATTACGACAAGCGCCAATATAGCGAAGGATATATCCAGTTCCGTTTCACAAACACGTAAAATCCACTAGGGATACTAGGATGTTCCATTCTACAAATACTATTTAATTTCACCCATTTAGATATTAATAAGTCTGACGTTAGATAAATAGACGAACTTAAGCAACTTAATTATACGACTAAACTAAAGTTCTATCTACCTATCCATTAGAGCTACGTCGCGTTGTTAACGTATCATTGTCCAAACTTTTTGTAGTCACAAATCTGCGAGAGCTTTACATTTGCATGTTGTTTTAGGATGCAGTGAAATGAAGCCGAATGTTTTGTACTTGTTTATAATTGAAACTTTAAATATAATCCGTGACATTTTACCTAGAGTCGCTGTTGCCGGAAACGGTAAAACAAAATAAGTACAAAACCATTCAATAGTAAGTACCTAATTCTACTTAAAAAATCTCTTTATCCGAGTTAAAATTAGGTAAGTCTATATTGCAGAAATCGGAAATAGATTAAAGTAAGTAAAAATAATAATTAATATCTTATCTTATCTATCTAATAATTGAGACACTAGTAAAACAAATACCCGACGGCAAGCCAATATTAATAAATATTTGCAATGAAAATTAAGTTCTATACCACCTATTTTTAAATCAGACATTGCGCTGTGACGCGCTTCGCGGCGACGTACATAAATGACACATGCCACGCGTCGCCCCCGTGCGCGGCAAACCCGACCACAGAGGCTTTGTACCAGGGATCGTTACCGGTATTCTGACTACCGGTTTTAAATGAGGTATTACCGGTTATAATTGACTTTCACTATTTATACCACTAAAACTCTGATTAGCGGTATAATGATTACCGGTATTCAAGTTTATTATCGGTTTAGATAATTGACAACAATACCCCTTTTTGATACTTTACCTCTAAAAACCATAACCAGTAATACCTGTCAGTGTCCATATTCTCGTTTATTTTTATATGTGAATGTTTTCGGTGCTCTTACAAAAAACTTAGACTCGCCTTAGACAAGTCTGAAATTACAGTTCATTAAAGTCTAATTGACATCTCACTTATCAGGTACAATGAATAGCGGTATTTGAATACAGGTATTTAATACTGTTAATAGTGAATACATAGCGATAAAAACAAAAGCGGAATGACAACAATACCTCTAATTCGAATATAGGTATTATTTTTTAGCGGTAATAATTTGACAATGTAAATACAGGTATTAAATAAAACCGGTTTTACAATCCCTGCTTTGTACATCTGTAACCCAATTAACAAGAATCATAATGCGGAAAATAACTATAGCCTGAGGCAATATTGCATGAGAGCAGCATAATTGGGGTAACTCCCATGACTTAAAAGAACGTGTTTTGTTATTGACATTTGACATACATAGGCGTTATTAAAAGTTAAATACAAAATTTGGTAGTCGTATATGGAACAAATGGGAATCATCCAATATTCAAAAGTTTTAACCCGGTGTTGCGTTAAATTTGCTCATACATACGAACAAAGAACTATTCCCGAACTGTTTGCAACGGTTTTTTCAAACACGAATTAGTGCTGAAGGGTTATTCGTTTTTATTTTACATGCACTGTTTCGATCACTCCGAACTAAGCGAATTGTATAATGTTAACGGTTTTTTACCATTCAAATTGAATGAAACTCTTTTAAGACGTAACTAAATCTCTGCAGCTCGCAACAACATGTACAGGGAATTAAATAAATGAGTTAATTAAATAAATGTTTACGTTTTAAAAATGAAATCATCGTGAGGTCGCCCGTTGCGACCGCGTCACTCTTCCTGCCTCGTTTGTAAGTTTTGAAAAACCTTTTTTTTTAATTTGCGGAGATATTGTTTGGATTTATTAACTCTAATGTGGTTGACGGATTATACGAGTACACATTACTCTTCAAGTACCCCATAAAAAGAAGTCTGCTGAATTTAAGTCAGGGCTCCTTAGAGGCCAAGCATATCACCTCGCAAGTCGAAAACGCCAGCGAATAGTCACATAAGATCGATTTACGTAAATACATTAAATCATGCCTATTTCCTAGAGGGGTAGGCAGAGACCACTTCTTTCCACCTGCTGCGATCCTGACAAATCTCTAAGTTTCTTCCACATTCATATATCGTGTCATGCATGCAGGTCGGTTTCGGGTACCTACTAAGGATTCGGCCCTTTTTCCAGTATTGCTTTCGACCCTTTCAAAATCGACTTTAAAAAACGCATGATGCTCTCTCGTGTTAGGCCCCATTTTGATTAAATATTATACAAACAATTTTGACAAGGACGTCTTTCTCGTTCTGCTAGATCTTTTTTCACGAAAGAGGTCGACAATAAGATATTTTTTCACTGGCCCACCCTGTATAAAGGCAGTACAACAATTTTCTTATAATTCAGCGTAATCAGTTTTTGGTATGCATTCTGATCAGATCTATCTAAACGGTTCTCCAAAGTGTATAAACAAATAGTACTGAGCACATCCTCCAAGAACTCGACTTTGGGTCCATTTTGTACTGAATCAGGGGCTTGGCTCAAACCTCCCGAGTCCCCAGGTTCTCCCTTGAGGACTAAATACCGAACATAAAAGGCACCGTATAGTTTATCTGTGTTATATTATACTCGTATGTTGTATTACATGTGTTATTGAATTGGATATTTATACTTGACTTAAAGCCTTTTGATAGAAAATATAAAAAAATAATACGTAATAGTAAAATAAATAATTAGGGACAGCCTCACACAAATTGACCTAAAACTAATTAAGGGCTAGGCTTGTACAAACTATGGGTAAATAGATAACATATTGTGTTAAAAAATCAATATCATTGCATAAAAATAAGCACAAATGACGAATTGATTACGTATTACTTCAATATTGCAAAACGAGAATAGTTTCTTGCTTACCGCAGTGTAAGACGACAATATCTTAAAACATTGCTTGCAAAAGTTTTGGGTCATAATGACAACGTTTGAAATAACATGTAAACCGAAGGGGTACTAATCCGTAGATGAGCCGACGCTCTCGCAGCATCTGCGCCCACGACAGCGAACGAAACAAAAACGAAATGAGAAAGGTTTGGCAAGTATTGTCGTAAGTTCTTCGCTCCTTACCAAAAAGGGCGCATCTCTTGTAGTAATCGTATTGCGAATGCCACCCTATATATAACTCTGAAGGGTTTAATATTTTTCAGATATCAAAAAGGCAGATGTGTCTTTATTCTTAAGAGAGGCGAGTTGCAGCGCAAGCAACCTGAGCGTCCCATTGTCTTCCTGCTTGTAGACGCGACGCGCATACGCTCTGCTGACCTCAAAATTATTCTTCGGAAAACCCGTTTTTACGCCTTGGATTTATGATGAACTTTTTCTAAGTAACACCGGTTTCAGTTTCGTCACTTCTGGTGATACTTGGCAGTTTTAAGATTTTAATATAGAGCATTTTAGTAGGTACTTTTGTTAGTGTATATTTATATAAGTTTAAAAAACTAAAACCCGAGTACAAACAGTACAAAATAAAAAATAAGTTTAAGAAACTAAAACCTGACTGCAAAAAGAATGAAACAAGTTTAAAAGATAAAGATAAAGATAAAGAGACATTTATTCGCAACAATAAGTACACAATTACATTTTATACATACAAAAGAACAGAGAAACTGTTGCGAAACGGTCCCAACTGGGCGCTGGGGTCCTAGCCAAGATGCAAACGCTCGTAACGTTTTTCTTTTCTATCGCTCAAAATGTATGGGATGACAGTCGACCACGTGGTTTATCGAAACGCACGAGAATGTCAAACCATACATTTTGAGCGATAGAAAAGAAAAGCGTTAGGAGCGTTTGCATCTTGGCTAGGGCCCCTGATCTTCCGTTGGAACCGCTTGGTGAAGAGACGGAAAGTGACACTTAATACAAAACAACGCAAAATGAAAAACAACATGGGTTATCATAAAATTTAAACAACTATTTAAACAAAAAATAATAATAATATGTAAGAGTAAAAATAAAAATAAATAAATATTTATTTATTTATTTATTTATTTATTGCATTACATAAGTATGTCAAGTGCACAACACTAATTAAATACATATATTAAACAATTATACCTTGTCAGGCATCGCAATTTAGAGGAGAGGTAGACAGGTAGATAAATTGGTAGACACTTAAGAGTGCGCCGAGGCAACGATACGTAATTACGAAAAAAATGCGTTCGTTTGATCGCCTGCTGCATTGTTTTTACTGAAGCTTTAGTTATGCAATTCATATGTAAGATATTTAAGGAATCACTCTATTTATCATATACTTTAGAAACACGATTACTTGTACTTCCCTCGATAGAAAACACATCCAAAGATACCTCTACATAACAAAATAAACACTTAGTACGGCGTAATTACTTCACGGAAGATCATCAGTTTTGGATTTACAACAAAACTACACGTCTTCTATATATTCTATACTTTAGATTTGAAAATGTGTTTTTATTTTACTAATATGAAGGAAATACCTAAATTCGCACGCGTTTCGTCCATTTTAGCCAGAGCCGTCACGTTTCCCCCATGTCCGCATTAGTCAGGCTTCGGCCGTCGGACGTGGAGGCTGTGTCGCAAGTTGGTTGGTTGCGTTTATCGCCATTTTTGTGATTATTCACTTTATTTTAAATGGGGAACAAACACAACCAAGAAAGGAAGAGAAGGGGTTGGCAAAAGCACAATGCTAAACGCTTGCGTGAAGAAATGAAGTTAGTTAAAATCGTAAACCTACTGATAGTGGAGTAGTTCTAAGAAACCTGATTTGACAGTTGTCAAAATGCCACGCTAAGGGAGGAGAAAATAAATCGGTAGCAACATAGACTGATTTTCGAGATGTATCGATTTGTATTACTAAGACTTTGTAATCGTTTAGTTGTAGTCTTGATGTTTTGGGCCAAAATTGGTTTATTTACACAAGTAATTTTCAACAACACGCGAAGTTCTTTCAATTAGTAGGTAGGTATATAAAAAATACACTTCTATGGTGAATATTTACCAAGATATAAAAGTAGTTTAGCTAAAAAAACACATTTACAGGCAAAACAAGCTTCTTAGAACGACCCGAGGTTTTTTTTACTATAATTAATTAATATTGTTACTTCTTGGGATGGTTTCAATATTTCTAGAGCAAGACATCTCCAGAAATCTGAATACAAAGAGAATACTCCGTAAGAATACTCAGTACCTAACAACTATATTTCAACAAATGAGTAAAATTGCAAAATTATTCATATTTTTTTATTTATAGGGTTAATGTTCCAGTTGTTGGCACTTCGCTACAAAGCGAAGAGTTAGGTACCTAATGAACCGGTGAGGTATGCGTAAAAATAGTAAGAGGTGTATAGGAAAACATTTTAATAAATTTAGTATGAATTTTCACATTATCTTTATATTTTTTCAATTTACAGAGTAAATGAATTGGTTGACATCGATTATAAAATTTACCACACAATGGAATTGTAAGTCCCAAATACGAATTATTTTTATAGAATGAGGATTACAAAATTTCATCCAAAAACTAATTCTGTTAATAAATAAATTATAGTTAAATCAAAACGTTCTGTTTTATTACAGGATGCCAATGGACCAAATTTTTTGTCTTTCAGTGGATGGAGAAATAGACAATGACATTGCTTACTCACACAGACAAAATAATGCCGTGAAGTAAAATCCGATATTGATTATTGCTGTTACTTATGTCCTAATATTTTTTTCTAAAGATACCTGCGTCCATTATTCATAACATTATATACATACAAACATTAAGTAGGAACTTCTAAATATGTGATTGATACAGCAGCTTTAAGTTTTTAGTTTTTTAAAACATCAATTTAATTTTATACTTTATAGTGATCAGAATCAGACATTGAAGTTTTTGCGGAAATAATCATGGATAAACATTCGTACAAACTAAGATCCTTTTTTTTAAAGACGGTTAAAATACCAAAACCTTCTCCTATGTGAAACAAATACTTTTCTGAAAACCGCATTAAAAACGGTTCAGCCAAACGTGAGATAATCGCGGACAAACATACATACATACATACAGGTCAAACTGAGAACTTCCTTTTCTTTGAAGTCAGTTATAAATAATATCTTGAAGAAAGGGTCCATGACTGGAATTTTTTGCCCTACTCAGCCGTTCTTATTACTTTACATTAGGTATTGAGTTCAATTTATTTTGTGCTTAGAATATTGTCAATAAAGGTAATTAGGTTTTATTTCATTTCAATATACAGTCACATTAAATCACGGGGTTGTTGAGCCACCATAGAACTCTGTCCTAATGACAGCGTCAAGTCACGCAAAAGAAATTATTTACGTCAAAATTTACCGTCAACTTTCTATGAAAGGGTTCTCCCGGTAACCTTCGGAGAGGGAAGATGGCCGATTGGAAGATGTACGGCTTTTACTTATGATTTATTCTCTTTAGCCGAACAATTTGCCCAATAAATATTATAAATAACTTAACACTAGCTAAATACACCATAGATGTACAAACGACATTAATTAAAAATTATCTATCTATCTGTGAGTGGGTTCTAGAGTGGCTCAACAATCTCGTGATGTGACTGTACCTCAACAATACAAGTAATTCAATCCTACCTTACCTACCGACAGTAAACAACAAATTTAAAAAAAAAATTTTAACTTCTTATAGTCAATATTTGAATAAAAGTATTCGGAATCGATTATGTTTTTTTATTTTGTAAACATTGGTAGCAACCTCCGCGCCTAGTGGACCGGCGCACGGCTCGTCAGGCGCGGCGCGCGGCCGGCGCATGGCTCCAGCTCGCTCCTTGCTGGTGTGCTATACGCACACATACACAGAGTGCATAAAATACCTAAAGTTAATGAGCGCAAAAAGCTCGGTGCCCCCTTAAAATACATTACCCGGTACATCATCCAGTAGACATGTCGATGACACACTTCATTTGACTTGGTAGTTATTAGATTTCTAAGTTATCTTTTAAATATTCATCGACGGCGTAATAGGACTTCTTTATGAGAAGACGTTTTAGACTTCTGCAGAATATTTTTATATCATTCTCATTTTTTATTGCTTTAGGTAATTTATTATAGATTTTTATTGACATAGGATACGGCCCAGTGCTATGTAAAGCTAAATTAGATCTAATTTTAAAGAGGTTACTTTTGCAACGAGATTCATATCTGCGTGGCATATCTCCCAGTCTGACATAAGCATTAGGATTTCTTTTAGCAACATATAACGATACAACATATAACAAATATTACGATTGTCTACGGGCCTAGTTTAGACCTTTATTATGTTTTAAACTACATACGAGTATTTACCAAAAAGTGGTATTAGTGTGGTATTAGTGGTATTAGTGGTGTTAGTGTTCGTATGATCACGTAGAGTCCAAATTTAGGAAAATTCAACACATTGGCAGCAGTCATCACCTCTGAATGGAACTCCATCCATTATGATCGTCATCCTGTCTACAAGCAAGCTATTAAAAATATTGTTTGTAGTCGAAGGCTAGAAATTATTATACCAATGTGCAAAGTTTGGGCGCCTATAACCATCGCACAAAAAAGACAAATCGATAAACACCTCATTTGTTAAAATCGGTTCAATAGGAACGGCGCTAGAGTGGAACATATATTAAGCTTTATAGCGCTAATTTTTATTAGAGTCAAGTGTCCCCCCCTCATATGAAAGCGCATATAACGAATTTATAAGGAAAACCATCACGACTAAGTAGACATCATTGGTTCTTGAGATACAAGCGATTAAAGTGTTTATACGTACAGTCAAGGTTATAAATATGTATACACTTTAGTACCTTCTCTATTTAACGTCATGTTTAAACTGCCATATGAAATTGTCACAGCGATTAAAGTGACAAGGTACTAAAGTGTATACATATTTATGACCTTGACTGTACTAAAATCATCTAAGATGGCACCAAATGACTTTGAATAGAAAATTAGTTAATACTTGTCGATATTTATGTTTTTAGTACTTAAGAGGCCGTATACGAAATTTTGCCGATTTCGCCGATTTACCTGATTTTACAGACGTGCTTTTACTGTTGAAATACTTTACTTCTACAAATTTTAATGCAAAACACGAAAGATAATTTCAATTTTCAACGAATGTATGAGGTACTTTTCTATTTTTATCATTTTATATTGATTAATTGACCTGAAACCGGTGAGTGTTTTGTGAATTTTGCTGTAAGAGGTTTAGAATATCACATATTCACGAATCGTTTTGATGTCTAAAAAGTATGAAAAAATTACAATTTACTGCTGTAAAAGTCATCTAAAAAATTTATGAATAACTTTTTACCACCTTCATAATTTTTTTATGTAAAAAAATGATTAACATGGTAAATTTATATAGAAATTGGGCAAAACATTGTTTTTGATTTCGACTACTTGAAACTCTCGTTCATAAAATTAAAACAACAGTAATAAAGCTCAATTCAAAATCAATCCATTACCTTAAAAAAACAACCAAAAAATTAAAAAAAATACAATATACAATGTTTTAAAATAACCTAAATCTCGCATTATAATACTCGACAAATCTAAAAAAGTATTTATTTGTAATTCATTTATTCGATCAGAACTGAAATGATATTTCCTGATGTGCATTCAAACTTATAGAAAAGCAGTATTTTAACTGTATAATCTCAAAAAGAAGCAGAACCACCAAAATTTCGTGTACGGCCTCTTAACGACTTCGGAACCCTACACTGAGCATGGTCCGACATGCTATTGCCCGGTTTTATTTCTTCATTGACACAGGAGTGTTTTCACTCCATTTAGCGGTTTTTCATGATATGGCGTCGTCAGTGCTGGATTGCGCCACCGGTCTCGGCCCAGCAGCCGGGGAGCAAAAACGTACAAAGATGAATGCCGCGTTTTTACACTGACCGATGCGGCAACGACGGCGGCGACAGCAGGTCTTTATACATTGTTGCTTCCCCGGCTGTCGCAGCCATGCCAGTGCTGCCGTGTTGTAATGAAAAAACGCGTTGGTCACGCAATTTTCAAAATTTGTGTTCTATTTCTAATGATAATTCAATTTCTATGGGGAAAACATTGTTTCTATCACTAATTCCTTCCTTTTTAGGGTTCCGTATTCGAACTAGGAACCTTTTTTCTCGTCTACCCGTCTACCCTATAATGTGGGGATAGGTCTTTCAAAAATATTAGGTTTGTAAAAACAGTTTTTCGATTAAGTAAACCGTTTATGAAATATTAAGCTTTAAAGCGCTAATTTTTGTTAGGTTCAAGTCTGTCCCCCCCGCCCACAACCAAAAGTATAAATAAGTACTAAAAATAAAATAAAAACTTAAATGAAAGAGCATATAACGACTTTCAAAGTAAAATTATCACGACTAAGTAGACATCATTGGTTCTTGAGATATAGGCGATTAAAGTGTTTATACACACTAAAATCATCTAAGACGGCACCAATTGACTTTAAATAGAAAATCAAATCAGTTATTACTTGTTGTTTTTTATGTTTGTAGTACTTAAAGGCTTCGGAATCCTACACTGAACATGGTCCGACATGCTCTTGCCCGGTTTTATTAAGTTTTATAATTCGTCTTAAAATAGGTTTTCACGTCTTTAGTCAGCCATATACAGGAATACTGCTGTTAAAGCGGCTGTGAGAGACAAGCCAATATCCTTCACCACCTCGTTTTGATTTCACAATGATGCATCAACTAATGACGGAATGCGTTGGTTTGTGTTGGATTGAAACTGGCTTATTTTAAGAACAAGCTAAATGAACAAGCGAGCGAGTTACTTGAAGATGACGTGAAAAATCACTGGTGTCTACATTAGCAAAACTAGTGGCAGCGGAAACATTTAAAAGTTACCGGCTCCAAGAAATTATTGTTAAAATACGGGATACCCTGTGAGAACAAGTACTGACTGACTCGGCGTCTATTCCAATTATGATTACGCTGTACAATAATAATAGGTATTATGTTCGTGCACTTATGCGGAGGCCTGGCCATTTGAAAGGTATTCATGGGGCTGAACCCAATAAATAATCAGGTCTTACCGTTTAGTCTAATGGTGAGCTGGCTGCGCGTTTAAAGGCTGAAGCCATTGAAGTTCTCGTATTATTCAGTTAAAGTAACGGTTCATGAAGCCTCCATGGTTGCCAAGAAGAAAGCAATTTGAAGTAGATGGAATGATAAATTAATCGAGTTGGCACCGAGCATGGTTTTTTTTTAAATTACGTTTAATTCGTAACAACTCATTTTAAGTAGGGTTAGGTATTCTCTTCAATTATTTACATACATTATACGTTAAAGTTCAACCAAGGTCGATTGTTTACGCGCTGATGGATCAGCCTGTATCTTAAGTTAGCATTATGTATAAAGTATAAAAGTTTCACTCATGCGACTTAAGCCACTTGTGACATTTACTAATTTAAACGTTTATTATTTATTTGAACTAACAAAGTGGTGCTCAGAATAATAAAGACAGAAAACAAAACAAAGAATATTATTAACTAAATGTTAATACTTAATGCAAAAAATACTAATCAAACAATATTTTTTTTTGGAAGTTAATAACAAATTTCTTTTCGCCAGAGGGCGCTCTTCAAGTGAGCATTGTTCAAAACCGATTGAGAATATAAGTGATTTAAAAATAATTATAGACAGTAATACATTAAATTGTGCCGCTTAACTATATTATTAACTATCCGGTGTTCGTTTTTAGGACAATTACTTACCAGTGCTTGGCGTTTGTGGACCATAGGTCAGTGGCTTGTACACAATATACACTCAGTGATATTTCGACCTGTTTTAATAGTGTGGTGTAGTGACTCACTAGATGTGCGGATATTTACATAACTTAATTACGTCCGAAGCTGACTGGTTTCGTATTAGGTGTTGAACTATAAGTGTAATGGACTTGGGAATCTCATCTTCGACTTTAATGTTTGTCTACCGACCTATTTTATGAATGGCTTGAAGGTGGCTGTTTTTTTGTGCGGATTTTGTCATTATCGGAAACGAGAATTGTTAACACTGCCATCTAGTATCATTCCTGTGAACTTCCTAAATCGATACGTTTGTGGATGGCTCCAGCCAGATCGATGGCCGCCCGGGCGCTTGAATAAAACTTAAGAACTGCGCTAGAGGGCAGTTGGTACCTGTATCTCTCGTGTTTTGCTTTGTGTATTAACTTTGTTTACTTCACCCGTAAAGATGGAATGCAGCGCGCGGTGCCGCAACGAAATCAAATCAACAGACGATGTAATGCTATGTTGTCGTTGTAAAGGAAATTACCATCGGAAATGTCTTAATATTAACATAGGGGACTATACCTCAGTCTCCTTTGATCCTATCCGGGGAGAACGTAGCATCCGGGCTGGTGTACCCTGGGCATGGGTTGAGACTTTCCTTTTAAAGGAATCTTTCAGCCCATGGCTAATATCCGGCACATGAGGGGGGCGACGAGGGGGAGTTTGAAGGGACGGAGCTCGGGTAGGGGACCCCGTATCCCGTTCCCGGAAAGCGACCCTGGTTCGCCCAGACGTGAGTCTCGGGTCTAGTGACCTCTGCTTTCAGAGGACATTTTAGACCTGAGACAGGTGTAGTGTGGGTGTTTGAAGGAACGTGGACTTACCCCGGTCACTGCGACTGGGGGGAATAGCCTGCCGGAAAGCACCCTACACTCCATGCAAGCTGTGAAGGGAAGGCGAACCCAGCTTTTGCTGATCGCCTGGACTTCATGGGGAGCCACGTGAGTGAAGGGCCCACATTGCACGGCTCCTCCAGCTTGGGGAGATCGCTGTGTGCGTACGCAGTCGTCTCCTCCTTTGGCGGTGTGCTCTTCGGAGCGGGCTGGAAGGCGCCCAGCGGTCAATGCTTTGGCAGTTCCCGCGGCGTCTCCGTTAACCAGCCAGGAGGGTTACGCCGGAGTGGTTTTAAACGGTAGTTCGCTTAGGTGAGAGTCCGTTATACCCCCCATTGCACGGTCATCCTTAGGCCAGGGGGGATGCGTAAATGCATTTCCACTTCGTCATCAAAAAAAAAAAAAAAAAAATGGGACTATACCTCACTTAGCGCCCAAACTTTAGCGTCGTGGTTATGCCCTGTCACAAACGTCAATGCTCGTCGTCCCAGATCTAATCCGGACACTCCCGTACGTTTGCATTTGCTATCTACCCCTGACCAGAGTATGAATATGTCGCTTGATAATAGCATTCTCAGCACTAGCAACGCCAGTCAGTGCTTCACGGGCCCGTCAAGCGTCTGCAAGAATGACGATGATACCGTCTCCATGAGCAAAATAGGAGGTCTATTGGACCTTAAAATTCAGACATCTGTTTCATCTATTATTGAAAAAAAATGGAGTCTTCCCTGTCCACATTTATGGCTTCGTTTCGCGCAGCAATAAAAGAAGATATACTTAAGATGGTTCATACAGAGGTCAAAACTGTTATGCAAGATATAGAGAACAATTTTACTGCTACAACCGACTTTATTTGCGCCGAGCAGGATACACTTAAGTCTCAAATTCTGGAGGAAAACAAAATAATTGAGAATTTAGAACAACATAACGTTAAACTACAGTCCGATGTGCGAGGTCTCAACAATCGTATTTCCACCATTGAGAGCATATCTCGCAGCTGCAACATTGAAATCCAAGCTGTACCTGAGACTCGATCCGACAAAGTACTATTGTGGTTTAAAAACCTTTGTTCCACAATAGGCTTAAATATTGACGACTTGAACGTGACTGCCTGCCGAAGAGTCGCTAAAATGGATCCAAAATCAAACAGACCCAGAAATATACTAGTATCTCTTTCTTCACCCCGGCTTCGTGACACAGTTTTGTCTATGGCTAGACGCTTCAACAAGTCAAAGAATGCTCCTGAAATGCTTAATAGCTCGCACCTCGGGCTAAGCTGCGATAGAACTAGAATTTATGTTACTGAGCATATCTCACCTGACTGTAAGGCACTTTATGCCAAGACCAGGACTGAGGCCAAAAATAAGAACTTTAAGTATGTATGGGTAAAACACGGAAAAATTTATGTCCGAAAAGATGTTGAATCCAACTGCCTTCACATTAATAATATGAACTCCTTAAATAAGTTACAATAGTAGTTTTTCCCCTTCTCTTATTTAGTTAAATTACCTATTCAGATCTTTCAAAATGTAATAATGTTAATATACTATCAAAATGTAAACCGAATTAGAAGTAAGTTGAATGCCTTATATCTTAATATCCTCAACAGCAATTATGATATTATTTGTTTGTGTGAAACAAATTTAAATGATGGAGTCTTTGATGCTGAATTTATTGATGACCGTTACAGAGTCTATCGCAGAGACCGATGCTCAACAACTATTAGAAAGAGGGAGGGAGTTGGAATTGCGATAGCTATAAAAAAACATTTCACAGTTAATCGTTTGGTTGCCTGGGAAAGTGAAATCGAGGATATCTGGCTTAGCGTTGAGACCGGTCATTTTAATTCAATAATTATCTGTTTATGTTACTTGCCGCCAGACTTAGACACTATTAAACTTCGATCTTTTTACTCTAGTTTTCAAAGGCGAATGGTACACGCTAACAAAAATCAGGAACTGCTTTGCATTGGTGATTTCTATACTCCCAATATTTCCTGGACAAAATCTTGTAATTTTACCTACATGATTCCGAACCCGGCCAATGACCTCAAATCCGTGCTCCTAATGGAAACCTTATCCTTATGTAACCTCACTCAATTTAATAATATTCCTAACAAAAACGGCCGATTTTTGGATCTAGTCTTGTCTACTCTTAGTGCTGTGAGTGTATATGGCTCAGCAGCCTTGAACCGTATAGATGAGTACCATCCCCCTTTGCTTATTGATTTACATACCTTAAAACTAAACAAGAAATGTATTAAATCGATCCCCTTAAAAAAGCCCAACTTCAACAGATGCAATTATGGTAAAATTCGCAACGACCTCAGCGGGACTGACTGGGACCAGCTCCTCGTGGACCTGGATGTCAATGATGCTGTAGAATTATTCTATACCAAGTTAAACGAAACCATCAAAAACAACACGCCTATGAAATGCTTAAATGCACGTAAACATCCTGGCTGGTTTAGTCCAGCTCTTTTACGTTGTCTTAAAGAAAAACAAAAGTACCACAAACGCTTTAAACAATTTAACAACCCGTTAGACTACGATTCATTTAAAACCTTGCGTACTAGGTGCAAGATTCTAATGAATAAATGTTAAGACAAATACATTACATCAGTCCAAGACTCCATCAAAAAGGACATTAAACACTTTTGGAGATACATTAATAATAAAAAAGGTGCCAGCTCTATACCGCTTACAATGAAATTTAATGACTCGGTATCATCTAACGCAAAAAGTGTTTGTGAGATGTTTTCTAAGTATTTCAGTTCCGTCTTTGAAATGCCAGGCAATACGCATACTTCGAACCTAAGTCTCTCCAATTTGTCTCACAGCCAGTGCTTACACAATATTACGGTGACTACATTAGACATACAAACTAAAATAAAGGGTCTTGACAGTAACAAAGGGGCTGGTCCCGACGGCATTCCTTCATTATTCATTAAAAATTGCTGTAACGAGATTAGCTTACCTCTGAGTATTATTTTTAATAAATCAGTTCGATCTGGTATTTTTCCAACACGTTGGAAAATTGCCCATGTTATCCCAATCCATAAATCTGGCGATAAAAATCAATGTAGGAATTATAGACCAATTAGTATCTTATGCGGTTTTGCTAAGCTCTTGGAATCCGTGCTTTATAGTACCTTTTATTCTCATCTTGAATTGTTTATATCACCTAGTCAACACGGCTTTGTCTCTAACAGATCAACGGTGAGCAATCTGCTGTAATATAAAAACCATCTCTGCGGTGCTTTCGCTAAAAGAAGTCAAGTTGACTCCATATATACAGATCTTTCTAAGGCTTTTGACAAAGTTGATCATGAGATTTTGTGCAAGAAACTAGAAGGCTATGGTATTCACGGAAACCTGTTGAGATGGCTAAAGTCGTACCTAGATAATAGAAGCCAATTGGTCAGCATTAAGGGTCATCTCTCGGCGCCAGTTACTATCACCTCTGGAGTTCCACAAGGCTCTCATCTCGGACCCCTTCTCTTTGGAGTTTTTATAAACGACTTTGTACAGCTACTCAGTTGTCCCTGCTTACTGTACGCTGATGACCTCAAGATATACACCACCATAAATAACATCAATGACTGCTTAAACTTACAACAAAATCTATCTAGAATGGTGGAGTGGTGTGCATTCAACAGATTGTTTTTAAATGTTCAGAAGTGTTTTGTTTATCTTTTGGATCTATTAAGCAGAAAATAAGTTTCAGTTATTCTTTGGTTGGAGGCACACTGCACGAAAATCAGTGGTCAAAGATCTTGGTGTATATTTTGATGAAAAATTAACTTTTCACTATCATTATGATCATATTATATCTAAATGCAACCAGTTGCTTGGCTTTATTACTCGATCCACAAAGGGCTTCAAAAATCAAGTTACTTATATCCATGTATACTGTTCACTTATTAGAAGCATTCTTGAGTATGGGTCAGTTATATGGTCGCCGTACTATGAAGTGCACAGTAACAGAATTGAAGGGGTCCAGAAAAGGTTCCTTAGCATTCTTTGTTATAGACTTCATCTTGGTCGAAAGTTCAAGTCAACTGAAAGTAGACTCAAAAAGTTTGGTCTGCCATCCCTAGCATCCCGCCGAAAGTGCATTGAACTATTGTATCTTTATAAAATTCTGCACTCACATATTGACAGTCCCACCCTTCTATCCCTTCTGAACTTCCGCACTAGATTTAACCCTCGCAATCCCTCGCCTAAAATATTCATACTTCAAACGTACATTAACAATACTTCCTTCTAACCCAATCACTAGAATGTGCCGCTCATATAATGACACTGTTGCGCTCCATTCATCTTTGGATATTTTCAGAAGTAAGTTACCTACATTTAAGAAAGACATCCATGCATATTGTACAAATAGAAAAAAGAAAAAAAAATACTAACTACATTAACTTAGTCAAGTAATTACAATTAAGGCCTTATTATTTGGTTATGATTTCTTACAATTAGTTTTACTAACTTTCACTAAACAGTTTCTCATGATTTACTAACTGAGCTAACCCTCAAATCTTATTATTCCATTATATAATTAGCCATTATGTGCACACATAGTTAGGAGTTACAATCTAGATCTAAACTATACCACTGTATCGATACTCTGTTCCAATGTCGACTGTGACTTGTTTTGTGAGCCAAATAAATAAATAAATAAATAAATAAATTAAACTTCATCCAACAATACACATTATGAGCGACCGTACAGGCAGTGTAGCGCGCTGCCGCGGCGATTTCCATCCAAGTTTGCCCATTTGGCACACAATGCGAGCTGACCACTTCGCCGGGTTCGATACGTGCACCATTAGATAGACGGATCCTATTTCTGAACGCAACAATTCATATGATGTAACTGAATCAATTTAGTATAAGAGAAACACGAAGTGAAAACGGGGAAGCAATAATGCGTAAAACCGCGCACATACGAATAGATTCAGGGCCTCTATTCTACTCGGCGAAACCATTTGCTTTTCATACCATCATCGGTCTCACCATCATCGTGGTCGTCGTCACTATCCATAAGAGCTATTAAAATGTTGACAAAACGATAACATGCCAAAAGCAATTAGCATACCGACTCGAATAGAGGAGCAGTTCTTCATTTGATAATTGATCCGTAATAAAACAATAATTGGCAATGGCAAAAATATATCTGCTAAAACCTATGTTTGAAAAGGTCGTTTCTAAAAATTCCGGCGCATGATTTGTTATCATAATGTAACATTATGGTAGCTCTTAATCACTTGGCAGTAAAGACGGCTGTACATATTGAAAAAAATGGAAATAATAATTCCGTGCATGGCGTGAATAAGTTGTTAAGTCGAAATGTAAAGTTAGTGAAATTTGTATTTAGAACAATTTATATATTGTATAGTTCAAATTGCTTCATTCTATTCACGCCAGCCACGGAATTATGGTTTCAAGAGCAGATAGATAAGTAATAATATATGGAATAGAGGCGCTTTGCCGTGTTAATTTTATTATACTTTGTCTTTAATTTTTATAATGCATTGAACAAGATTACTAGTGTTTTACGACTAACAAAGCGCCAATTTGACTGTAAAGTCGACATTAAAACGTTTAAGTGTTAGTTTAGTGGCGAGTGGGGCGCGTTAAAGACAGTACTCTATTCCGGTTACTCGTGTTTAATGTTAAACATAAACGTTTTACGGGAGCCCTACGTGAGCTGCTTAGATTCAATTAAAACGTTTTCTTTCTGCTTCAAGCGGTAGTTACGAGTCAATTTAAAATTATGTAACTCAGCTCATTAACGCTAGACTCCGAGCGTTTCGCATACAAATGAACTCGCCAAATTTTCTCGCAATAGTTTATGAAATGCAGTGTTGAGAGAAATTCTACGTTACACAAGACATATTACCGAGACATTTGTGAGTTAGGTGTTTTGTTACAGTTGCATCTTGTAAATAAGTTCAAAACAAAAAAGGTATATTGTAAACCCAAAATCGGATACACTTCGACCCCTCTAGGGTCTTTTGTGTAATTAGTAGTTACCCTCTTACAACACTCTGCTGTTTGATGTGCAGGTTTCCTAACTATATTTCTCCTTCATCGTAAGAGCATCGTATAGTGTATTTTAGTTTGAAAAACTTGTTGGTACACCGTTGGTGACCGAATGTTTGAAATTATGTACCATCAATTTATTGGATTGTATAAAAATACCGCGTTGTGAGAGGAACCGGTAAAATCACCAAAAGTTGATTATTTACAGAAAAAGTTGAAGCAAATCTGTAAGCTACCTACGCCAAACCTACCTTTCTTAACTTAATAATGTTCCTCCTCGCAAGTTCACAGTCCGACTGACGTAGCTTTGAGCCGTGACTAGACCCGAATGAATTTACTGGTAAGTGTAATTAAATTGTAAAGTTTGAGCTCCCACGCTACATGCAATTAAAAGGAAAAAGCTCCAGCTACAGAATTTTAATACGACCTATATACTGCGCAGAGTAAACTCATCCTGGGTGGGTAATACTAGTTGGTACCTATTTTTTTTTTATCTCACCACAAGGAAGCTATGCATATTAATTTCGTGCCATAATTATGAATAAAATTACACGGTGGTACATCATTTTCGCTTTTCTTATTATGTATACTTATCTATATTTTTATTATATTATTATATATAATATGTCTATATTTACGGATATTTATAGCAATTTCAACTTGGGCATAATATACCATAATTTCCTTTAATGTTGAATTTATTTGGCTATTCTTTGTCATTCATTATATCTCAATCGGTCAAAGGTTGACTGGAAGAGATCCCTTAAAGGGATAAGTTCGCCTTTGTACATCTCTGCTATATTATTATGTATTATATAATTGTTATCTCTTTTGTTTGTACAATAAAGTGTTTACATACATAAATACCTATTCAATTTACTACATATATTTTGTTCTGACTGGTCAAACAGTCATGAAAATAGGATTATGTATCTCAATCGGGATTCACTTTGTAATGGCCAACTAGTTTGTAAATATCGAGATGAATATAATAAGCAAGTCAAAACAGCTGCAGAACCTGTGCAATATCAGTAAAACATTAACAATAGCTTACAAAGCCGGGCATCTGTAGGTTATTTAATGTATGTGCAAAAGGCTACGTGAAATAGGGATATTGAATTCTAAACGCGTTCGCGACGAGCGGGCGTACGTGCCCCGCGACCAACTGTTCCGAAGCTCCGGCAAAAAGTCCAAATAAACGTGTCCCGCAAAGAGGATAAGGACGAGCCATTGTGCTCCATGCACTTCGGAGCTTCTGCAAATCTCAAAACAACTCCGAGGGGCATAACGAGAAAAGTTGTGTGCGTTGCGAGCGGCGGCGCGGCTTGCCGCGTGTGCCGCCCCCTGCTAAGGTACGTACATACGAGTACGTGTACGGTCTAATCGAATTTTGCTTTACGATGTGCCATTATTTGTTGATAGTATATTCGTTTGAAAAATAGTTAAATTGTATAAATGCGTATTGTAATAATATATAAATGTGTGATGCGTAATTTGTATTGTGGCTTGCCTTTTTGTTAAACCAACGCACACCTAAGATGACAGTTGTGTTGGTTGAAAAGCGTTAATGATTTTAATATATTATAATAAGTCATACATAGACAAATATTTAAAAAATGTTTAGATTATGATTTATGATGTTTGTTTTTGGTGTTCACATTACATCTTATGAAGCATGGGTTTCTAGCATGTTTGGTGCAATAAGTCAAACAAAAAGCAAGGTTAACCCGACTGTATGTTTTGATATTATCGTCTATAGAACACTGTTAAATTGTAATTTTTATTTTTATTAAATTACCCGTTTAGATTCTTGGGCATTTTATAATTATAGTTACTAAACGTTAGATGTTACTTAGGCATTTTATAATTATAGTTACTAAACGTTACAGAAAATAGCTGTTATAGCCAATTAATGAGTATACCTAGCAAGTGATTTTGTAGAATATGAATTTATAGCATTAAATTTTTTGTCATTTGATTTAATAGCAAATACATTCGGTATTTTTGTTTAGGTCAACTGCTTTGACAGATAAAATGTAGGCAATTTTCTAAATAAATAAAATAAAAATGCGGTTATTTCAGTATCGGCTTGACCGAAATGCTCTGTTAAGCCTTAGCCTTATACTTACTGTCCAATTCTGTTTATCACCATCGGAAATGTCAGAATAAAGAAAGTTGTGAAAAGTATGAAAATAATTAATTAAAAATCAAAAATTGCTAAAATTGCTTATATATAAAGCCGTTTACTATTTTAAATATCGATACTAACCGATATTGTGAACTGATAACATTTGGGTATTTTGTGATCTCCAACTGGTTCGCTTAACAAACTTCTACTTTAACTCCTAAAATTGTCAGGTGGCCATTGTGGTGAAATTTTTAATAAGACAGCCGTGCTTTCGTTTATTCATTTTTGGGAACCCATTCTTTTTATATAAGCACCTGTCTTAGTTCATCTTCTGAAGTTAGTGTAGCTAGCTGTGGACATGGCAGAAATTCAATCCAACTTCATGGTCAGATGATACAACTAGTTTCATAAATAGGTTAGGTTTATGTTCAAAGTATGTAAGCTATTTGAAAATATTCTTGAATGTTAAATGAGCTGCAATCAATCCGATATCAAGACTGTGTAAATATACAGAGAGAGAGGCAAATAGTTCACCGAGCCGCAGAACCGATCGGGAGCAGAAGTAAGAATTTTACGATGTTTTAATTCTACAAAAGATTTACATACATACATACATAATATCATGCCTTCATTCCCAGAGTGGGGTAGGCAGAGCTACAGAATTACCAACAACTCTAAAACTCTGTACCCACATTTTGCACAATCAAGGGTTGCAAGCCCATCGCCTAATAGTAGGTACTATTTACAAGCCCTTATTTCCTTAGTCGCCTCTTACAACATCTACGCGAAGACATGGAGTGGTACTATTCTAACCACACGGAAAAAAGTACTTAACTAAATACTTAAGTATTGTTTTTTGAGATAGTTATTTGTAGTAATGGCTTCGGTACCCTACACTGAGTATGGTCCGACATACTGAGTATGGTAACCAGATAAGTTCAAATTTTGAGTTAGTGCGAATTATCCAGCATGCGAGTGGGCGCGGCGAGAACTGGCTGGCCTCCGCCGAATTTCTGCGTTACACATGACTTCCCTCATACGGGCAGTTTTATTTCGTTACCTTCATCAGCAAGCGCAGAGGTCTCGAGCTAAAATGAAAATTAACTTTTAAGCTTTGCCACTTTTTATTTACCCATTGGTGTTTTTGCATTACCCAGAAACAATACAACAATTGCACATTCAAGTAAATCTACTATTCCATTAGCCCTGAATAAAAACGGAAAGCCATCAATTTCACTTATCTACACAATTATTCAACTACCATCATAATGTGGGTTTTTCTACCGAACCTTTGTCTGTAATCGAAACACTAAGCCGAAGTGATTTAAGATTATGGTGTGGGATAATAGCGTTCATTTTCGTGCCTCCACGTAGCACAGGTGCGAGCCAATTTTTCCTAAAATCGTTAAATTTATGTCCGTTGTAATTTTCATCGTAATGAGACTTATCAGAAAATGGTGTTAAGTATAATGACTTCTAAATTTGAAAATGTTCGGACGTTAGTTAAGCTTGGTTAGTAAATTGTGTAGTATATAGTATACTTAATAGTGGTTAATGGAGCAAGAGGGTGTAGTGTTGCATATTGAAATGATCGTGCAGCTTCGATATCGGCTGGCGGCAGCATCCGATAGAGAGGCGGCCTCCAAGTGTGCATCAGTGCCGCGTCGCTGCCCAGCCTGTAGCGATACAGCATGCGCCGCTTTTGGCATCAATTAGTCAAAACGATGATCAGTGTACACAGTCCTTTAGTTTGAAACTGCATAATTATTCGAATCTACTTAATTTTATAGCCTGGGCCTCTAGCATAGTACTTAGCATAGACGACCTGCCCGCTTATTTTTTAGCAACATGTAACGACATCCTGCCTGGTAAAATTTAAAACGTTGAAAATGCTGCACCCCATTTTTTTAATATACGAAATTGTTTTTTATTACTGATACTCAGGAATTCAGTGAAGGATTAGCTATTAACTGTAAGTATTATATTTTCAGGAAGAAAAGGAAAAGATGACAGGGGCAGCTGCATTTTAACTGTGCCACAAAGCGCGATTTGCGAAATTTTTGAGTAAGCGTAGGAGTTTAACTCGTGTTGTGTGAATGCAATCCTAGTGTCGAGAAGAGCGAGGGAGGCGCGGAAAATCTCTTAAGAGCACCTCCGAGGGCATAATGTAAGAAAACACTTTCGCCGATGTCGTGTAGTAATTGGAATTATATTTGTATGTAAAAGCAATTTTACACGTTACCCAAGTCTTTCAACAATTAGGCCTTGTGGATAAAAATCATAGAATATACCGGGTGTTGCCTGTAATAGGAGCAATAAATTGAGGGATCGCTTCTACTCTATAAACATATCAACATTTGTTCTACAACTTTAAAAAAAATATGTAATTTATTATTTGGGATATTTTCGAACAAACTAAATAGTACTCCATCCAATAGTCTAGTTGACATCTACTGTCAGCCTAGCAACTTCGTAGTTTTCGCAATACATTGCTTGCTTAAAAAATCTGCTCATTAATATTTAGCAACAATAAGTTATTTTCAAAAGTTGTAGAATAAATGTTGTTACGTTTGTGGTGTGGAAACAATCCCTCAGTTTATTGCTCCTGTTACAGGCAACACCCGGTATAATTAGCGTTTCTAACCTTTTCTTTTTTTACACATCCTAAAGTAAAGTCGTTTCCCATATCCTAAAAATTTTTTTTTGGTGGTAGGTGGTATTATAAAGTCATGTTAAAAAATAATCCTTATGATGAAGCCTTTCGATCGGTATGATAAAGCTACAGGGTAATTATTTTTCTCGTGTAACGGGTTCGATTCCCGGTTCAACCATGTAATTATTGAAATATCTATGAATGCAGTTTAAATTGTTTTTTAAATTAAAATAATGTCTTCTTTCAGTAAAATGTTCCATCTACAATATTCAAGGTACTTTCCTTCCATGTGGCATAGCCGTGGGACGCCCTGTATAAATGGCGGGAGTCTAATAGTTTATTAAACTTGTGAGGGGCATTATTCCATCAGCTAGTGCGAAATAAGACGTATGCCACGGTTGAGGAGTCAACGTAATCTTGGCAAAGGGTCCCACAGTGACGCCCACCAAAGAAATTACCCGGGATTTGCATAAAGGAGACTCGAGGGGTTGTCTTTGAAACTCTCGCTCTAAGTTTGTGGACATCCCAACATGCTTTATATTAAGTTATGCCCTGCTTTGTTTGTTCCAGCGTACGGTACTGTGAGTATAGGTAAATCTAACAAACGACATTGAGAGGTTTATTAGCTCCACCTTTGCAGTTAAGTTCGTGATGATTTAGTGATCAGACAGTTATAACTCCCGACCAGTGATTACCCTCCACATTTTTTAGAGCGTGCTATTACAGAAAAATATATTTACTTACTTAGAAACATAGCTTTGTTACTGATAATTACACTTATGTAACAATATTATTATTATTTACATTATTATTATTATTTGATGACACGTTGGCCTAGTTGGGAGTGACCGTGCCTCCGAAGCCAGTGGTCCCGGGTTCAAATTCCGGTAAGGGCAGATATTTGTGTGATGAGCACTGTTCCTGAGTCTTGGATGTTTTCTATATATTTAAGTATTTATTTCTCTATCTAAGTATGTTTATCGCTGTCTAGTACCCATAGTACAAGCCTAGAGCTAAGTTTGTGACTAGGTCAATTTGTGTGATATTGTCATGTGATATTATTATTATTATTATATTTTTTTTTGTAATTGCAGTCTCTAAAAAAATATAGTGGGCAATCACTAGTCGCGGGTAATAACTGTATATTTACCCTGCATTATATTGAGATTTGGCAAGGGAAAAATAATCAATCAAATCAATCTTGCAATTCATTTTAACTTTAATGGCTACCTACTAACTTTGTACCTGCCTACGTTACATTTAAGCTACATTTACAGCACTCACATAGTACTTCTAAATCTTTAAAGTTAAAGTCAAATTATTTACGTGCCTATTGGCACAAGTCATACTCCAGTTTTTTTTCTGTTTCCTTTATTTGCAATCAGTCGCCAGTATTTAATCAGATGAGTTGAGTGGACGGCGCGATCCCATAGTAAAAAGCGTTTCAAAAGTGTAGTGGAGACGTTTTTTGTATGGAAACGCGCCGCACCGCGCCGTCCGCGCTCTCAGTGCGTTTATTGTAAAACAAGCCAACTGGTCCCGCCAAATATCAATATTATAATTTTATTATATATACGCAATTTTTGAAATACTTAGTAACCCTTTTGTAGGTATGTTTTGCCTTTGCAGCATGAACTAATTAGGTAGAACTTGAAATTAAGTGAAAAAGTCTTTACTTGATATCTGAACAAGACATTATTTAAAATTGACAAACTCCTAAGTCTCTACATCTCCATCATTATAAGACGGAAAAATAACGCCAATGACACCCCTTGGAAACAGACCATGCCAAACATACCTCGCATAATCCGTGAATTGTACTCTTCAAAAACATTAACCTGTTTCGTGGACAGTCGGGTAAAAGGCAAAAGAACGTTCACGACTTCATTTACAAAAATAAATTGGAAAACTACAGTACTTAACTTTTGTATTATTTGTATTTCCAGCAAATATTTTAGTAGGACCACAATCAACCGTGTCGGTAGTAATTTAAGATTATCTCCGGGCTAATAGCGGTAGTTAGAGTGACTATCTGGCACACGTTGGACAGGACATTTGTCCACGCGACAGCTCCAATTACCGGGAAATACCGGGCTCATTCGTTCAAATACCTAAGCGATTTACCTTTATATCCACTCGCCCTTTTGTCCCATTATTATTATGATTTAAATAAAAAGACCGTTAAGAACAACATCGTTTATAATTTTATGATTTAATCTATTGCACATAAGACCTACATAAAATTAAACATATTAATAACTAAAGCAAAGTCCTCCAAAAAGTTTTGCAAGTACGCACAGAGCTCCTGATTTCCCCAGGGGTACCTTAGGCCTCTGGTTAAATTAGCTCGACTAAACATTCCTTAATGAGCTATATTTCTCAACTGACGACGCTTCGTGAATGTTTCCGTCTTCATATTTTTTTCAGGAGACCCATTTGTTCAACAGCTAGCAATAAATTTTAATTATACCATTTGTACCTGCTTGAGTGCGCATTTTTTTCTTTTTATTTATAAATTTATGATTAAAGTCGCTTGTTACAGTCTATATAAGGTAGTGCAACTACGAAAAAGATACATTTTTGGCTCTGAGGTATGTGATTGTCGAGAAATGGAACACACTTAGTTCAGAAATGATCAGCAGCGAGGGTGTGTGTCACTGGTTGGCAGCGACGGGGACGTAAGAAGTAATTTCTTCAAAGACGCGGGTCGCAGTAACAAGAAACGTAACAGATGTCCAACGTCAGCCGACAAGCCCTGATTGACGCCTGTCACAGAAACGCTCCGGCCTCGCAGAGACCTCTTTTTCTAAACATGTTAAATTTAATTTTGGACCCGCTCCGCGATCTACTTTGGGAAAGTGGCATTCTGTCGCATAGAAAATTGCTTATAATGCTGTAATTTGTATTGAGTACCCATTTAATTGGGTATGGTTACCTATAGAAACTATTTTTGGTCAAAACAAATGTGTTAAATTGTTTCGTTTCGTTCAAACGTTTCTCCTGAATACAAATGTTATGCGATTGCGACTATGCGTGTGTTTTTCATACAAATGTGCAATAACAGAGACAGGTAGAATATATGAAAGAATTCGACATAATACAAAAACTATAGGCTGCAGCCATGTATGAGCTACAGCTCCGTGAAAATAAAGCAACGAATGCAAACATCTTTTAACACATGCTTCGCAATAAGATAAATGAAGCTGTTAGTGAACGTTTATTTCGAAAAATAGTTAATAGGTATTTAGTGATTTAATATTATGTATGCTAGTTGAAAGTTTTACAATTTCTAAAGTGAAGGAAAGTAAGAAAAGGTTTTCCCCAGTCGAAGCACTAGTGAAATTTGGTTAAGAAGTTTCATGTGGAGGCAGTCGTTCAATACACCTCCGCATTCAGGCCCGCCGCATTATGCCCGGCGGAAAAGGTCACCTACAACAAAAAATACATAAATTTGGCCGAACTACTTCTGCTGACGGATTCGAAAAGGTACGGTGGGGAGTTAGCTTTGTGTCTGCTGCCAAAAGACGGAGTCAATTTAGCGACCACGTATAAATCGTGCTATACGCAAGAATTTACTGTTAAATTAATTCCTCTACATAAAAATGAACTTATCAGAAGACAAATGCGTATACAATAAAATATAGTTTATCTAATTGGAGCGATCTCCAAAGAGTAATCATGCTTTGATCTGCCGGACGAACAAACTAACAATCATAGAACACGGATGGTTATAAATATATGAGTTTAGGGTACATGTCCTTCTTATAACTTTAAGTGGCATAAGATTAAGCAGTAAAAAATGGTAATAACAATTAGCTCATTGTTTTACGACCTCGTCTTTTTAACTGCATGATATTTTTGTTAGAGAGCTATAGATTTAAACAGTATTATAAAAGGGGGAGAGACGTAAATGCAAACTTGAGTGTCCCTGAAAATGAGCGTGTAGGTACAGTCAACCAATTTGATTCCTAGGCCACTTTGGATTATGTCAACGTGACGTTTTAAACCAAATCATAAGCATTCCCTTACGTTTTGGTTGACAACGTCAGTTTAACATAGTTTTTAGTGGCCTAGGAATCAAATTGGTTGACTGTACGCTATTGTAGGTGTAGGTATTGTAGATGGTACTCGTATGTGTAATTTGTAACGTAATTTTATTTTTAGCTAGAAGTAATCTTATCTAATGTAATCGTTATACGTATTTATTTGTTTCAGCTTTTAATACGTCTTTCGCTTATATTCCTCAAAATTAAGAATGATACATTGATTCATGGATTTTAATTTCTTTATCGTAGGCTGTTGAAAAAAGTACCTGTTCGTCATCGAACTAGTTACTAAATCAATTAGAGAATACAAGATATAAAATAAATAAATAAGTATCGGAGGCAAATCTCACACAAAATAGACCTAGTTCCGAACTGAGCACTAGGCTTGTACTAGACAACGATAAACCGAGTTACATATATAAAGAAATACAATACTAAGAACAAATACTCGCGCTCATCAAACAAATATTGGCCCATACCGGTAATCGAACCCGGCTATCTTCATAGACGTCATAATTTTAAATTTGCATTCATAAAAGCCAATAACCACATTTTCTACAAACTAGAGAGAAACTTAAAACAACCGGGTAAGTAAATAAATAAAGCAGACTAGGAGGAAAGTTGGAGGTTGCTTTGACAATTGACCGATAAACACACGGACAAAGACTGTTTCGGTCCAACGTTTTCTTTGTTCTGCTACTTGGTATCCGCCGAATGAAAACGTTGCGGAAACGTGCTTGAGATATTGTGTAGAACCCCGTGTTTGTGAATATTTTGGGAGTAAAGGTAAGTTCAGAGAGGAGTTATATTTCATTTTGTATTTTTTTTAAGGCATGGAGAAAGTACTCACACACATCGCATCTTTAGAATTATAGTGATCTAATTCACAAATTTTGGATTTCGAGTTAGGTCTCTAGCTGAAATGTTTAATTAGGTCACTGTAATTATAAAGGTGCGACATACACATCACAGCACATAACATCACATCACACACACAGGGTCACATGACACTAATTGTAAGTAGATCAAATACCTCAAAGTTAGTCATTACACTGGCTGGTGTCTAACTCCTACATCGGAATACAAGAACGCAAACATGCTGTTATTTAGCGGCAGTTTACCGGGTAAAATGGTGATACCGACAAATTTTACCAAACCAAACCTCTAAACCGTTATGATAATAATTTTACTATTTGAATCGAAGATAATAGGAGCAGAAAATCATATAAGGCGATGGTAGCCAAAATCATGGGTCAGAAACGGCATGATTTCCTACAAAAATGCTCCTAGACTCAAAAGATACAATTTGAGTATTTCTTTGGTAGAGATAATAATATACTTATTACCTATAAGATTTCCAGTAAAAGTTAAGTTAAGGAGTGCGAGTAGTCTTATTGAGTACGTACTTCATCACCATTCTAGACTTTGTTTTAACAATACATCGTTGACTTAATGAGATTTGCAATGTACACATTATGTTTAATCGTCAATTTATTTACCGTAATACTGGTTTAATATTTTTTGAATTTTATTAAATGACACAAGGAATTAAAAAAACAATTAAATTTTAGCTAATTATAAATGTTCCTACCCAAGAAATATACTAGCTAATTGTTAATCGTTCATTCAAATATTAAAACACCGTCATCAGAATACAACGAAGTCGCTAATTAGGTACAAGTATAGCTGGTAAACATTAAAATGTAAGCTCTGTTTCCAAGAGTTTAAGTATTCACGAATATTCTTATTCAAATTGTAATTTAGGCCGATCGTTTGTCTCGACATTTTATAATTTTGAATTTAAGTAAAAGTAGGTACAAATTATGCTAAGAGCTTAAGCAAAAAGTCCTCATCTACATTTCATTGTTGGTCGCCGGCGAGATAAATGAAGGGAGGATGGCGGTTTGATTACTATTCATGAAGTGTTGAGTCCTGAAGGGCTAGCACGAATGCCTGCGACCCTTGGTCGGTCAGTGCGTCTTTATCTGATTAATGTACAATAAAGGAGATGCGCTTGATGATAATTGAGATAAGTTAACTTGTGCTTGGACTAGATGGCACATAAAAGTATGCTAGCGAGTGAAGGCGCCGCCGGTGGCCGGCCACGGCACCAAATCAAACTTATTTCCAGCGCGCCGGGACGGTCTTATTTACATAACAGACATCGAAAAGGTTGTAAAGTTTATATTGAAAAATACGATGATGCAAATCATTGTGTATTATCATCCCAGGTTTTATGAAGTATTCAAATGTTAAGTATACTTAATGATATAGGAGATTCCCTGTTTTAGTAGCATGCCACACATTGAAATAACTTTGGACAAATATGAGGGAGAAATTATCTATACACAATATTATTAGTCAAATATTAAAATAGTTAATTCCTGTTTTGATTTCTACTCGTACGTTATATCATCAAACCTCCAAGAATATGAAGACAAACGGAATACAAATAATTTAAATATTTCGCATAACCGTAGAATTCAATAATTATAAACTTCTCAGCAAAAATAGAAGTGTGTTCAAACGTACCTTGCAAGTCAATCTTAGAACCTTACTCAGCTTTGTCGCAATAACTGTACTTACATACACAGATACATAATGTAACGCCTTCATTCCCAGAGTGCAGGCAGAGCTACAGAGTTAGCAACAACTCTAAAAAACTTGTTGATAATTCTGTAGCAACATTTTGCAAAATCAGGCTAAGATGGTTTACCGGTGCATTAATGAGAGGTTGCAAGCCCATCGCCTAACAATATTAGTCGCCTCTTACGACATCCACGGGAAGACCCGGCAACCACACGGATACTATACCTACTTTGTACATCATATTTTGTAATGATTATATGCAATATTATTATTTTAATCCATTGAAAATTGTGATACATAAAACCACCAGCCACCTGCGGTTAGGCAAAATAACCAAAAGAGAGACGGCACGATTGACGAATAGAATTTGTGCAGAAAATTATCAGGTGATATTTCCTTTTTGTAAAGGTAACGTGAAATGGATGGAATGACGCTGGAGTTTGTTTGTGGAGCTCGGTGAGTTATGCTTGATAAAGGCACACCTCATTTGCAGGTGCACCCAGTGCGCGTCAAAGAGGCGCTCGCAGCGGCTCGTTATGTAAATTGGTGTGTGATTTCTCGAAATAATTCTGGTGTTTGTTTGACGCCTATTGGTAGTAAGTATATCTTGACTCTAAGCTCCAGTTGTAACGTAAGCGTTACCTACTCGTATTATTTCGAGAATACCCAGTAGTAAGTCTAGGTGATGTGGACGGGAATATAAATTTAAGTTTTTTATTTGTACAATTATCTATGTAGTACTTTAGTATTTAACCACTGGGCTTCACGTTTTCTCTCTACGAGAATACATAATACCATTGTTTTTCAATCGAGATTTCTTTTCGAATAAATATAATTGCAGCCAGCAAGCTTCAGATAGCGAACCTTCACAAAACTTACCAGGTAATGTCCAGGCGTAAGGCAGGTAGGTACAGCACTGAGGACAGGAAGGTCAGGATGTCTGAGGGTTTTTAGATACCACTATTATAAAACTTCTCTGATAAGCTCAAAATTTGTGTACTGTGGCTGTCGCATCACTTTCTAGTAGTTCCTTAGATAGCACAGGGAATAATGGTAGCTGATTCGCTTAAATCACGTCCTCATCCAACACCTCGCTTATGCACTCGACGCACCAATTATTAACCGGCGAGTAAAAGTTGTCCCGTCAATCATAAAAATATATTGAAAGGGCTAAGGTGACCTGCCGTGGTGTCACCAAATGGTTCCTGCGGAAGACCAGCTATGGCCTAAGAACCAGTAACAGGCTGAGCGGGAACCATTTTGCCCCGTCTAGCGCTGGTGCAGAGATTTAGGTGTTTTATGTTTGTTTTTGTTAATCAGTTCTTCTGTACTTGTGTTAGATGTAAGTAAATAAACGTTTTTTCTTTCTTTCTTCTTACCCGCGCACTCGTACGAATTCGTTCACTTGATCGATCGTTCGACAAAGACTCGTTTTTAAGAGAATCACACCTGCCGGCCGATTATGGTGCCAC
Source organism: Acleris holmiana (assembly GCA_949316455.1). Lineage (NCBI taxonomy): Eukaryota > Metazoa > Arthropoda > Insecta > Lepidoptera > Tortricidae > Acleris > Acleris holmiana. Next base: position 12,372,794 of record OX438768.1, read on the forward strand.
TTATCCACGCGATAAAACGTTTTTATCACGAGATCATCGACATATTATCATTGTCGACGTAAGCTAATATGGTGGCATCGGTTAAATTGCATTATCCATTTTTGACAACGATATAACGACAAACGTCAATTTTATCGATTTTGGTTAATATGGGTCGCCACTTTGGATCGACTTTTGACATCTTAATTCGATAAGTTTATACAAGTGCCCTGTAGGTGACGATAAGGCTTCAATATGGAAAAAATACTTAAATTTATGCGTAAGTATTGAGATTTTAATGTTTTACTAATCTAAAAGAACTTTGTTAATTACAAGAAAGGCGTTTAACATTACATTATAACTGGTAAACATTATTTGTAGAATGTCAAGTGTATCTTTGTCGCCTCCCGCTGCAAGCCGAAAAAGAAAGAAGAAACTACAGCGCAAGACGGTAAGAGATGTTTCCAACCCCTTCGAGCTTTCGGAGGAAGAGTTTCGACAAAGGTGTACAGAGGTGTAAGGAGATAGCACTCCATTTATGTGCCGAATTCGAATCAGACCTTCAGCCACATAATAATGACGAATGAATGATTAAAGTAAGTAATATTTAGGTACTATTCACTAACTCAGCTAGTACATACATACACATACATAACATCACGCCTTAATTCCCAGAGTGGGGTAGGCAGAGCTACAGAAATATCAACAAATCTAAAAAGAGTTGTTGATAATTCTATAACCACATTTTGCACAAGTAGGCTAAGATCTTTACTAGTGTATTAGTGACAGGTTGCAAGCCCAACGCCTAACCGTACTACAAGCCCTTATTCCCTCACTCAGCTATTTACTCAGCTAGTAGTACTACCTGGCACAAACAGCTAGTATAACTGTTCGTGCCAGGTATCACTTGGGTGATTTTTTGGTTCATACAAGTACACCTCTTGAAGATTATGTAAGTATGTAAACAACAAACAAAAACCGCCAATTTGGTCGATTCGATCTCATGTGATGCTCTGTCATTCATGTGGCAATATATGTATAGATTAGTACATATACCTACCAACTTGTATAATTAATGTTAGTTATGGCACTAAGAGGGCTTAGAAGATAATTGTCAGACGTAAAAGTTTTTACAAAATTTCACTTTTAATAACATACATTATTGCCAAGTAGGCACTTCACACACCGATAGTAAACTTAGGTACTATCTAGAGACAAGTCAAATGAGTCCAAACTCCACGGATCTACCCATGAGCCATTGAGGAGTTCCTATGACCACCGTCCGTTTCCATCATCATACTAACTTGATGTTAATGGAACTGCTTACGTATGTCAAATATCAAATCAATCTGACAAATTAGAAGTATGTTAAAATGGGTGTCCAAGATTTGATTGCATGGTAACATTATAAGATTGTTTGATGTTAGGGCACTTGATCATTAGTACTTAAGAAAATAGTGCAAATAAGCATTAAGATATTCAATACTAAGATAATCAATATTATGGTATTTACATTAGGATAAATGTTAATATGGCAAGATTAATTATGACCACAGTTATTTTGCAATTTACAAATACAAAAAAGGATATTATGGATTCCAATATAGATCCTAGGTAGATGTGAACTGCACAATATTATGCTACTGCTTCTAGATTCCCTGGTAGAATGCAAAACTTCTTTATATTTAATATCTCTGTTGAACAGAGCTGAACTGTAACTCGCACATTGAAAAGTTGTATCTTCTGTGCATGATAAACAAAATCTCTACTAGAGTCACAAACACCTAAGTCCTTGCTAATTAATACTCTTGTGTATATGGTGTGTCAACAAAAAGGCATTTGAATTCTCTGGTTTGGGATATGCTTTTATTAGCATTAAAAGATCTTATAGTAGGTAATTGCAATATTTAATATAAACATAGATAAAATTGTAATTAAAGTATAAAATTATAGTTTTAAAACTCCAAGTTGGTAACAATTTTCATGTCCTTTAGCCTGAAAAAAGGAAAAACATTATTTTACATTTGTTTATTGACATTTTTATATGTCACTTGGGTACACTTGACCGCAGGGCATAATCAGGGGAAAGACAATAACAAGCATACACTCAATTGTGTGGTGTAAAAAGGTCTTTGGTGCTTAGGGCATAATCAGGGTTAACACTATAACAAGCACTCAGGATAATGAACAGCCTGTTGAGGGTCAATAATTTGATGCAGCATTACAAGTTATTACTTATTATAATTTTAAGTACCTTACCTACTACATTATAAGATATCAGAATTTATAACTAATTTACACATTATTTTTCAGAATACTTGATATGGAGCTGTTACCACCCAGCAGCTCTCGACATTAGGGCTCTTATTAAAGTAGCTCAATAAAAAAGGCCACCATAATAAATTATTATATTACTCAATACTGTGTTTTATTCCATTTTGATACTTGAAGTAATCAAATGAAGCAAGTTTCCTATGAACAGTAGGTATTACAAGATAGAGCAGGTAATCAGATTCATTTCTGGATAAATAAATAGCCTGAGCTCAAGCTACTTACAAACCAGATTTAATCAGTTCAGCGGTTTATTATAATCTATTATTGAGTCATTATTTAGTCACACCGGGTAACTTTGCTTCTTTTAAAGCTGTTAAATTTTACTCAAGTATTCAAACTTACCAGGCGTAAATGAGTGTGAAACAAATTAAATAGGTACTTACGACTTTCCAAGCTGCAAACAGATTAGTCTAGCTCAAACTCTCGTAAAACGAAAGGGAGATTTTGCCACTTTTGTTTTAGTTCTTTTCCGTTGGCAAATATGGGGTGGCTTGCCACCTATTCAAAGCTTCTGTTCTTTAGTGCTGTACAGCAACTGTAACACAACATGATTTTTTGAGTAACAATAATAAAGAAATGGACTACGGTACAAAAAACTCATTAGTTCACTATGTTAGACTTACTTCTTGTTGATGTCTCGACTTTCTTTTTAAATTTTCTTTCTTTATGGAGGTTTCTTTATTTAAATTCGTCGAATACAAACAATCACAGTTCTCAACAAAAATAAACGTTCACTCGTTCAGTTCGGAACACAGATCCTAGAATTATCGAACATCGAACAGATTTGTCAAAATAATCTTACACATTAAAAAAGTATGCCTAGTCCGCTCCTTTCAATAGCTGATTAACAACAACTCATTTCAGAAGGGTTACATAAAGTCCGCCACTCAACATCCAACATGTGTAAAAATATGTTCATTTTGGGACACTGGCAACATTTTTGTAAAATGGTAGTAATTTCGCGTAGTTCTTGCTACACTGGGCTTATAAACATTTGTCGTCGTTATATCGCCGCGATAAGTTTATCAACATTGTCAACCATGTTAGGGTTTTCGATAAAATAGACGACTTTGTTAAAAACTTAAACATATCCACTCGATAAAATAGTGTCACGCATAATAGGCCGGCTGGAGTGATACTAGACGATATTATGGTGACAGTTCAAAATATTACATATACCTAATAAGGTATTCAAACATATCCTCGAAAATAAGAGAAATCTGACCAATATTACCTTTACATTCTTATTCTTTGATATCTACTACGTTCGTTATACCGATTATGCTTATGACTTCAGTGAATGCTGTTTAACCAAGCCTATTCCAACCCAAACGGCCTTCTCGGAAATATTTCACTTTTTCAGTTTTTCCTTCACAAGGGTTTTCCTTGACTGGGGAAATGGTAAGTAAGCACCCACTTGTGAATAAACTTGTTGTTAAAGCGCTTGATGGATGACTCTCTACTGTTGAGAAGTATGTATGCATTGTATATATTTATAGTTATGTCATTTCATTTGAGTTGTATCAGGCGAAAGTCATCGTAGACGATTCTGGTTTATATACCTACTTAGTCTTTGTCGTTTGTTCATTAAGTATCTACTTACTTTCCTAACGATGGTTAACCTCGCACATATTTTCTTTACTTAAAAACCAAGATAATTTTGAAACGTGTATGTAAAAAGCACAATAAATAAAAATAATAATGTATGCTAATTCTAAACAAGTCATTAAGTAATACATTTGTATTAGGGACAATATTACAAAACTTTACTCCATGTAGGTATTTTCTATCGTCAGTCTACAGTAACTTAAAGAAGCTACAAATACCTAATGTGTCATTAATAATTGTATTTAAAGTGTGTCAGTAACTAAAATAATAATAAAATGCCATACGAGTAAGAACCTAGATAAAGACATTACGATGACGGTGGTGTTTTTGAATTACGAGATTGTTATTCCAAAACTCTTTATTTTAATCTACCATCACCCTTATAACCTACTTAATAACACGCTCCATAATTTATCTTGTACTTACATGGAAGAAACGGGATACAACATATGAATTACCTTCTCGGGGAACAAACTTTAGCGGAGTAACAAGGAGTTGATTAATGCTGTACCAAGTTGTAACTACATACCAGAAAAACACTTTATTAATAATGACAAATGAAAAGAGTTTTTAGAGCAAAGTTTCTTCAGATGCAACGCCCATTTTAGCTTAATTTCTCTTAACCGAAGCTTCCTACTAAACTAGCCACTAATTTAATTAAGTATATTTTGGATCATTCTATCGTGGAGTGATAATTGTTGGAAAATGTTTACGCGTGCCGTTGAACAGGGTTTTTAAATTATCTGGTGAGTCAAGTCTATAAGTACTATACGAAGAATTAGTACCAATTTCACCATACGATGTTAACCAGACGGTTTTCAAAAAAAGTGTACATCGTTCAGGACAAAAATTAAGAAACATTAACTTTTCCATTACCTCACGAGAATTAGTCATACATTGAGATACGTTAATTTTCTAGACGAAAAGCTCAAGTTTTCTTTATTTTTATCCTTGACGATGAACCCTTTTTTTTAAAAAACGCCTATAGGTATCTGTGTTTTAGTTGAAAGAAGGCATTTCCACGAATACAAGCAGAGTTGCGCATTGCATTATCGCAAATCACGTTACTGGAAAATGACTGGACGTGATTTTAGTGTTATTTTGAAGTTTTTTCTGTATTTACTTAATAAGTCGATTATAATCAACTATTTCCACAGATTATTCTAAAAAAATAGAGTATTGTCATGAGCGCCCTCTGTTGTTCAGTAGATGTACCATTGCCGATAGGAAGATGTAATTGTTAGTTTTTTTATCGATAGTTTGTATAAGGCCAATAATAAATTTACATTTTAATGTATAGTATCTAGTTAAATTACCGCAAATACAATAATAATTGATCATTTTACGTACTTCGATTTCGATGAACGAAAGAAAAACTAGTACTTCGCCGACGAACTTGCCATTTTAAATCCATCTTAGTAACCTTTATCGACGGCATAAACATCGTATTGGCCACACCCCTATCACTTTAAATTAGCGCTTACCTACCGTCCAGTAGCTGAAATACTTAACCTAATTATTTTAATGCGCATTTTACTATTCAACGCTAGATGGCATTTCTGAGGGTTATAATCAAAGTTTTTGTATGACAATGTTCACAATAGCCACTCTATAACCTATAATATAATATCTCTTTGTTCATAGCTTTTTAACAAACGGGTTGTCTATAATATCAGGTATGTAAAATGAACCTTGTTGTTTTAGTAAACATTGAAAAATAACAAAAACCCAAAGTTTTTCTCCTTGTTTATACCTGCCGCCTTGTTATACTTATCACCGTGCCAAAACTAAGAACAAACGGTTCCATTCCAACATTTAATGTGACATAATGCTATGTCAAAGGAAGATGAGAACAGGCAGACAAGGAACACTCGCTCACTTTATTCTCGGGCGAAAATTGATAGCTTTTTCTTTCTTTTCATACGGGAAAGGAGGAAGGAACTGAGTGAGTAGTGAGTAACAAGGTTTCGGTGCAAATAGAACCACGCGCGTGGCGGCTAATGGAGCGCAGAGCGCACGCACGCCGCCGGCCGCCCTTCGAAACATCAATGCTTCGTAATTCCTTTGATAACTGTTGTTTTCCGCCATATTACGTTAGAATGGAAAGCCTAGGCAATTTAATGAAATATTTGCAGCGTATAGTGCTTACATGGCTGCGAAGGTCTTAGTGTTTTCAATAGCACGGAGCGCCCCCCTTTTCAAATTGGCGTTGTACGGCTTCGTCAATGTCAAGCTACAAATGTAGTTGTAGATTGAAAACACTGTATCACTTCGAATTACCCCAGGTTGTAAAATGTACATTTTGACAGTATAGAAGTTAACTATAATTTGACAAACGTAAAATGTCTATTGAAATCTTTAATTTTTACTCTTTGTACGTTTCTGAAAACCATCACAATGAGTCGGCAAGACGTTCGCCGTTTCGTGTTTGGCTCAATCGGAACACGTTACTGATTCGCTTTCCATCCCGCCCTTGGAAGGGCCCAATTTCCTGCAATGGATTGATAGAAATACGTGATCCCAATGTCTGTTCGAATTTATATAACTATCTCGTGGCGTTTTGTAGGAACTTTGGGAGTTACAAACCCCCGCAAATACATTTGGTGGGTAATAAATTACTAATTAAGTTATATTTATACTACTCCTAATTGATGTGCTTAATGTTAATGTGCTTTGAGGTTTGATGGTTTATTTGGTGCCCGAATTTTGGTGCAGGCAGTATTTTTGTTGAGTACGTAACTTACAAAATACCTAACACATATTCTAATATTAGTTGAGTTTTCATATCGACCACGTTTATCGTTAAATATTGTTTTTATATGGCTTCTAAAGGGGCCATGTTTTACTGCAAAACATGGCCCGTAGAAGCCTCTTTAGTCAAAAAACTGAAACATTAAAACGTAGAAAAAGTTACCAATGATTGTGGCGTTCTCATTATTCTATTTTAAATGATTTAAAAACATCTATTCTCATATTCTGCAATTCATATTAATTTATTTCAGTGGAATCAATGGCATATGCAGAAGCGGCGGTGTTTGCGCCCGGCGCGCGACCGCAGCTTCGCCGCAAACACGTCGCGCTGTCGCGTTGCTGCTGCTGTCGGCTTATCAACGTACGCAGCCATTGGACGATCACGGCATTGATTATTATACACATAAGCCCAGGCCCTTTAAGATGTAGCGGAATATTGGAATCCGGTTTCAAAATTAAATTATCGTTTTTCCAACGGCGTTAGAGCTATTATTAATTACAATATGTAAATAGTTAAAAGTTTACCTACATAAAGTACATTTCCGGTGCACCCCTGAAATAATCGTAAATCAAGGACACCTAATTCATTACTTTAGTGATATTAGTTTACATCAAAAAAAAAGTTTAATTATAAATCGAACAGCACTTGACGATTAGGTACCTACCCTATCTGTACACTATATACTAAAAAATATTTTAAATTTGTTTCACTTATTACCGCGTAGTGTAACTAAAGGTTGAATATTAAAACACCTGTGCTCTTTGGCTATTTTAAAATATATCTATTAGAACAATAGTAATATATTAGTATTATTATTAATTATAAGCGGGATACTAGCAAGCTAGTTTATGGAATCCATCACAATAACCGGCAATCATTTGATTATGTGACAGGCTTGGTTACCCGACCCGGCCGGTCTCATGCTAACACGCCTACGTAATTGGAGCGGCGTATATGTCGCTTTGTCTCAGCGTCTTGCGTTTGGACTGTGGAGGACCAGGATTTATGCAGACTCGCCACCCTGGAACGCTTGGGGCGCATCGCTTGGCCACCGCAAACAGGTGAACAACTCCCAAACACGAGCATCGAAATGTTGTTGAACGTTTGTGCTATCTCTTTCGCTTATGCTACGATTCGATTGAGACAAAGAGAGAGTAATAAAGTGTATTTGACTGTCGAAGTTGGGGGTAGGCCCCGCAGGCTTTGATTAAGCGCCGATCCGATACGACGCTGCCGACGATAAACACGTCGCGCAACAATGACAGTTGTTATCTAAAACGTCCTGTCTGTTTATTGAGAAAGAAACATTGCGTTTGTGAATTTCATGCTTGCGCTTAGTGTGAATTATGCCCGTGGTGCTGCATGCACAAAGTGTTAGTGATAGCGTACAAATAGTGGTATTTGCGTAGAAACATGGCTAGTTGTGCCATAATTACAAAATACCGGACAAGGGTCCGTCCGGATCGCTACCACCATCTTATCCATTAACCACCCGCCAAGCAACAGTGTTCGCATTGTTGTGTTCCGGTGTGGGGATAAGACAACCGGTGAAATTACTAGCATAGAGGCATTCCATCTTAGTCCTCAGGGTTGGCAACGCATTTGAGGTCTTGGGATTATAGTCTTGAGAATTCAAATGTCTATGGGTCTCAGATTCCACTTACCATCAGGTGGCCTGAGTGCTCGTGTGCCTTCTCCTTAACATAAAAAAAAAAAAAAAAAAATACGAAGTGATGAATTGTTGCTGAACACTTTGTCCTTTTACAAACAAAAAATAATGAAATTAAGAGTCAAAATTTATCCAGATAGGCTTTAAGTGTAGCCTCCTGGATGTCAACGAAGAAATAAGGGCTCTACCATCAACCCGAATGTACTTAGCTCTAAAAAGAACTTCAGCATCGGGTTGGCAACGCATTTGCGGTCGTAGAATTGTAGTCTCGAGAATGCAAATGGTTTTAAGGTCTTAAAATATTTCTTCCATTTTCACCAAAACCAAGTTTATTTTAAATTGATAACGTAAACCCAAGTGTAAGTTATCAATTTTTAGTTTTTTCTAGTTGTACACTGTTTTACAGAAACTCAATTCATAGAATGTATCACTTCGCAGAATTTTCATTTCAAAAGCTTATTTCTGATGTAACCTTATTGATTTCAGATTATTTTTCTGGGTTCACAGGTCTAACCTAACCTAACTTACGTAACCCATGCTTAAGATAATCTGAAAACATTACGGTTTCAGCAGAAATTAGCTTTCTATGAAATGAAAACTATGCAAAGTGATAAATTTTATGAACTGAGTTTTTGTAAAACAAGGGGACACGTTTTTTCTAAATCACTCTTGGTTGGTCCATGGTTTGATTTTTAGCGGTAGGTAAATATTTTGTTCTTTATAAAGGTGGTTCGGTCGTTAAGGCTAGGTATATTAGGTACGTAGTGTCAGGATTTAACCCGGCTGCCCATTTTATTGTTTATAAATGATTCAGGGATCTAGAAGGATAATATGCATAGCTTATACGCGCCATTATTTGAAAATCTCAAGGTAAATTGCTGTATTTAGGAAATAATTAAATATGAGGGACAACCTATGATTATATACTCGTAGGTACTTACTCGTATAGAGCTATAACTGACAGCTTTTTTAAAATTTTATATTGAAAAAAATATTCGTTCAACTACAATACAACTGGTTGAAAAGTAAAGACAATCAACAATATTATTCTAATTGGGAGCCGCGATCAAAACCAATGAGCCCACAAAGGGAATTTTGTAATAGCCATATTTCTATTGACACTCCCAATTAAATTAAAATGCTCCGCTTTTCTTGGGTGTTCTAATTAAATTGGCAGCTAGTTCGCAGAGCGTCTGCTTAATTTGATAGTGTCGTTGATGCTCGTACCTGACCTAAAAGTTTATTTTCACCCTCAAAGGAACTCGCTCCGCAGTGCCACATTAAGAGAATTGTTTTCGTTCCCGCTGCTTGCGATGCGTGTAATGTGCTCATATAAGTATTGCAAACGCTGCTGTAGTTAATTACGAATTTAATTACATTTAACTATGCTGACAGATTCTTCGTATCAGCTGTTAAGTAGTTATTATGTAGCATGTGCAAGTTCATTAGTACATTAATAGAAAGTACAGCAAAACTAGCTGGTAAATGCATGGTGGTAAATGTTGAATACTGAAAAAAGTGACTCGGTAGTTCCGAAATGAAATGAATGAGCTTTTGAATTTTTCAATACAAATACACTATTCTTCAATAGTTACGTTACGTAAAACGTTAACAATAGCTTTGACAGTTAGTAATTTCTACAGCCTGCAACTGGGCTGGGATTCTACACGGTAATAACGATATCGTATTTGACGTGTTTCCGTATTGACAATGTTATCATAACTCTTATTTCATTTACAATAATGGCGACTGTGACATAAACGATTCTAAAACACGTCAAACACGACATCGTTATAACGCAGTTGAATAGAGGCCCTGAACTTGAGTCGCTTTCAACGTTATCGGAAATAGAGATGAAGTTAATTGCAACTGACATAATATAGCTTGCGAGGAGCGTGACGAAATGTTTATTACCTAGTATGACGGTCACTTTATGATTTTATATAAGTTGTATTTTCGACAACGACGAGAAAAGAAGTTTAAATACGGAAGGCCGTATGTAAAATACAAATACAAGCAAGGGTTTAAAAATATCTATCTATATAGCGTCCGTGAGTTGTTGGCTCTCATTCCAAACATAAAAGGGCCTGGTAAATACAATACGCGTTTTATACTTAAAATAACAGTCAATGAATCGTTTTGATGTCAGGGCATTGTCTTTTTCGAAGCTGACTGTACCTGGTCGCATGAATGTAGGAAGCGGAAGTTCGAATTTAAAGCAGTTCTGCGCGGTTTGCAGCGCCTCTAGTGAATAATTTTAAACTCCTATTGTGATTTCGGAACATGTTATCCGGTGCTTTAATGGGGTACAGCGTGGAAAATGATGAGTGAGTTGCAGTAAATACTGGTTAAATGATCGATACATTTTTAATTTAATCAGCTGGATAGTTTGTCATTAGTGTCTCATTAATATTTTGGTGGGCATTTTAATACTGGTTTTATTTTATTGATTTAGTGTTAACAATAAAGATTTATGATTGCGAGCGGAATTTCCTTTTAATCTGTTTAGCTACGAGAAACGAAGTGATTGTGCAGGAAAACTTAAGGTCAAAAAGTATTTTTTTTACACTTTGACTTTCAACGCTTGCCTTGAAAAACCTTGAAATTACATTCTACCTGTAACCCCTGTGGAATGTGTTAACGTTTACAACTGGGCTTCTAAATTGGGACGGTGCGGCCTACGTACTGGATAAACATCTTTTATCTTTTTTGTACCGTTAACTAGTGTTCGGTCTGCAAACTGTTTGACGTTTCCTAGTTAAGAATAGCACGTCCAATTATGGCTATGAAAGCGCCGGCAGCATTTTACGCGGCCTAACAAGCCTTACCGGAGCATTTACCAACTATAACAACAGTATTTATGTACCTAATTACAGTTAGTCAACACCTAGCGATATCATAGTGCAAGGTCCTACTCTCTTGCGTTTAAAATGAAACGTCTCCGTTGTTTGTTATTTTAACGACGCATATCTAAATCATGCTAACGTAGCATCTGTAGTAATTTGAACACGTGGTGTGCAAGCATGTACAAGTTGAAGCCATCCAATCTCACACGAGCATCTTGAAGTGTTATAAAAAGTGTCGCTGGCTTTACCGAGTTTACTTAGATACTATTAGGTCCCGAATTCAGCTTGAATGGGTGATATAAAAAGTGTTAAAAAACGTGTTCAAACTTAAAAACTATTTATTTATACCTTACAATGCATCCAGCGACAAATAAGCCACAATCATTTATAACTTAGATGTTAAACGTAAGTTAATGACAGCGACATCTCATATATCTGTAAGTTAATTTCTGCTGAAACATTTTTCACTTATACTTATAATGTTTACTACAAAATGAACCATATCTAAATAACATAATAACTACATATACATTAAATGTTTCAATGCATATAAAAAAGTTATGCATTGTAGGGTTAACGGCGTTTTGGTCACACCTTAATCTCGTTTGCATAAACAGCAAGCATTTTACACACGTCAGCCTTTCTTAAACTTAAACTACATTTAACTTATTGGTGCCAATTAGATCTAAAAGACATATCATAGGGATATACTTGTATTAAACATGAATTTGTACGTCTCAATTAATAAAATTGAAGTAGGTACCTAACGAATATTTTCCTGCAAGTTTCACACAAAAGCATTGTATCTTTATTGTATGTTATATTATATAAATGCTAACAGTGAACAGAGAGCACCTGGGTGACCTGGGTTTCGGGTCGCACCGACCCTAACGCTCAGCAATTCTGCACATGGCACAGCTTCATTTTACTTTAACCATTTCACCACGCGAACAAGCCACATTTAAAACATATCCAACAAAAAATATCTTTCATTAAATACCTTGCAAAATGCATTCAAAGAAAAACCTCGGATCCGAATAAGTTAATAAGAGTCAGCAAGTCCGGGCTTAAGCCGCGGCTACATGCGCGATATTTATAACCCTACAACCTTGGAGCAGCTACGAGTAGTAGTGGTAGGGGAATTACAGAACTACTTATCAGTAAATGTTAGTTTGTAATTTCAGTAGTCTACACTAAATATCCATATACAAAATGAAGTCTGATCTCAATGTTAATATTAGCTTAATGTAGACCAACTAGGAGCACTTACCGTATATGCTAGTACGTACATATGCCTACATCACTACAAGGCATAAGCGACGACGAAGTTAATGCGCTCCACGTAAACTGGAACAGGACCGACAGGTTGAAAGCAGGTCGTTGCGATATTATGCTGGACATCTTTTGGGTGATTTTCCTATTTACTATCCTTTGTTGTAGGTACCTAAAATTCGATTGATAGAGACAACATATTTATTTAAACGGTTGATTGTACAAAATGGTCTGGGACCAATAAGAGCAAGATGGAGAACTGTTTAAAAGTTTAGTGGGGTAGGACCCTGTGCAGGGTCCATCTGGATCGCTACCACCATCTTATATACACACCACGTCGCTCAACACGGTGGCCTCGTTGGGAGTGACCTTGCCTCCAAAGCCAGCGGTCCTGGGTTCACATCCCGGTAAGGGCAGATATTTGTGTGATGAACGCGAATATTTGTTCCTGAGTCTTGGATTATTTCTATGTATTTAAGTACGTATTTCTCTAAATAAGTATGTTTTTAGTACCCATAGTACAAGCCTAGAGCTTAGTTTGGGGCTAGGTGAATTTGTGTGAGATTGTCCCCTGATATTTATTTATATCAATAAAAAGCAAAATCGTAAACTGTTTAAAAGTTCATTGGTGTTAGGACCTTGTGCAGGGTACGTCCGGATCGCTACCACCATCTTATCCATTAACCTACCGCCAATCAGCATTGTTCGCATTGTTGCGTACCGGTGTGGGGATAAGACATCCGGTGAAATTACTAGCATCGAGGCATTCCATCTTAGTCCTCAGGGTTGGCAACGCATTCGAGGTATTATGATTGCAGTCTTGAGAATTGAAATGTCTATGGGTCTCAGAGTCCATTTACCATCAGACCGCTCGTCTGCTTTCTCATTGCATTTAAAAATAAAAAGTTCTCGTGGGTTCTTCGATTTGAAATGCCAACCAATCTCGACAACTAAGGGCTCCTTTTCCACTTTGTCTTAGACTATATTGCTACTATAATGTCAACAATATGATTACAGTATAGAAATAAGATAAGCTTAAACAAAGTAGAATTGAAGTTTTACATAGGTACATAGCATACGTTCGTACTTGCTAAGTTTTTGATGAAGCCTTGTCTTAGTTCTTTATACGCCCAAGGCGTATTCACCAGACGTTAATTATACATTCCGGATTTTGCCTGGATCTCCAAACGTTTTCACTGACTAAACATTATATTTATTTCAAACTCATCGAAAGAATAAGAATGCCTTATAATATACAATCTTATTTACAATTGCATTAGGGAACGCGGGGTTGATGCGCCGTCGACCTATTTTATCTACTTGCGATAAAAGTGGGATAGCATTTAGAAAACTTTTAGTTACCACGCTACGGTCGGAGTGTCTAAAGTGCTTAGCGTATATTTACAGTCGCGAGAAGTTAGAGAGGATGAAGTCTAAAATGATGCTCCAATTATATTTAGACTGATGAACTTTATTAAAGAAGAAGTTACAGGCATAAAATGGTCTACAATAGTTAAACAGCAACATAAAATTGTCCGAGTAATCTGCAGTTTTCAATAAATTGCCTTTTAGCAAATTATATTCGAACAGAAAAAATAACTAAGTAAACGGATGCGTGACTACTTTTTTCTGGTGCGTATTTCTCTGTTATTTGTTGATGTTTGTCACGAATAAATGTATTTCTTTCTTTTTATGCAAAACCGAAACTATACAAATAACATAAGAAGTGGTACATGTCTACCGCCTTCAGGTATTTATGCTGCAAAGATGCCGCAAGTCACACAACTTAGGAAATTCTGTTAGATTTCGAGCAGGTGCTCAATATCTCAGGATAATCAGGAAAAAACATATGTACAACATCGTCAACACTGCAATGGACACCAACAACTAAATTCATAACTAAATCGTGTTGCTCCCGACTATTTGTGTGGCCATGTCCTAAGAATTAAATGTACCGTTGGATCCGGAATCGCTGAGTTAGTGCCGTCCGCGGCCGGAACCAGGTGGCGCCGCCGCCGCTCTTACAACTCACTAATTTTATAATATTACCCACGCCCTTGGATTCCAAACCGTACTAATGTGGTTGTGGCCAACGTTCCTAAATCTCTTTACAAAGTCAGAAGTTGGAATTTTAATTTGAATATCTTAAAGGTCAAACTACGAATAGGACAATAATTTCAACATTAATTTAATTTGACAAAGCCTTTCGCGTATCTTTTCCATTTATAAATGCTTTGCATAATAAAGTACTTACACAATAAATATCTCTACAATAATTAGATAATAAAGTACACAATAAATATATCTACTTATTTATTGTGAATATTTATTACCTTAGGTTAATTATTTCAGTTTCAGCATTTTAATATCCCAGCTTAGTTCTAAAGTACACCTCTTCTTCGTCATCATGAAATTGATGTTGAATTGGCTTATTAACTTAATTAAAAATATGTAAGTGAAGCATTTGCTTCATGTTTTTACCTAGGCTGTAAATGTTAAAAAGCGTGGCTGTCTAACTTTGTCTTCATTCATCATCTAATTACGTTTTCATTCTGCAAAATTGCTTTATTGATTTTCCCGATTTGTAAAAAAATAGACATTTTACATAAAAATAATCAGAGAAGTACCTTCAGGTAATGTAAAAGGTTTGCTGCTCGTACCCATAATACGTCTGCTTTCACGGAGCTCGGCTGCTATTGATTTTTTATTTGGCGAAGCTGTGGATAATGGACGCTTTTATGCAAATGCAGATTCCGCAGTGCATCATATCCCAACGAGATAAGCAACGGGAGTAAAAAAAATGCACTATGATAAAGAAATCTATAACGTGAGCATCGGGTTTCCTTTATGCAATGTTTTCATGTGACTCTGACTTATTGATATTATTTTTATTTCATACGTATTTTACATGTTTACACACATAAAACCGGCGTTTGGTTATTGATTCAGGAAGTGTTTTCAAAAGGTTTTTTGTATAAAACGTACCAAACCAGGATAAACTTGAAACTATACTTATTTACCGGCCTGATAAAAAGCTTCTTTGTTTCCTTAAACAATGAACCAGCCGAACATAAGAGGGAAGCCTTCACAATAGATAACTATCCAGAAAGGTATACTGGCAAGTATTCCGTTTAAGTTATAAGAGCCTGACTAATTAAATAAGTCCCGGTTTAAAAGGAAAATTTACGAGCGGCCGCTGGAAAATAGCAATAAACGGCATCGACCTCGTCCGACAACCTTCTTTTTATTATTTTCGTTAACAACCACCTTCAGGAGTCACTGCTGCTTGCTGTTAATTAGATTACCTTACCGACACGACTGCTTTCTACAGCCGTGCTTAAATTGCAAGTAATTGTTTGTTTATATAGACTTAAGTTGTTTGAATTGTAAACATAAAAAAATCAAACAAGTTTTTTTTACTGATCACAAATCTATACTTAATTGTGTCAATTTTTGAAAAAATCTTATAAGAGGTCGGAAGTTTCTAGGCTTTATAAGTTGAAAAGTTACGTCTTAGTGGGTAAACGGGGGTAAGTAATTGAAACTTTTATGTTCATCAGGTACTTTTAAACGAATATACTGACTACGAGTAGGTACGTGGAGGAAGTAACGAGCGGGAACCTAGTTTGTTTGACGAGGCGAAGTTGCTCTAATTCACCTTGATTTTAAAAAGAGATCGGTTGACTCTATAATATTTTGCAAAGTTTTCCGATAGTACTTAGCAGTTAACGCATAATTATCCGGGTTAGTATTGCTATTCACGGTGCAGACCGTAGATCAACTGCCAAAGCCAAAACCACCACCCTCGGATATTACCGTGAGACATTTAATTTTCTACGTGAAAGGATAAGGCGAGTGGTATTTCCCGAGCATCCTGGAGCGGCTGCTCAAATTGTGTTTCGGCTCGCCATAAATAGAAGCAGCCACGGCGTAAGCAACCGTGACATCGAGTTGTTACGGAATTATCTACTCGTAGCATAATCATTATTATGTTGCAGTCATAAATAGTAAACCTAGTTTATAAACTAACGTAGCGGACCGTGTCCAATTTTTTAAACGGCTTTTACATCTGTTGTAGCAAGACATACTTCGCCATACGTGCCCGATATATAGGGATTTAAAATGTTTAATCCTAATAAGTGAAAGTGTCAAATGTCTATGTGTTTCAGATCCCACTTACCTGAGTGCTCGTGTGCCTTCTCCTAGCCATAAATAAAACAACTCTTATTATTCAGTGTCTTTTTGACCACTCTGCTTGAGTTAAATGAATTTTGTATACCGACCTAAAATGTAGTTTCCAAACAGATATTTTTTTTAGTAGCCTGAATGCTAGACTTATCCGTTACGTTGCTTGGTTTTTTATTCGATTGCTGTTGGAATATATTACTAAGACATCAAAAGCCAGCGGTGGTAGGAACTTTGGCAGGGTCAGTCCAGATCGCCACCACTATCTTTTCCTTAAACCTACCGCATTCCAGCAGAGTCTACATTGTTACGTTTTAGTCTAACCGCTGTGTAAATAAATAAATAAATAAACATCAGGGGAAAACCTCACATAAATTGACCTAGTCCCAAACTAAGCTCTAGGTTTATACTATGGGTACTAGACAAAGTAAACATACTTATATAGAGAAATACTTAAATACATAGAAAACATCCAAGACTCAGAAACAAATATTCGCACTCATCACACAACTTACCGGGATTTGAACCCAGGACCACTGGCTTCGGAGGCAGGGTCACTCCCAACTAGGCCAACGTGTCGTGTCGTGTATCCGATAAAATTACTAGGATAATACTCGTATAGATGCGTTGCATCTTATTCCTCAGGGTTGACAACGCATTTGCAGTCTAAGGATTGCAATCTTGAAATTATAGTCAAGATACTTGCCATCATCAAGTACCTACGAAACTATCAAGATATTTGGGATACAAATATACTTACTTAACATACATACACCTACGTAATTCATTTGTGTACCTTTTACCGCGTTTTAACTTTGACATTTGCAATATTAGTATGAAAGTATTGTAGGTAAGCAAAATACACAACTTCAGAACAATGAATAATTATGTTATCTCTTTCAGTTTGCTATTCTTCACAGCTGTGCTGCAAAATAACGCAGCAAAGCCGATCGATGTCTACGACCCACGAGCTTAGCTTAAACTAACCAAGGGCGTGAATTCAAACACACGGGTCATGTTATGCTAGTCGTTCGAGCTCGCTTTCGGTAAGAGAATAAATTACTCCACTGCCTCCGGAACCGGTACACCGGGGAGCCCCGCTTCCGTATTTAAATTGTGTACGCCTTCCCTGATCCCTCGTCCCTAACGGCACATATTTTAACGTGCCCACGAAATATGACACCTCCGAAACATACCCGTACAATAAGAATGATGAATTAATTTGAAAGTTATTGATAGAGGCAACCTGTTACTCAGCTGGGATCTTATTCAGTATATTTAACGTATTGACGTCATCTTTAATATTAAATTATACACGTAGCTCTTCAGATACTGAGTTTACTTTGCTAAATGGGATTATGCTTTGAGGATACATTTGTTGCTTTACCAAATACTAGGATATAGCGCTGCGGGTCACCTTTTTTAATGCCGGATATCCAGACAATGGACCTGCCGACGTGTATATTTCCGGGAGTCCTCCAAAAATGGAATTAGTAGGTACCTTCTGGGTAAGTTTGCTCCCGGGCAGTCCTGGATCCTAACTATTTGGTCTCGATCTCGACTAGGATCAAGAGCAAACCCATCTAAAAATGTGAAATTAACTAGGAGGTTCTAAAATCATGTAAATAGAAGGCAAGCTACGAGTACTATGTACTATCGACATAAAACGAATTGTGATACACAGGCGAAATACTCGTAGCAGATGGAAAGTTGTACCTATCTGTGTTATCTAGCCCGACCGGCGGCACTCGGGTTGCGATTGAGGTTTCCCTGAGAAGACTACTTTACAAATACATTGCCATCTAAACTCCTAACCCAAATTGCCTTATTTTCACCAAATCGTTAAAGCCGCTTCCAATACCAAATATTACTCCATTCTACTCGGTAAAAACCATATTGCTTTTATCACGATGACACGCTAGCCTAGTTGGGTTGGGAGTGACCCTGCCTTCGAATCTAGGTGTCCTGGGTTCAAATCCCGGTAAGGGCAGATATTTGTGTGATGAGCACGAGTATTTGTTCCTCAGTCTTGGATGTTTCCTATTTAATTAAGTATTTATTTCTCTATATACGTATTTTTATCGTTGTCTAGTACCCATAGTACAAGCCTAGAGCTTAGTTTGGGACTAGGTCAATTTGTGTGAATTGTCCTGTGATTATTATTATTATTATGATATAATATTTCCATGTTTTATTGTGTTCTACAGAGTAGAATGAAGTCTCAGACACCAATACAAAAGTTGCTTACTGAAAGTAGTATATAAAGTAAAAAATAAGTTAATTATAAATAGGTAATTTCTAAAGAACAAAAAAATGTTTTTACTAACCAGATTGATTTTTTTTATATCCCTTAATACTTTTTTAATATATTTAAAAGAAACAAACTACATACATTCATAAGTAGTAGGTACATCCGTATATACCGTTTGACATTCTATATTTTGAAATTTTACTTAAGATCCATATTACTTTTGTACACAACTACATACAATATTTACAATCGTTTATGAACCGGTCGCCATTATTGTAAGTGACACAACAGTTATCAAAACGTTCGTTGACAATACGGAAACAAGTCAAAGACACGGTAACAACGATATCGTCTTTGACCTGTTTTCGTATTGATATTTTGATAACTCTTATGTCATTTACAATAATGGCGACTGTGACATAAACGATTCTAAAACACGTCAAATGCGATATCCTTATAACAGTTATAACCAGGGATTGCAAAACCGGTTTTATTCAATACCTGTATTTAAATTGTCAAATTATTACCGCTAAAAAAAAATACCTATATTCGAATTAGAGGTATTGTTGTCATTCCGCTTTTGTTTTTATCGCTATGTATACACTATTTACAATATTATATACCGGTATTCAATACCGCTATTCAATGCACCTGATAAAAAAGACGTCAATTTGACATTATTAACTAAAGCATACCAAGTGTAACAGGGTACGTCACGCGATGACATTATTGTGCATGGCTGGTTAACTAGTGTCTACTAGAACCAGGGCCTCTATTCAGGTGCGTTAAAACGATATCGTGTTTGACACGTTTAAGAATCGTTTATGTCACAGTCGCCATTATTGTAAATGACATAAGAGTTATCAAAACGTTGACAATACGGAAACAGATCAAAAACGATATCGTTATAACGCACTTGAATAGAGGCCCTGGATAAGTAAATTAGTTGTATGTATTTTGATTTACATAACAAATTTAAAAACTTTTACGAAAACAAATAAACAAGTATATTGACACTGACAGGTATTACCGGTAATGCTTTTTATGGGTAAAGTATCAAATAGAGGTATTGTTGTCAGTTGGCTAAACCGATCATGTACTCGAATACCGGAATTGATTATACCGCTAATCAGAGCTTTAGCGGTAAAAATTGTGAAATGCAATTATAACCGGTTATACCTCATTTTAAACCGGTACTCAGAATACCGGTAACGTTCCCTGGTTATAACGCATTAGAAAAGAGGCTCTGGGCCTCTATTCTACTGCGTTAAAACGATATCGTGTTTGAAGTGTTTTAGCATCGTATTTAACTCAGCCGCCATTATTATCAATTTCATAAGAGTTATGAAAACGTGGAGAATTATTTTAGTTATTACCGTGTAGGATCCCAGCCTCAGATCCTTTACTTAAATTTTCATCTAAGTATACTACTTATTTATATTTGCGTTATCCCGGTAAAAATACATCTCTACAGCTTGCTAATATTGTTATGACGTTCTAGTCAGGTAAAAGGCGTGTCCTGTAAAAATAAACTGCCGACATTTTCCGAACTCCATACAAAGGAAAAAAAAGGCACTCTGCTGCAGTTTTGTCCAAAATGGAGGTTAATTCTATTTCGCTGCCATCCGAGAGTGCTATTCAAAAATAAACGCTACCTTTTTTTCTCGACTGAGCGAGTAAAGCGTGGGTATGAGTCATAAAATATTTAAAAATAAAAAATTCTAACTTTTCAAAATCTAAGCGTTCCATGACGTAAAAAGAGTACTGAAAATATGTACTGTTTTTACGTCATGGAACGCTTAGATTTTGAAAAGTTAGATTTTATAATTTTTATATATTTTATGACAGCTGGATTGAAAATGCAAAAAAAAAAAGATAATTTCTTAGTAATCAAGACTAGCGTACCTGATGGATAAAAAATCAAAACCGAAAAATTTATCTTGATTTCTGATTATTAAGAAAAACGCTGTGTTCGATGTTTAACACTATATTTATACTTCTATATTCAAACAGTCAACACGTAACGAAACTTCCAGGGACCTAAGTCTATTGCTGCCAATGCCCGTCACATTGATTCCAAGAACTTATAGAATACATAATATTAAAGTTCGTAATAAACAACGTGATAAACAGCCTTCACAGATAATTTTTTTAACCCTGCGTATACATAGCATAATTTCGGAAACCCACTGAATATTCATAGCGTAATTACGAAAACATGGCCTTAAAACCAGAGCGAATTCTACTTTGTGTCTAACCATTGACGGTCTCCTCGCTCTTCATGCGCAGTCAATGAAGGCTGTAGCGCAGCGTTACGGTCGTCAAAAAAGGTATATATTGAGAGGAGTTTGGGATACGTCAGTCAGTTCACGAGGATTGTAATGATGTATAGTTTGGACTTGAAGTTTTTGGTGGTCCTGCTGGGTTTGCTGGCGCTGGCATCGTGCGCCGATAATGCCACCACCACAGCTGCTGCTGCTACGAGCACCGCGTCCGTAGGCGTCACCACCCCTTCTACGCCAACGACCACCACACCAAAGTCGGAACATGTACGAACTTTTTAAAACTCGCTAGCGTGATCTAACATAACAGAACTAGATCATACGAGTAGAAATTACTGCAATGAATGTACTATTTTTAATTATTTATTTCTACGTACAAACAAGTTGAAATAACATATTATAATCTTCTTTCGGATCATTAAAAAACAGATAGTTGGCTATAGAAGTAAAAAAAAAAAAACTTCATCTTTCATCTACAGAAATACATATATTTTAACTGCGCTGAACTTGTTTTCGAGGTAATAGCTACTGAGACAATTGTTTTTCCTTTACAGCTTACGGATTTAATACTGGACGGTATATTCGCGGTCCCAAAAGGAATTGCAGAAGCGTGTATAGATGTAAGTAAAACATTTGTTTTTTGATTCTCTGTCCAGTACCTACCTTATGATGTGTGGGCCACTGAACAACTGGATCAATTTAGATGGCGGTGATGTGTTTAGTTAACGTGAAAAATCATAAAAGCCTTTGGGTGATTTTAGGCATTTTTTTGGTGGTGATATGAGCTTCACTATCTAGTACTGCCTATATATGCTACACTCCTGGTAGCATATATTATTATAGGCATTCCATCTTGGTCCTCAGGGTTGGCAACGCATGTACAGTCTTGCGATGTAAATACGTACCTATATGGATCTATCAGACCCCCTTTAACATCAGGTGACTTTTGAACTCGTTTGCCTTTTTCTTGTGATAAAAATACAAATATTTGATTGATCTCTAGGACCCGTTTGCTGTTAACAAGTCTTCAGTGTGCAAATTTACACGAGTAAATATTTTTGTAATCGAATTTGTTAAAACATTTTTTATTGTTCACAGGGCGCCAAGGCTTTTGAAAAATTCTTGAACTTATTTGGATAATAGTAAATAAAATATTTTTGGAAAGCTTTCTGGTCTTATTTACCCTATTAATAATAACGCAAGACCTGATATTGAAATAAAAATGGTATTATCTTGATTTCCTCCTTGGCGAACTAACTGAAGGATACGTGGTTATTGCTAATGAAGCCTTAAGACTTCATCAGCAATTTAACGCAGCAGCTAATTTTCATGAGCAACGATCGGTAAGACAATCTGCTGATCGTTTTTTAAAGAAATTGAGCGTTCGGAAGCAGAAAATAAGTGAAATTTCCAATTACATTTCAAGTGTTCGATTCTCAAAAAACGACCCGCTGAATGATGATGATGACGCTTTCCTGCTCAGCTGGAGAGTCCCTCAGACACAATACTTCCGATTGTTCGCATTTGGCTAACGATGAGTAGGTAGGTGCCTCGACGATCTTTGTCTACTTAGATAGTTTTCTATCGATCAACCAACACGTTACGACGCCTCACTAGATGGCTTGATCAAATTTCAGAACCTATAGGCAGGATGCTTTGACAAGGCAGGAATTGTCAGGAAATTCCAGTAAACAGAAGCACATAGACTTTGCAATAAAAAGTACAGTTGACAACAAAAGCTTGTCTCAAAATGATTTTTTTGACGGAAACTTATCAGGTTATCATAAACATTATTTACGCAGGTTAAAAAGGTTACACGTGTGACCTATTCGTATTACATTATGTTTTCTTTTGGGCCTATAAACGCCTGGTCAGTAAAATAAAAATTCTGAAAGGTGATACGTTCTACTTATAACGATTACATAGACATATTACCGACTCCTTCTTTCAGAGACGATTTCTCTTAAATTAACTAACTGATTTCCTTGAAACATAGCTAAATCAATAAAACAATCCTGACTAAACAATTAAGCTTTCTTAAAAAAATACCGTGTCCAAATAGGTTCATCCATTTGGGAGTTATGATGCCACAGATAGACATTTGTACATATACACGGATACACTCGTTTAACTTATCTAACGCCTCTTTTAGTCGGTGTTTATTAAATTGAGTGTCGACAAAACAAGCGTTTTGTTTTAATAGTGTCCGATCACCTTTTTTTTGTCATTTTTTACAATACCTATACCTACTCGTACCCGAGGCGTAAGCAAAATCTGCGAATATATATGGTGTTTTATTTCCTAACAAATATAATAGGTACCCTAACGCGTATACATCCGACTGCTGGGTGAAGTCCTCATATCTAGATGACGGTCCGAGTTGAAGTAAGGTTACGATATACATTTTGTGAGACACTGGGAGAGAAGAAGAAAGAAGGTTGAATATTCGCATAGTGACCTTGCTGGAGTGATCTCACATGAAGTTAAAAGGCTCTTTTTAAAACTCTTGTTGAACTCTGAAAAAAACTTGCAAACCCATTGTAAATCAGGCTTACATATTGTGACGCAAGACAGCACACGTAAAAGAAGTTACCGATATACTAATACAAGGCCTTTCACGTATGGGTCTGAGTGTTGGCCTTCCAAGGAGAAGGATGAAAGGAAAGTGTATGTGGCGGAGATGCGAATGCTACGATGGATGTGTGGTGTCACAAGAATGGGTAAGATAAGGAATGAACATACTAGAGGAAGCTTGAAAGTAGCACCAATAATAGAAAAGTTGAGGAGAAAAAAGATTGGCGTGGTATGGACACGTAATGACGAAGGAAACTTAAACAGAAGAGTGATGAGTATCAATGTGGATAGATACAAGGGTAGAGAAAAGATCGAAAAAGGTTTGGAACAATTTAGTATGACAGGTGTGAGTGCAAAGTTAACAGTACATAGAAGAGAGTGGAACAACAAAACATGTTGTGCCGACTCCATTTAGTGTGGGATACGGGCAGGAAGATGATGATGATACATATAACAAAATACTCTAGACAAGTAGCATGCTGCAAACGCATAAAACTGACAAATAATAATCGTGACTGACGTGACTAAACGCCAACTTACGTCAATCCTATACGTTTCCGTTCGAAAAATGTAAGTAAGTCTGACCAGTCTTACGAGACAGCTTTAATGCGCATAAAATGCGTACTTCACAAGTCCATCGGCTGCTCAAGAGAGCTATAATTCTTCTATAGGATTACAAAAGAGGCGGAATTGAAGCCAAAAGCTATGGGATGAATG
Organism: Acleris holmiana; assembly: GCA_949316455.1. NCBI lineage: Eukaryota > Metazoa > Arthropoda > Insecta > Lepidoptera > Tortricidae > Acleris > Acleris holmiana. Next base: position 12,397,263 of record OX438768.1, read on the forward strand.
ACGCTAAAAGATAGGTTTTCTGAAAGCTCTGCGTTATTCGCTCAGCTCCATAGCCTTCTATTTCTAACCGAAAAGGAGGAGGTTCTCAATTCGACTGTATGTTTTTTTTCTGTTTTTGTTTTTTAGGCGCTTACTTCGTCAATTCTGAATCGATTTTGAAAATTCTCTTATTCTCTAGGGGTATTAGATGTGGGGATCCGTGAAGAATTGAGAGAACTCCTCAAATATTACAGGTATACATATATAGTGATTTTGGTATTTTCAGTAACAAGTCTAGCATTTACACGCAGAAAATATAATTAGGTGAAGTGAAACCGATGATGAAGACCACTGATGGCAACCGGAACTACTTAATGGTTTCAGGGATGGCGATAAGATATCTTGAATTAAATAGTTGAGCGACTATGACGAAGCTCATTTCAATGGTTTAAATACAATTATGCACTATGACTTTTCCGCGGCGATGCTTACGGCGAGAGTGGAATATCCAGTGGTTCTTATTCATTGAGAAGTGGGAGTTCACTGGAATTATGACCAATAAAGAGCATAAAATAAAATAAAATGTATAAAAAACAAAAACCGTCTTCAAAAACGTCAAACTGAAGTCAGCGTCCCACATTTTTTTTACCAATAGCCCACTTTAGTTCTACTGACCCTAATGGACTAATTAATGCATTGAATAATTTATTGCATCATTTGAACAGGTATTCTTCTTTCAATTTCGACGAGGGATCATCGAGAAACAGTTGTTCGGATAATTTTATCAATGCTGGGCACTCTCCCGAGGAAGCTCTTAATAGGTGCAATGAATATTTCTCGTCGGTTGGCTCTAATTTAGCAAGTTCCATTGTGTCGAATTTGAAAGAAACTCAGGAGTCTCTAGCCAGAAAGCTTTGCTGTAATAGTGCTACTAGTCCTGATTCTTTCTATATTCACCCTACTACCCCACAGGAGATAATTAGCCTTATTAAACTTCTCGATCCACACAGCGCTACTGGTTTTGATGGTGTAAGCAATTGGCTTCTAAAGGAGATAGACTCTTTAATTGCTGAGCCTCTATCGGCTATATTTAATCTCAGTATCGCGTCGGGCCGTTTTCCGCAGAACTGGAAGATTGCCACAGTCATCCCAATACATAAATGCGGACCTTCGAACAACCCTATTAATTTCCGGCCTATCTCTCTGTTGGGAGCTTTCTCCAAACTCGAGTTGTAAATAAACAACTCGTTAATTACCTGGAGAAAAACAAACTCCTATCTGACCACCACTTTAGTTTCCGCAAAGGGAAGTCGACCGAGAACGCAGATGTTGATAGATACTGTTGTGTCTCATCTCGATGGGGGTCGACACTGTGTCGGAGTCTTTCTTGACTTAGCTAATGCATTCGACACAGTTTCGATTCCATTGCTTCTCAAAAAGTTGGAATCTTTTGGCATTCGCAGAATTACCCTTGATTGGTTTGATAGTTACTTGTCGGATAGGAGACAGTTTGTTAAAATCATTTGGCGTACCACAGGGAAGTATCTTGGGGCCTACACTCTTTATTGCATACATAAATTATGTTCAGTCGCTGGAAATGGAGAACAGTGAAATCCTGTGTTACGCAGACGACACTGCTTTATTGTTTCATGGTGCCTCTTGGAAGGATGTACGGGTTGCGGCGACAAAGGGTTTACAAATAGCTGGAAACTGGTTAAATCACAATCTTTTAACTATCAACGCTACTAAAACGCAGTTTTTGTGTTTCCATAAGACAGCTTCGTCTCGCCCAACATTCTCTGGTGGGGTTACTCCGCTGAAGTACCTTGGTGTTATCTTGGATCAAAACCTCAACTTTAAAAAACATATTGCAGGTACATCAAATATAGTGCGTAAGGTGATATACACCATGAAATTTTTAAGAGATTCTGCTGATGGAAACTTGATGAAGCTGCTATATTTTGCCCTATGTCAGTCCATCCTAGATAATGGTAATCTAGCTTGGGGTGGCTGTGCAAAATCCTCGTTGGTATCTCTGGAAAGAGCACATAGGGCGGTTTTAAAGGTAGCCCTTCGAAGACTCCGGCGTTTCCCCACCCTGAATCTTTACAAGGAGGCTGAAGTTTTAAGCGTACGAAAACTATTCTTCCTGCGAGCTATAATTTTCACTCATAAGAATATTCTACACCTGCCATGCTATTCTGATTTGTTGAAGAGAAGAGTTTTTAAAGTTCCCATTCCAACTGTAAAAACTGCAAACGTTTCAGGTATATTTCCTTCCTCATATTTATAACAATATTGTAAAAGTACTTGACATAAAACTTTGCCGAGCTGTTGTGGCTAAAATGCGAATACGGGAGCTCTTGATGTCCTGGTCCTATGATCAAGCTGCAGCAGTACTGAGTTAGATACTACTCGTATTTCCATCCCATTCCTTACTCCACATTAACTTACACTCACACATTAACACAAAATTATTTGATTATTTTTCGGGTTCTTAATAACCCCCTTAAACTTTAAAATAAAGTAAGGATAATTCTTGCCTAGTGTAAATATCTTTTCTAATCCAATTTAATATAAGAGTTTATTTTTTCTTGCCTTAGCTATAGCCGCATGTGTTTTTGAAATTCTCATGTATATACCGACCTCCACGATACAGGCTACGCCTAGTGTCACTGATTGTAATTTAAATGTAACACCTTCTTTGGCAAATAAATAATCTATCTATCTATCTAGTATATTCACAAGCATGATCAAAGTCGGTGTAGTAGTGCGCTCCCGCTAAATAATATCAATCTTTTTAAATATCCAAAACCAACTTAGCATTCCCTTAACGATCGTGGTCGGATCTTTGTGTGTTTTTTTTGTACAGAAATATCTTTTTTTAATATTTTTAATGTTTAGACGCACTTAGAACATCAGTCAGACGCCGTTTTATAATAGCAGATAAGAGATACTTGTTACAGAAGCAAGCCCAAACACAACACTTGGAGGCTTTAGTTGCAGCACCAATTGAAGGTCGCCGGCAAATTATCTACAGCTAAACGGTGTGGGTATCTGAAGCAAATATTATTATATTTTTTGAGCTAGACACATTGAATCGTTACTATTTCTTATAGTTTTATAGTTGTAGATTAGAAAATAAATAAACACAATATCCATTTCACATGTTTAATTTAAAAAAAAACAACTAAAATGCAAACAATCACACCAACAACGTAAGTAGTCTCATTATCTTTAATTACGCACGTTGTGAAAAGTCACGAGACCCTCCGCTTGCAAAGATCCTTTTGACTAGTCATTGAATATTCATTATAAAAACAACCTCGGCCTTTTGGACCACCATAACGAACGCCTTCAGTCGGGCACTCTTTGCTCGTCACGCTCGGTCAAAGCATCGCGAACAAAGCAGCGTTACGGTTATCAGGTATTCGTCCATATAAGAAAAGCCGTTTCGCTTGAGACGCGGCAGTATAGATAAAACTATGTACATAGACTTGAAGGTACTGGTAGTGGTGCTGGCGGTGGCGGTAGTCAAGTGTGCCGGTAACGCCACCGCGGTCGCCGCCCCCTCCACTGCAAAAGCGCCACCGGCAATAATTAAACAACCAGGAGTCAGTACACATTCTAATTTTGTAGCACTATTTAATTATGTTTTATGACAGTAATGAAGGAGTTAGTATGAAACTGGAAACGTGTTAGGCTTACTTACTGAGATACTTCATGCGGTACAAGATGCCAGTGCCCTCTTATTGTTGACTTGCAAATTATCATGTCTTCAAAACAAAGTAAACACCCTTATCCAGGCAGTACCTATTGTCATTTTTACGTTTTATGACCTATTTTTTTACAGGCCCTGGCCAGCTTTGGAAAAATGTTAATTGATATACCCTTGGGAATCGTGGAGGCTTGTAAAGATGTAAGTAAAATAATCATGGCCTTCAAATTATTTTTTAAAGTTATGAATGCAACTCAAATGGGTTTATATTATTATTATTTCAGGGTGTTGCTGCTATTGAGAAAACCTTTCTAGCTATCGTAAGAGGAATATTTTAGAACACAATAACCAAAATTATTATACTTATATTGACCACATGACAAGACTTGATTATTTTTTTGCACTCTAAATATTAAAAAACACCTTAAACGGAAAAAACAGATTGAAATACCAGAAGAGTTTACAACGTTTTTTTATGCAAATGAGTGTTAACAAAGTGAGGCCGAAATTAAAATGACAACAACTGGTCATAACAGCTGTAAATCAACCGGTGTCAGTTCGATTCGCCATTGCTAAGCTGTCTGCTTGTAATTGTGGCACTATGCTAAAAGCGCTGACTTTAACTATGATTTTCGTAATGGTTCTGTGTGATGATAAAGCTGATGAAAATGTTATCACTAAAGGTGAAGCTCAAAATTCAACGATTACAAATACCACCACAGCCAAGCCGACGAGCTGGAGTAACAGTAATGCGGAATCCGTAAGTGAGGTAAGAATATTGTTCATTATAGTATTTAAAAAAAAACTAAGAAGTAAAAGTTAAATTATGATAATATTACTTTAGGGTCTAAAAGCTGTAACAGACGGAGCGAAGCAAATCATCAGCGGAGTCTGGGAGGTCAGTGAAATGTATTGAATATATTTTTTCCTAGTTACCTTCGTTTCGTCAAAAAGTTTTTTCCAAATGACTCTTTACCCAAACATATCATTTGACCAAACTGTTTTTTCCAAAACTGTAAATATTTCAGGTTTTTTTAAAAAACTAACCTAACCACTACACTAAATATTTACAGATTCAGAAAAAAGCAGTTTGGTCAAATGATATGTTTGGGAAATTAATCAATTTGGAAATAAACTTTTTGACGAAATATATGTTCCTATTCTTTCCCCGGTAAATTTGGTGAAATTGTATACATTTGACACATTTCGGAGTCACAGACAAAAGCTTGTTAAGATTTTTAGTAAATTCAATCAAATATTTATTTTATTGTTTATGTGTTTAAGGTCGGTTCGGGAATATTAAATGCTATTACCAGAGTAAGTATTGTTAAGAGTTTTAATATTAATATTTTAATTTCTGATACATTCATATAATACCTCTTTTTATTTTAGTGGTTTGATGGCGACCAATAGAACTTAGATCGTCAAATTGAAGACAATGAAACGAAGCATTAAACTATCATCTTACTTGGTATTGTAATAGTCACCGTTACTTGTAAGCTACTGGAGGTAGCTACCTACTCACTCGCATTGTACTTACTTGAGAGGTTTAAAAATTATAGCTCTGTTAAAAGGAAGATGAGTAACTCAATCAAGGCAAAATATAAAACTATCAGTAATATCACATTCAATTTATTTGAGTTTTTGCTATTTCTTTCGTAAGACAAAGTACTTTGATCCGCCGTCATTTCATATACTTTTGAGGATATAAACCTTAAAGATAAATTACGTTATTTCTTATCAATAACCCAGACATACCTAGTACCTACATTACAATTCGATATTAACAAAATTAATCTTCTTATTAAGTAGAATCGTACTTAAATGTACCTACACAAGAAAAAACCAATCAAAAATGTTTGTAAAACAGCATATCAAGTATAATTATAACGGTGGTGACGATATAGCGTTAAAATAATAGACATATAATACTCTTATTATTTGTACAAAACTACAAAGAAATGACAACGTTAATTACAAAAATACATATGAGTTTTCTTAGCAAATTATGTCCCCTGTTAATTAAAGATGACTTCTAGTACTAATACAGGGAATTAATGCTGATGAACAAGTTATTTTAAACGACACAAAGCTGGTTTGTTAAAACATAATGACATATTTGGTTTGTTTGGCTTGATTATTTATCTCGAATCTATACATTCCTTTAAATGTTTTCTTTTTTGCATGTATAGATTCGATACAATGAATGTCGGCTACTGCTTCTAGGTTAATAGGATATCGCTTATTTAAAAGAATTAAAGCCAGATTTTGTTTGAGACCTTTAGAAAAATGTCGTGAAAAAGTTAAACAAATTTTGAAAAAAGTTAGATTTTTATCGTCTAAACCTAGAGCAGTAGGCAACCCTGGCTTCTCCTTTTTAACGAAATAAACAGGACATATTTCTGTTATAAGGTATTTACGACTACAATTTAATGTGGGACTAGAGTTGTGCTTATAAATAACAAAATAGCTTATAAACTATGAATATCATAACAATTTATTTAAAACTCCTATTATCTAGCTTACGATGGATATTAAATAAAATCTGGAAATGGCAACGTAAACAATAATAATTCATTTTTTTCTTGGTAACATTTCTAACATTTTTTTGTACTAATTATTTATGAATTAGCCCAAATAGTATGAAACTGCATAATGTATGACACAATAAAAGCACATTAGTAACTATTTATGACTTTTGATCAACAATGTTGTAAACGATTGCATTAAAGTAAGTAAGTACCTATTTTTAATTTCATAAACCAACAGAATAAAAATCCTGCTCAAAAATCTAGTCAAAGAGCAATGTCCTCATAAGCATGCAAATAGAAAACATCATGCTGGCTTGTTGATTGCTGTACAATATTTAAACATTTGTAAGTACATTCCTATTCACAGAAATACGATACAATTTAAGTATTTTTATAAAAATACGTTCTTTGAATGATAAGATAATTCAGACAAGAAAGTTACTAAGCCTTCTAAGGAATTAAAGTGAGTTTTTCATTTAAAATAGCTTTTGAAAATCTTTATTTAATAATCACATCAAATATGCTATAAACTGATTACGCTTAAACTGATTTCAATTCACATTCAACTTTGGATCAAGACACATTACTTAAGTACCTACGCCATGCCCATAACATCCCAGTAAGGGTCACCATTGCATTCCATGAAAGAGAGGTAGATCCAGAGAAATTTGATACAGTGTAAGAAGTAACAGTGGCACTGGAGAGGGATGGTATCGAAACTTCATAATATGTATAGCTAAAGCTAATTAAAGGTATCTACGCTGCAAATACCTCCAAGGCAAATGAAAATACTAGTCGGTAGAGATTAAATGACATGAGTTCCCTAGAAAGACAACAGATACAAAAGTATAGAATTAAGACAGAGTAGTTACATGCAATGCAATGCAAAAATACAAAGTTCCTAGGAACTGCTACAAGTTAAAAATACAGTTTTAAACTTTACTGCAAGGTGCCTATGTTAAATAACATGGTCACGAATTGACAGTGAGTAAATATCGTTATCTCACCGCTGAAAAGCGTTCAACTTCACTTGACTAGACCATTGCCGTTAACGTTTATATAGTTATTACCATTGATTTGAGGTTTCTTTTCGAACAATGGGACTGTGATGTACGTCGGGTTAGTCACAGCGTTCTGTGAGTTTTTGAGATTATTTTTAATTTCTAATTCAAATACCTCGTCCGTTTCCTCGTCGATGCGGGGTTGCATGTTGAGGTAGGGAGAGGTGCTGCCTTCCTGGTCGGACTCGGAGCCGCTACGAGGGATATGATTAAGGGTCAGCATGGGGGTCAGCTCGCAGCCCTGGCTCGTCGCCGAGCCCCGCGTGTTCAGGGCCCGAGCTTCGAAGTCGAACGCTGTCCCGTGCCGCGGACTACGGATATTCTGGTTGGACGCAGGTGTCATCGCTAAATAGCCGTCGTCGTCTGCAATAAGTGATAATTACACCGATAAATCGTTATAGATGACTGATTAATCTTTATTGAAATAAAACTGCGAAGTGATGGAATTATATTATTATTGTTGACCTTTTCCGCAGATATGACTTGAGCTTCATGTAGAAAGTGCCCACCAATCTATATTGGTGGATACCTTATGAACCTCTCGTCACTTGCCATTGGATATGTTTATGTAGTTATGACTGGTACTTATAGAATACTAACACCGAATTTCATAAACAAATATTATGTGACTATTAAATCATTACCGACTTTTATTGTTGAATTATTGTTAATGAAATTCGTCATTAGAGGTTAGTAAATATAAAGTTATCTTTATTAAGTTTTAATTCAAATCGAACCATATGTGATGGAGGAAATTTTATCGTTTTTAAGGTTTTAAAGCTATTTAAACCTTAACCGTTAATTAAATCAATCTAGCACTCATTCTAATATATACTCAGTGACATGCAAACTTTAAAATCAGAGATCAAATTGTTAGTTGTCTAATAGATACACGGGTAAGTTAAATTAAACACGGGTTATTAAAGAAAACACCATTATTTTGTGTTAGTGTGCGTTGATTCAAACCAACAACAAACGTGCGTCACACATCATTACCAATCTGTGAAGTTGTTGCTTGTTACCAAAAACGGGTTGGTATTTTCCATCTTATCTATAGATAACGAAGAATACAATTTATAGAGTTGTCGTAGTAAAAACAACATAGAGTAAAAACTTAATATGTATAATTATATTATAAATGTGTTTTTTGCTAAATAGTCATGAAGATTCCAAGCCATATGTACTAGTGTCTATTTAACAATAGCGAGATTCATTTACATAAAAATGCGATGTTATTACGTCCGTGCAGCTGTTTGACGTAGGTATGACTCAATTCGAACAAACCACATACACTAAACTATTTACAGGAAACAAGTAATAAGGTAAAACCGTTGACCTGGAAACATTATACTTTAAAGCCATCTTTCCTTACTTAAGAGGCCAGATAGGATAAAGTCGGTAGGGTTCAGCGATCTGGATCTCAATAACCACAATACCTATATATCTGTTCTTAGGACACATTAAATTTGATCATATTTCCTTCAGACTGTTCAACGTGACAACACGATCAGAAACAAAATCCTTAATAGTTTTATTTTAGAACATTACACCTTTTTCGCATGGTTTGAATCTTTAAAACCCTACAAACTTCGTTATGTTGGAAATTCACTGGAATTGGAAACTGCATGTAAGAAAAACGTCCCGGTAAACCGCAATTTGTGTAATCAGTTTTGATTAGGATTCTTACCATTTTGCAACTTTGAAGGGTTGCTCCCAAAAAAGAATCCGGCGTCGTTGGTGTAGTGGTGCGGGCTTGGCGTGACTTGGACGTTGAAGTCAGGGGCGCACACGCGCATCAGGTAGTCCTCCCCGGTGTTGTCAGCGTTCGTGGTCTCGCAGATCGCGTTTAGCTCCACGTAGTGCTGCAAGTGACATCCCTTGTTTTAGAAGCATCAGAACAATAGGTACGCCTGTTGTATTAGAAGTACGATTATTATTTGGCTTACTGCATGATTCACGAATGCCATGCATCAGGGGCGCCAGCGTTTTAAAACTGTATGCTCGTGGGGCTCATGCGGCAACGGGGAGAAGGTAAACATTTAATCGTGGATGCTGGAGCCTCCGAGCACAAGTATACTGTCAAATGGGAAAACGAGTGTAATAGATATCATTGATATCATTTAGTAGAGTAAGAAGCACTGCAAGGCTAATCTTTTACAGACAGGCCTTTTTCGTTACACTTTTGACCCTGTCGTTTTGTTTGTGGAATTAGCTTACACACTTAGTTATTCAAATGTGCAGGTTGTCTAACTATATTGCTTTTACCATAGGAGCATCAGGGCCTCTATTCAGGTGCGTTAAAACGATATCGTGTTTGACACGTTTAAGAATCGTTGTAAATTACATAAGAGTTATCAAAACGTTGACAATACGGAAGCAGGTGAAAAACGATATCGTTATTACCTTGTAGAATTCCAGCCCTGGTATGTTAAAACACTTCTTTAGTAGGTACATGGTAACCGCTGGGGCTTGAACCACTATAGTGGTAAGGTTAGCCTAGTGCACTAGACCACCGATTCTTACTAATAGGTTTGTAAGAAGATAAATACTAAAAAAGAAGTAAATGTATTGTCTCAGTAACTGACTTACATATTTCAATAAAAATTTTTTTTTCTTATTTATCTTCTTACAAGCAAAAAATATTTCTGAAGACAGAAATAAAGTAAGGAAATATAATACATAGTTATACACTCTCCCTCTGGCGACAAATTTAAGATGCCTAAATTATTAAGTCCTGTCTTGGGACTTTATGTATTGGGCCTGGCCACGACTGCGGCATGGCGAGTGGCATCAAACAAATGCATAGATATTATATAAAACACGCCAAGAGTCGCCGCGGCGGCGATAAGGCGACTTGTTAAATTTGTTTCCGCAGCAGTCACTACCACACAAAGTGGCCAGGCCGTTGGGGCTAACTGTATTAAAATCGCAACAAGAGTTCTCGAAATTATAAATATAAACACTTCAATGCTCGACTAAGTTTTGGCGCCTAACCAGGGTTTTTGACAGGTACCTAATAAAAGCAGACGCGTAAACAAATAAGTATTTTAAGTAAGGTCATCTACACAATCTTTGTTAGACATCCTCTATTAATGCTAGCGTAAATGATTTTCAAAACGGTCAAAATGTATGTAAATGACATAATCTCTTGATGCGACCGTCCGGCAGCTTATTTTCGGTAACGATAACTGTCTCGCAATACAAGTCTAAGAGCCACTGATTATAATAAAACCATGCCTCCGCATGTCTCACCATCCTTGAAGTTGGAAGCATAAACAATTACATTACAAAACATTTTCAGTAAAAACTGGGCGGTGCGGTGATGAGCCATTTTACACGATGAAATAAATTGTGTACTTACATCGCGCACATTATCTTCAAGGAATGAGCCGATTATTTTCTGCAGCTCGGTAAAGCTTGGTCTCTTAGGAGGTCGCTGCTCCCAGCAGGATCTCATGACGTCGTAAAGGCGGTCGTCTGCGTACATGGGCTTGCCCATACGGTGTCTGCAAGTAATGATAAATGTTTACCATCAAAAGGGTTGTATGTTTTTAACTAAACACAAAACGCAGCACAAGCCGTGCAGCGTGTCGTGCTGGATTATATTACTATTTTAAAATCATCAAAGGACGTAGCCAAGATGCTAACACTACCTACTAACGTTACTGTTTTATAGATTCGAAATATAGCTACCTATTCAATGGACATACGTTTTTGACGCTACCTGTCATAACTTTACGTCAATTCTATTGTCGATTTTTCGAAAATCGGTAACTTAGCTTTATGCATCTTGACTAGGGCCTCAGTTACATAAACGTTCTATAAATTTTAAATTAGAATGTGACAGAATGTCTCCCAGTGGGGCAATAGTGCTAATGAACTCCGTGCAACTGGGTGTAAGAAGCACTCTTCATCGAGTTTTTCTTTAAAAGCATGGAAAATCCACTACTTCCAAAACTAATACATTCTTACTTACTTCTAATCCATTACTTGTAAGTCAATATAGATAGAGCAGCTTTTTCTGGGGTGCGAGTGCCACACGACAATATTATAAGTCTAGCAAACTTTTGTATGATTTATAACCTTTCTTATTATGAGCTCAGTCGAATTATACCATTATGGTCCCCAAAGTGCTTCTCTATGCTTCTAATATAGGTCTTAGCAAATTTCATTCCAATTTACCAAAGAATCACTGCAACTTCAGAATTATAGCACTTTAAAGAAAAACCACAAACTCTTAAACATTAAGTAACCTGAATTATGTTTTTCCTTTTAAACTAATTATCCTTTCAATAAGGTGACAGAAAACGTTATATTTTACTGCTCTAAAACATTTCTAAGATAAGATTTTGAGCAATAATAGTAATGTAGTCATATTTCGTCAGGTACAACGTTGCGTGGGACTCTCTTTATTAATTTTACCCTCTGAAACTATTTTTTTCTGGAATTAATAATATTATATGGCATTCCATGCGGGTCTAAACTATTTCTATACCAAAATTCATATAAAAATCTATGAAATGTGTAGCCTTAAAGACGTTTCAAATAGTCAGACTAACACTCTTCTCGCATTTATTTTATTAGTAGGGATACCGAGTAAAGTTAGGTATAGACATAGACAGTAATATTACCTGGAAATTCCATATCAAAAAAATTGCGTCCAAACTATCGAAATTCCTATACGCACTACGTCACAGAATAAGTAATAGTACAAGTACAGAAGCGACACTCCGTGACAGCAAACATGCGAATTTAAACCTAAACAGAACGCGTTAACGATAATAAAACAAGTGCACGGCCGGAAGTAACCTTGGTTACATTTCTGCGATCGATAGTGGGGGCGCCCCTAACGAGGCAAAATGCAGCTTAAATCTGCGCTGCGAGAGTATGTATTATTTCGCCCGCCATGAGCTTTACTGACTCCGCCCACTCCGCAGGGCTGGCAGTTACTTGTACTAATTAATACGTTAATACTTATTCCGTGGCAGTTGTAAGAAAACAAATTGCATTAAACTTATTATTAGGTAATTGTAGTTATCTTATGTAGTTTTAGTTTTATTCATCCCTAACTGTGCTAATACTGTTGCATTTGGTACACAAACAGGACTATCTTTTATATTTGTATTTGTTTGTGCAACTGCTAGTGTGTTTGATTGAATAAATAAATGAAATATATAAATCTAGTTTGTAACTAGAGACGCACTAAGCGAGACAAGCGAGAAAATACAACTTGTGCTACCCGTACTGAAATAGGTAGGTTAATGTTAGTCTAGGAGCTGACGCACGTTTTCGATAAACAATCATTTATTTTAAGGACTTTGAAGGTTCAATTTGTAATAGTTGTATTACTAAATATTTGTTGTTAACATACTATAATAGCTTCGATATAGACCTTAAAACATTTTGTTAATCTATAACAAGATGAAATAGGTATATAGAATACAGATAGATAAGAAAGGGGATAGCACAAAAATCGCAAAATACCTGCATGCTTAGTATGGTGGCGTTTATTGCAAGACAAAATATGGATAAAGCTTCCGTCACTCTCGTACTTATACACGTGTCAAAAAGTGAAGGATGTTTTATCCACATGTTGTCACGCGACAAACGCAGCCATATTAGGCCCCCTGTATTGTGTTGATGCACCACAGATGTTAACATTACACCGTTAGTACATGAAAAAACGTTAAAAAAAACCGGATTGGTGAAATTTCAAAAAAATGTTTAATATTTTTTTGATTTAAAAACAATAATTATTAATATCTTATAACAATATTTATGTTTCATCAATAACATTTAATCAACATTTGCAACCCGCGATGGAAAGCCTATTAGTCTTATTGCCTGTTTCACAATCGACAAGTAAAGCTTATGTGAGACATAAATTTACTCTTTCTTACACTTAAAAATATACAAGGAGAGAGCCAATTTTTAATGGCAGATACATTTGTCCTTGCAATACTTAATAATAAATTTTACATTATAATTATTTGTATCTGTGACTGATTGATTACAATTACAAATGTTTAATTTTTACATATTTTTTTAACTCCTTTTTCATATATTTGATATTTATTATTTATTTATAGTTAAGTAAAAGGTAAAATAAAAATTACAGTTTTTTATCAAAAGTTAATTATAATTTTAAATTTATTGAAAATAGTCACAAAGCGGACCTTCTTAACTTTTTCTTATATATTATATAGGTAACTCATTACTAGGGTCATGTTTTAGCGAAAATATCCATCTACATATTGTTATAATAATTACAAGTCTTAAACAAAAAATAAACCGACTTCAATTTCCGTCAACCTCGGGAGTAGGTATACCCTAACAGAGCTAACAAATCAAAAAAATGTTTAAAATCAGAAACTAAAAGAAAAGAAAGAAAGAAAGAAAAACCTAATTTAAACGTTAGTACTTATATACCAAATTAAAAACTAATCTTACATCAGGCTCTTGGACTATGCAACTCGTATAACACGACAAAATTATAAACTCGAGCACTATTATTACCTATTCCGTTACTCAAGTAAGAAGGTAGGTAACCAGTATATGCTGACCTTGCTTTAGTAGGTAGTCACTATTACTGGGAGATCTACTTACGCGGAACGCTCTTTAAGTAAGGTAGGTAATAGATTTTTGATGTGAATAAGTCGAAAACTGCGAAACTGAGGTAGGTAGTTAATAAAATAAATAATATTATTCCGCTCTTTTTGTGTCAAGGATTTAAAACAGTAATCATTGTGTCAGTAATTAAGTACAGCTACTCGTAACTAACGATCGAATCGATCGAAGTTATAATTTATAAAATAATATTAATAATAATCTTACCTTTCGATATCTTTTGGCAGTGTAAATAATGATAGATCGCCATTCCTGTCATTACTGAAGCACCCGTATGCTACACAGTACCTTTCGGCTTTTCGAGGAGCCATAGGTACATTTATTTAAACAAAAACTCGAATTATTTTCGCAGCGGCGTACGGGCGGCGCGCTTCAAGACGAGCGCGTGACACTCAACTGATTAGCCTTGTATAAAAGGCCGCACATTGAGTAGGCAATAGCGCGGAGTGTCACCGGCCTGACTACGTGAAATAAAAAGAACTACTAACCTACAAACAGATCTCACCACGTACTACGCTTATGCGTACGCGTGGCTCAGTTACGGCGTCACGCTGTGGGGAAACAGCACAGACGCCCACCCTGTTCACCCTCCAGAAGAAAATTGTCCGAACGCTGGTCAATATATGTACAACAAACTGACAGCTGCAAACCCTATTTCATAAATCTTAATTCTGTTATCAACATGTTTGACAAAGATTTAACTCGTAAGTATACTGGATTGGAATAACAGTTATGGCTTGAAAGTCAACCCTGCTAAAACTCAAGCTATACTTACACCAGCACTAAGTTGATTTGTAAAATTCACTTTAGTAATCTCCCGCCAATTTCGAGAGGATTTCGCTTTCTCGCCAAGTTAAGAACTTATGAATCATTATCCATGGACTGAACCTTGTCGCGGATTCCTCAGGTTAATGAAGCCAGCAGGAAGACGCTTGCGGTGGTCTGGTCTCTTGAAGGGCTTCGAAAATTTCTTCCTCTTGTCACAAAATTTGCGCTTGCACATTAGCTATTTTAGACTATGCTGACGTGTGCTATTTGAACCTTACGGAGAAGCAGCTTAGCAAGCTTGAACGTATTAAAAATTAACGCATTCGGTTTATATTGGGGTAACGTAAATATGACCATGTTTCCAATGTTTATTGTCAACTCAAGTGGCTTCCAATTAGTTTTATTTCGTCGTACCCTCACGCACCTTTACTGTATCTGAGACTGCTGATCTCTTTATATTGCGGCTGACTTTCTAAGGTTCCCTCGACTACATACATATTTTTATGTATGTATGTATATATCGTTTTTATTTATGTATCTGTATGGTTTTAGTAATGATTGTTCTAGTTTTGTAATGGTGATGGTATGTAAATTTGTTTTTTTTTTAATCTAGTTTTTCCTTTATTTTATAAAATCCTTCTTTGCACTGCCTACTTTACTTTAATGTTTATGTTGCTGCATCTCTTCTATCCTGGCTGTCTGGAAAAGATCGCTTATAGCGATAAGACCATCGTAAAAGAATTTCATGTTTTTGTCTTTCCTCGTTTATTTCGTCAAAGCTTCGTGTGAAGAACATTTATACCTAAATCAATCCGTAATGGATTTAAATAAATACCCTTCATGTGAGAAGTATTAAATAATATGTGGACTGATGAGTTACCCTTGTTGCAGTCTCAGTGGCAGCTCCTGGGGGCTGATCTCCGGGTAAGGAGTCTTCGCGAGGGAGAACAGCTCCCAGAGTACAATGCCGAACGACCAGACGTCTGACTGAGTCGAGAATATGCGGTCCGTAATGCATTCTAAAGCCAACCACTTTATCGGTAGAGGACTCTGAAATTTAGAAATAGATAATCTTTATTTTACATTAAAATTAAGGGCTGAGTAGTCTTTGAAGGCGCACTAAATCTAAAAGCTAAATAAATAATAAGTAGGTCAGCTGGTCTTTTAATTTTGCCTTTGTGGCACACCAGTCTGGGTTCAAAAGTTTTTCCGTGTGATTACATTTCCGTGTGCGCTGTTACTGTATTAAAATCTGTCAGTAACTCAAGTTCCTATCATGCAACGTCGAAGCTACGAGTACAACGCACCTCGTAATGGTATGAGTAATTCACCGTGATTTGTTTCAAGTTTGAAATAGTGTAGCAATCGAACTTGGGCATCTACTAATAACTTTGTCGGAATGAAACAGTACGATTGTTTAATCGATAAGATCAATAAGAACTTCTTCTTATTTACGAAACAACTAAAACAAATATTTATATTAAAAATAAGGCTAATCGTAAAAAAGACTTGCCTTAGTGTTGTCGTGATCATACACCTGTATATCTTTCATTTAATCATTTTTATACCGTAACAATGCCATATTATTGTAGTTTTTAATCTTAAATGTTACCTAACTATACTGTAGGTAACCTACGTCAATAAATTAAGAAACAGTTTTTTTTAAACACAGTCTGGTTTTTGTATTGTTCACTTTATAGGTAACTCCTGACAACTAACACTAGTGCTTACGGTTCCTTGTTTGAACTATGGAATTAAATATGTAAATAGACGATTTTTACTAATTTATAATTTACGGTCATGTTATTCAGTCATCAAATTACTAGAATTTATCAGAATAAGTAGATTACTATAAAATTACAACAATTAAAATTACATGACTAATTTGGCAAGCGAAGACGGCTAATGAACACACGATGTATAAAAATAATATATTAGTATCTGTGCTCCATGCCTTTAAATAATAAATTTGTGATAAAAATAGCAAGTAGTTTGAACACCTCCCCATAAGAAACAATAACAATCGGTTATAAAAAGTGATATAACTGCTATGCTGTAGGTATAATATTTTAACTCATTTCCATTAAATAAATTATGAAATGAATGATCTTGTAGAAACAGGTCGTAACCACCCTAACAAACAATCTCTGCCATAAAACCGAATCTCAATCGCTATGATTACGACCGTGTCTAACAAATACGAGCGCCGGCCAAGCGATAAATAACTCTATTGCCTACCAGACGTGATCAAATTGACCGATACAAAGACACTAAAATTTTACGTCTTGTTTATTACGGACACCAAACATGCCATTCTCGTCATAGCAACAGGGGCCAGCAAGTCACATGCTGCGAACGTTAACAACTAGGTACTATGTTATCTTAAATCGATCAATAGAAATGGCCAATAATTTAAACCAATTTGGCATATTTACTCTATTACGTGCTTTTGAATAAGTTTAGAACATGTTTAAAATCGATTAAGATTTATATACTTAACTATTATTTTCATAATATTTTCAATTTTAAGCATTGAGCACATGCATAACCAATTTGCTGTGAGCTACGTGTGTTTAAGTAATTAGAATATTTGCAGTGGCAATATGGAGTTGTTCCAATAGCACTAGTGTGTTTATTTGTTTGACCATTTCCGTAGATTACCTAGTTATTTACAGGAAACAAAGAATACTAACGTATAGTGACTTTCGCTGTTTGGCGTCCGTCAATTATATACAAAGCCGTTAAGCACTACAAACAAAACTCAACAAATAATAACTTATTTTCTATTTAAAGTTATTTGGTGCCCTCTTAGATGATTTTAGTAGGTATAAACACTTAAATCGCCTGTATCTCAAAAACCAATGACGTCTACTACTAAGTCGTGATAGTTTTCCTTTTAAATTCGTTAATTCAAGTTTTCATTTAAGTTTTGTTTCAGATTTTTATTTTTTGTAGTTTTGGCTGTAGAGGCTGTTTGTTAGACTCAAGTGTCCCCCACTTGAGTCTAACAAAAATTAGAGGGTAACTTAAAAAAACTTTATTCAAGATTTTTTTTTACCATTTTGTTCACGTGACCAATGTGTAGGTATATCCTTGCCAAATTAAAGCTTTTTAGTACTAAGAGTTTCTGAGCTAGGCTGCGGACAGGCGGACGGATGGAAATTGCGAAACTATAAGGGATCCTAAAAAGATCCTAACGAATTGAGAACCACCTCCTTTTTTGGAAGTCGGTTAAAAAGGGAGGATGGGCAGAAATATATGGACCCTAACCTAGGAACGAATAGCAATAAGCGACATCCTATCGGATAGGTAGGTATTTTTATAGCGGAAATGTCAAATCGCTTTAAGAAGTTTCAATGGCCGATCTAAAATGTCACAAAAGACGGTGGGAGAGTTCAAAAATAACGTTTCTCTCCCACCGTCTTTATTTGGCAATAAATATCTAAACACGAAAATTTGGGACCCCCGCTATTGTAAAAGCATACAACTTAAAGTAAACTATCCGGTGACATATCGCTTGTCGTTATTGGTCCCATAGGCTGGTTTACCAATCCTCCTTTCTACGATCAGTAATTTTCAACGAATGCACATTATACAGCCCTACAAAGGCCCTAGGAATCAACTTACGTTTTCTTTTTTTTGGTACTCGTCGTTCTTGTAAATGCTTCGTGCCAGGCCGAAGTCGCATATTTTGACGATGTTGTTTTCGGCCAACAGGATGTTTCTGGCGGCTAAGTCCCCGTGCAGTATCTATGTATTAAAGAAATACCAAGTCAAGCCAATTTACACTTAGGTACAGCAGTGGTAATAAAGATAGATCTAACAAATCAGTCTGAAACGGTCGTCCGTACGTTAACCTTAGGTATACTTTTATGTCTAAAGCATTAATAGCTATTACTCGTACCTTACGCTCACAGTATTATAGCGACTAGGTCGCGACTAAGAGGTAGGCGAACAAGTTGACCTTGACGCACAGATTCTTCACTTACAAGTTTTTATTTTAGACTATCTCTAATAACTACCTCATGAATTCACGTGTATGTCACATGGTCTATGTGACGTATCAAAATGCTAAAATAAACGCTATAAGTCACATCTAAGTCGCAACTGGCGTATTTTTTACTTTTATGACAAACACTAGTTACACTAATGACGACAAAGGGCCTGATTCGATCATAAAGGAATAGTGCGCCAGTGTGGGTGGTTCCAAGTAATTCCAACAATACTATACATCTCGTACATCCATTTTTACTAATAAAGTCCAACCTACACAGATACATTGGTCTATAAACGTGTAATTGAATGAAATATGAGAGTATGTGACACTGGATGGGTCGTCGATATATAAAGTAAGCGCTTCTCAAACATTCGGCTAGAAGTACTAATACGGGTTAGTTGGATTTGAAAACACTTATTGTAAGTATGTACTAAAACTGTTACGGGAGGGAATCTAACAACTAAATGACAGATTATGATTGCTTGTTACATCAACGTATTAGGTACCTTCGGCTGTTGCTGCGCTGAATCGTAAAATAGCATTTATATGTAGAGGAAGCTGCTTCATAAAATACATTTTGCGATTGTGAAGTATATTCCTTCAGCGTTTGATAAGGCTCAAATTAGAGCATGCATTGTTAAATTAGCGTGATATCTAAAGTATAGTTACTAATGAGGCTATTAGTAACTATACTTTAGATATCACGCTAATTTAACAATGCATGCTCTAATTTAGCTCAGATTTATGTTAATTATTTAATTTCTTATAATAAGCATATCGTTCGGTCCTTCATCCTTATTAAATTTTGTACTTAGAGTTTTGAGCGCCTTATTATGTAAATTATTTAATTAATTTTTCCTTATCATACGAGTCCGTCGACATTATCATATTTACTCGGGTCGTTGGTAAATGAATAACACAAACGGATATTTCCCCGAAATCAGTCAATTAGGAAACTAACAAAAAATATCCGCGCATAAAATCACGTATAGGTATCTATATCGGTTTAGTAACAGGAAAGACAACCAACACTCCACAGTACGCATTTATAAAACAAGTAGGTATGAACTAATAGTATACATATTTTATAAAAGTAAAAACAATATTTGCTTCTCTTGTAACTATCTATGTAGACAATTCTAGGGAAAATATTTTAACCTACTTATAGTCTTCGGGTTGACTTGTAATTTTGCATACTTAAGCTATTTTGCTGAAAATACAGTACTATTTCACCATCGAGGTGATAAAATGATTGACTCCTAATGGCGGCAGTAGATCCATTTAATTTAGACATGTTTGAGTCGTCTTTTAATACCAAGTTTATTATTAGTGTAAGGAGTACGTTCGACAACACAATTAGTGGCAAAGAACCAAACTTTCTAATCGAGTGGTTCCAAAAACCTCTTCAGTCTGCCAAATCTTGTACCATTTGATGTGAAGTGAACATACACGACACTTAATTAAAATCGATATTTCGTCTATACGACACATTGGCCTAGTTGGGAGTGACCCTGCCTTCGAAGCCTGCGGTCCCGAGTTCAAATCCCGGTAAGGGCAGATATTTGTGTGATGAGCACGAGTATTTGTTCCTGAGTCTTGGATGTTTTCTATGTATTTATTTCTCTATCTAAGTATGTTTATCGTTTTCTAGTACCCATAGTGCAAGCCTAGAGCTTAGTTTGGGACTAAGTCAATTTGTGTGAGATTGTCCTGTTATATTTATTTATTTTATTTATTTATATGGAGGAAAACTGGGTAAGTTATAATTAAGTATAGAAATTACACTCATCTTCTGAATTGGACCTTATAAAGGGTGTCCAGCACT
This sequence comes from Acleris holmiana, assembly GCA_949316455.1. Taxonomy (NCBI): domain Eukaryota; kingdom Metazoa; phylum Arthropoda; class Insecta; order Lepidoptera; family Tortricidae; genus Acleris; species Acleris holmiana. The sequence continues at coordinate 12,417,769 of OX438768.1, forward strand.
TGACGCAAAACAAAACAGTACAAGGAGTCAAAGTTGTTGAATGAAAAACTACAAAATGCTTTAGTTGCTCTAAAAGTGTAGAGTTATTTTGACAAAGTTGATATTTTGAAACTATGTAGTAAGTCAACACATTGCTAATTTATTGAAGATTAGATATATTTATATGGAATCACAAATTATATCTATTTTTAGTCAAAGCAGGAAAAGGTAGCGTTCTATATCAGTATCATTAGAACTAATAATTCCTAACCTAATTCATATATTAGAAAGTTAAATCTATAATCTGACCGGTATGGAAGGGGTTTTCCTATCGGTTAATGTAGACGTTATTTGCGAGTTTTTCCTCTATATATACGACATGCAAGGCCACCTATCTGAAACACTAAAAATGTTTGCCCGCTGTTTCTTTTGTCCGAATTTTCATAAGTTAGAAACTATTTTTTTTCTGAACCCATTAGCTTTTCAAAATGTCAAAAGAGATATTCCTACAGAACCTGTAGGTTAAGTTAGGTTTGTTTTAATCTAGGAAAGATAAGCGGTTTCAGAAAAAAAACTATTTTCTAATAGTTTCAGATAGGGAACCACTATACAGGGTGACATCGAAGACGTGATCAGAAACCAGTTTTTCAGACTTTGTAAGTTATGGCCATTTTCAAGCAATATTAGTTGCAAGAAACAAAAGCTATTTCTTTTTTGTTAATTTTCCCCTTAATTAAATCACCTATTTAGTAAATCAAGGTGACCCTATTTTTAGAATCATACCCTCTTTGGATCCTATTCAGACTATTTTATTTTAATGACACAGTAACAAATCAAATCAGTCATTGTCATTTGTTTTGTTGTTTTAATGTTTATCTTTGCATTTCTTTCCGTTAATTAGGGTGACCACTCTGTTTACAATAAATTATTTAATTTTGATCATTGCGTGATTAAGTCTGAATACTACATCTAAACACCTACATGCCTATATTATGAGGATCCTACTTTAATACTCAATTAAGTCATATCACTTTTGATCACGTCTTTGATGTCACCCTGTAGAATAGAATAGAATAACTCTGTTTCAGACAACGCCCATGTTTACAAATACCTTACAGACTATACATACCGGGTGTGGCCTGTAACAGGAGCAATAAATTGAGGGATCGATTCCACACCACAAACGTAACAACATTTATTCTACAACGTTTGAAAATAACTTATTGTTTACTAAATATTAAAGAATTAAGATTTTCCAAGCAAGCAATGTATTGCGAAAACTACGAAGTTTGTAGGCTGACAGTAGATGTCAACTAGACTATTGGATGGAGTACATTGAAAATCCTATTTAGTTTGTTCGAAAACATCCCAAATAATAAATTACATTTTTTTTTAAGTTGTACAACAAATGTTGCTGCGTTTATAGAGTAAAAACGATCCCTCAATTTATTTATTGCTCCTATTACAGGCCACACCCGGTATAACTTAAAATTAACACTACTATTGAAATACTTTTGCGGTGTCAGCTAGCCAGCGGCCACGAAATCGCCGAAACATGACACTCCTCGGCCAGAATGCTGACATATCTCGAATGGAGCTTCGTCTTGACTCGACTCCCACGGGATTTTGAGGGCAGTAGGTATTTAGTACTTACTTTTCTACTGGCGAGGTACTCCATTCCCCTGGAGATCTGGAACGCCCAGGCGAGCAGGTCCCGCGATGACAGCGGCCGGGGCTGCCGCCCGTTGTACGCGTAGTCGCTCTCGTAGTTCGACCGCCACTCGGGCTGTACGTAGCCCGACTCCGACACTAAATTAATTAAACAATGATTACAGGTTGGCTATCGTTATTTATACCAGGTGTGGCCTGTTAGGAGCAATAAATTGAGGGATCGTTTCCACACCACAAACGTAACAACATTTATTCTACAACTTTTGAAATAACTTATTGTTTACTAAATATTAATGAATTTATATTTTCCAAGCAAGCAATGTATTGCGAAAACTACGAAGTTTGTAGGCTGACAGTAGATGTCAACAAGACTATTGGATGGAGTACATTGAAAATCCTATTTAGTTTGTTCGAAAAAATCCCAAATAATAAATTACATATTTTTTTCAAGGTGTAGAACAAATGTTGCTATATTATAGAGTAGAAACGATCCCTCAAATTTATTGCTCCTATTACTGGCCACACCCTGTATACATGAACTAATAGCGACACGGGTTTATTATTGTCTGCCATTATTATTTTTGAAATGATTTGTCTTACGTACAAATATTGCAAGTCATAACGTATTTTTTGAAGAAACTGGTACTAAACTGGCCTTTTATGAATAGACGGAGCCGGACATTCTTAGGCACGGGTAAAAATAATTTTGAAATATAGCTATGTCGGTACTTTTTCTCTACCATAGTAAAAGTCTTAGAATAAAATGGAAAAGGTTTATCTCAAGAGCTTTCATCTACTGTAACTAAACATTTGTGAAATAGTAATAGCGTTTTTTTGTTGTGCATGTCGAGTTTGCTTGTAACTGTGGATACTCAACCAATGTAAAAATTCTAAGGTTTACTTTGTAATTTTTATATTATTTACCTGTTGGCAAATCTACTATAAATATTTTTTTAATAAAAACATTTCCTTCAATAGTTAATTTAATTAACACTTTGAGTAAATACTGAAAGTGTAAATTTCATTGATGCTTACAAAGAATAAGGAAAACATCAATGAATTGTTTTAAAACGAGCGTATAAGTAGTTGATTCAATTTGTTCATGTGAAAAACAACCACAATAATAAATGAATTTGGCGAGGAACACAATTATTTAAACGGAAATCCACAACTTGTGTGAAAGATACCTTTTTGAATAATACGATGTTTTTTTAAACACCTCAACATGCCGTTTGTGATTTTGATGGTATCAAAGGTCATCGTCTAAACGCTCGCACAACGTTTCTAAAGAAGAAATTTTGATTTAAGTATTATTCAATTCGTTTAAAAGTAGCATTAAATTAACAACCTGAAGCGCAAGCAGACAATTCAGCTATAACTTAAAAAAACTACTGCGATATAATAATTAAATTATTATAACAATTTTTAACGATAGTGAAGGAGAGTAAATGTAATTAGGAATATTGTTATATTGTTAAAGCCTAAGATCTAGCAAAAGCTGATGTTAACATTAAGTAAGTACCTATCTAAAATAAAGAACAACAAAAAATAACTGATTTCAAAAACAAAAAAAAATATTTATGTTATAGCCGGTTCTTCTCAACTATAAAGTACTGCCCATAGAAATTACTACTACCAAGTAGAACCAGCACATAGAATGAGAACCAGCTCATTTGTTTCTTGCATAGATCTTGCACGGCGTAGTAGGTACTTTATAGCAACAAAAAACAGAGTATAGTACCTACCATTAAATTGACAGTTATACGCATAAGGTTACCTTTTTCAGAATCCAATTTAGGTTTGAATTTGTCTAATGAAAAAAAAACAGGTATTATAATATGTGTATTATTTATACTTAAAACATTTACTTACTTACTTATAATAAAAACCTTGTTAACGACGGTGAATCGGCAAAGTATCGTTTTTATACTCCAACCAACAAGGGATCTATTTCAACATGGTAAATTAATACGATAACATCCAGGTTTGTACAGATGTCGGTCACAATACTTTTTGTAGGTACTGTGACCGACTGAAATAGCAAGATACGTTCTTACGTTTCCGTGAAAATACGAAGGAAAACAATCATGCAATACGTACGCATTTTTCTTAGAAAAAAGATTTAATAAATTGCCATGGCAACTTTTTAAACAAATGTAACAACATATAACCCTTGGAAGATGTTCTAATAACATCTTAGATCACGAAAGTCTTAAATTACTTTGTAATTTTACGACGCCTTTTGTCACATGTGATGTATTAAACTGATTAAAATATTGATATAAGTATGAGAATCTAGGTACCTATTCTCCCCGGCCGAATGCTGGCTGCTGTGCTGAGGAATGTGTGGTCCGTCTGCTGCGTCTGGTTCGAGTTGAAGCAGTCCGAGCTCATTCTGGAAACATCATAATCTAATATATAATCTTAGAGATGACTGGATCTCAAATTGGGATTGTTAATATTTTTAAATTTTATAAATGTATTTTGAGATATGGGCTTACCCAATAAATTGACAGATTTTTAAATAAAAAAAAGAACGAGTTTTTCGTGATTTAATCTTTGACATAACCTTGATGATTTTGGAACCAAAAGACAGGCATAATAGCAGATGCCATTCTTAAAGTAGCCAAGCTGAAATAGGATTTGTTTTAGTTACATAAGGACTAGCCAAATAACACATTAAACAAGGAATTCTGGAGAGAGCGAAAAGCAGTCTATGTATGCCCCGCTGAGAGATTTTCTGTCCAAGAACGTCTTTTAAGATTAAGTCCGCTGGAGTTTACGATTACTACAATCATGATGGTGAATACTGATGATGAACTAGCCGTACCCGCTGTTTCCGCTGCTGTACGAGAAAGCCCGGTTGACGTTGCCCTGGTGCTTGTCCTTGTTGTCGGTGAGCTGGTCGATGAACACCTCCCGGTGCCGCTGCAGGTAGTTGTGGATGTTACCGAACTTGCAGTACTCGACTATCACGCTCAGCTCGCCTACAACATGTCCGTATTGACAACGTTTTACTTTTCCTTAATAAATTATTATAATTAGAGATGATCAAAAATTTACTACACAACATATTGTCTTCAAAAACAGCGTTATTGTAATTTTACTTCACACAGCACATAAGTATGAAAATTACCAAACCAAACTATTATTAGTGGCTAGGAATCACAACTTTGTAGTTTTTCTTTGTTAATTTTTAGGTAAGTATAAGATTTCATGAACACTAATGAGTTTAAAATTGTTAAGATATTTCATAATCCTTAAAGTAAGGTGTTTTTTTTATGATAAGAATTTAAATTTTTTCATTAAATTTGCCACGTGAGGGCTGTTTTATTCGTCGGTAATATAATATGGATTGAATATACTAGCGCTTCGGACAATACCACCACTGCGGAGAAGAAGCGCCGCATCAAACTCCAGCAGAAGATCATTTTTTTAAATAACTAGACACAATACTTCTTAAAAGTAAATTAGGTAACTAGCTTACTAGCTTGCTTTTAATTAAAATGAAATAAAGTATCAAATAATAATAATTAAAGCTAGTACCTACAAATAAAATAATTTCAAATGTAAGATCAATAATATAAAACTAATAATAATGGCTTTAGGAGAACAACACGACGTGACGAGGTCTGTACGTCGAAAGCCATATCTAGAATAACTATACCCCGCACTTGTTAGTAAACATATTTTTCCTTTACAAACTTTTTATGCTTGAACTTACGTTTTGCAACATTTTTAGTGCAAGCGCCTAGCAAGTTGACGATGTTAACGTGTTGCCCGAGGTTCGCCATAATCTTAAGTTCGGAAGCGAGGGCCTTGATGTAAATGTTGTCTGCAGTCTTCTTGACCATCTTTACGGCGACGGTGGTGGTCACTTCGGCGTCGATGATGCCCCGAGCTTCCGCTCTGTACACGACGCCGAATGCCCCAGCACCGAGCTGAGGTCCTTCAAAGTAAAACACCTTAAATAATAAGCTATATGGGTGTAGGTACCTTATTACTGGTACTACTACAGCTTGAGTTATGATTACACTTCTTCAAACCATCGATTATATTCTAGGACCAGTTTTGTTAACTTTTATAGGAAGTTATGGTTACTATATCTAATTAAGATAAATTTTGCGATGTGTTTCTTAAGAAAATAATACCCTAAACATTATGTGTTTAGAAATAAAGGACATTTTATTTCTTCTCCTAATTTCATAATATCGTGTCATCTCATTTAGATGTTCCGATGCAATAAATAATTGATTATATAATCTAATAAAATAACAATTAATCACGAACTTGTCCTATAAACGCCATTATTTATTATTATTTCTCTTGTTTCCTTTCTTGTTTTTTTCATTACACAATAAATTCACAGTACAAATTACATTACCTATGGCAAGGTTTAGGTTTTAACAGAACATTGGGAAATTACAGATTTTCATTTTGCTAATAGAACTTTTATAAAACTCTAATGCATAAACCACAATATCAAATGTTGTTTTATATTTATTGATATTAACGCAATGGATTACATTAAGGACATTCAATTTGTCAAACACTATTATAACACAAAAAAGAGTAAAAGTTCTACTGCGACTAAATATTATTTAACATATTATTATTTAGTCCTTTTTATTAAATAGGGTACACACATTTCTGTAATGCTTTCATACTATTTTGTACTTCATGGCAACCTCGATTATTTAAAAAAAACTAACTTGTACGTTTTCTGATATTCTTCTTAATTTCGCGTTTATTATAACAAAGACAACACAATAAACGTGTTAATTTTCTGGATTTTAATGGGATCATTTACAATTTTTTAATTAAATCTATTACTTGATGATCTAAAAATGGAAATGTTTTTATTTTTATTACAGATATAATTATGTATGATTCAAAATGGGCTTAGTGGCTTGACGCTAGAATCATTAAATAAGCATCTGATATTTTATATAAATTCAAGTCACGACTCTCCAAATAACTGCACTAATGTTACAGATATAGAAACCACTTCAAATGTAACGTCGAAAATATACTGTTCTTTCTTATACGCGGAATCTTATTTTTCCAAACAAATTGTCAAACACGATAAACCGTTTGTTTCAGTTTCACATTTTGGTACAAGAATAATAGTTTCTTCATTCTTGCCATCGTATAGATGACAAAGTGACTCAGCGAAAAAAAAACGTTTGTTGCAAATGTTTCATATTTTAACGGAAAAACATGCGTTTGTTCATTCAAATGGCAGGTCCATTCACAGGGGCACTTTATCATGTCATTGAATTGACTTAATAAAAAACATGATTATAACTTTTTTGTAATATTTTAATCCGACACAGATGGATCCAATATTATTCTTTAAACCCTTTCGCATTTTTGATAACAACCGAATGTAAAAAGAACAATAGTAAGATTTAAATAAATCAAAGAAAAAAATATATTATTGTAGAATTTTGTGCCTGTGCGGTCGGTCTAATTACAGAATAAACAACTTTCATATTTTTTTAACACTGCGCTAAAAGTCACTGCTCTTCACTGAAAACATCGTAAGTTTAAGTGATGGTTTTCTCTAAGTCACGATTCAATGTGCATAGTCCAAATTATGTGTTCATTCAGTACTTCTTACCTAAAACCAATTTGTCTGCCGGGAATTCAAACTTGTCGTTGTAGGGCAACAGATCGGCTTGCTCGTCTATTGGCAGGTTCGGGTTGAGTGACTTGACCGCACCTTCATTGAAGTACAACAAACCCGCCGCGTTCAACTCCTTCCGGAACTGTTTCTCTTTTTTAATCTTCCATGCCAGGTACACCACCAGGATAATCAATGCTACTATAAGAGCTCCTATAATACCAAAGTATTCTGATCTGAACACAGGTTTCGCTGAAATGTTAAAATGAAAATTAGATTTCTTTGAAAGCAAATAGGCTCTTACACTCTTCAAATACCAGATATATTGTATGACATAATCCGTACGCTAGAGAATGATTTTGTCTCAGATATTGATTACTCCAGTTAACCGTTGCAAGTCTAGTAAAGGAGTATCTTACAGAGTATATTGCAAAGTTTTTTTATTTTTGCGCATTATTGCCGACGGAATCAATATGAAAATATTTTTTTGCGATTAGTCAACTGACATATTGGTCTGTGACTGTACTTGTGTTGCTGGATGGATGCAACGGGATAAATAACGAAGGAGTTTCAGGGATAATATGTTAACCTAGTTTAAATTAGCGTAGTTCCCAAAGGACATGTGGTCCGGATCTACCAGAAGCTTATTTATATATTTTGTAATATAGAATCACTGCGTACTTAACATTAAAGTAAGCTGTCGCATCCGTTTGTTTGCGCAAATTTTACAAGTTATTCCCAACAAGCAAAGTAGCGATAACAGCGTCTAAACTTAGAGCCTTAAGTGATATATTTGCTATATAAGACATAAAATAATAGTTTTAGGTCATACTACGTAAGGTGATATAATAGATATATAAAAAATGTTACAGCTTAAAGCTGTATAAAGGTGCTTTAAACAACCACTTTACATTTTATTGTTGCAGCTTTAGGTTGATTTTAACCCTAAAGGTTATTTTAGAGTGCCCATTAGCACTTGCTCGCACTATTGCTCTATAAAAGTATTATTTTGACCTTTTAGTGCTAAGCCTCGCTTACAGTGTTAAAGTGGCTGTAAAAAACCCCTAAAACTATTTAAGGGTTATAAAACTAATTCTTATAACTCTTAAGAGTGCAGTGATATAAGGGAGATAAGGTTCTCTGTTAAAGCACTATATAGCTATTTTAGCTCTTGGGGTGCTATAAAAGCAGCATGAAGCTAGCTCTTTAAGAGTGCTTCTGTGAATATTATTAACTCTTAAAGTGATTTTAAAATGTTTTAGATATATGAGACCCTATTCTATCACCTTAAGCTGTTTAACAAGATTATTTGTCTCTAGAAGTAAAAGAATTTCTAATACAGCTTTTATAGGTCTAAGAGCTCTAAATTACACTGCATAAGTGATAATAATAATTTTAAATGTTTAAAATCACTGTTATATCGCTTATATGGACAATTTAAACGTAAATCTCTTATTATCTTACTGAACCACGAGCAATTAACACGTTCACACGTTTTAAATTATAATAATGCAAAAGGTCATCAAATCATGGAGTTCAACGGTTTACGTATTTTACCGAGGAACCCAAATATCAAAGAAATCATGTCAACGATACATGTTACAGCTCTATTCGACGTTGTTTTACAAACAAAGGTGTTAACAAATCATTTTATAACTCCGTTTAAAATTTATCAGTTCAACAGAAGTGATAATTATCACTTTGGAAGTTAGCCTTGTGTTTAAACGAAAACGCCATATTTGTTTACAAATAAAACCTAAAATGCTTGAAATTATATCTGTTAATAATGTTACTTTTAATGTTTTATTTTCCCACAGTGCAAGATCAATCAACTTTAGCAAAACCATTTACAAAACGAATTAGCATTATTAACAAAATTACAAAAAACAAATAAAACCCGCGACATTTTTGCAATTTGAATATCTCAAAACGCCTTATTTTTAAGGGGCTTGAAAATTGAGATGAAAAATAGTATACATAATAACAGAAAACTTACAACCGCAATAGTATTTCACTGTATTATTACTTAAAAAGGTATATTAAAAGAACTTCCCGGCATTTCTGAATCCATACATCATAAAAACAATTTAACAACCCGCACGCACTATGAGAGATAAAAAACATTACACTGCTGCAACGCTAAGAGTTATTTTCACTACTCCGGTATACTTCAGTAACACTTTAAGTGATATAAGGTAATATTTTATAACTTTAATAGAACCTTTGGTAATAAAAACCTCTATTACAACACTTTAAGCGATATAAGGTGACGCTTTAAATCTTTATTAGGGCCATTGGTAAGAATAATCAATATTGTAGCACTATTATATCACTCATTTACCACTATTGCAGTTAATACAAGCTGCTGTAGAACTTTTAAGTGCTAACGCCGGTGCCTAATTCGGACTATAAGAGAGTTATAGCGTGCTCTTTCACTAATATTTAGGACGTGCTATCGCTATTGGTGTTAAATTAAACTAATAACCGGCTATTATAGAACTTATTTTATCGCTAAAATGTTAGTTGGGATTGGATGTACTTTATTGAAGTTTTATCGTAATTATTACCATTTTTCTGAAAAGGTCTCTAACACCTCTTAACTATACCAATTTATTTATTGATTTTATCATTTTTGAATATTAATATTTCTAATTTCTTACGTCTATGAAGACGTCAAAAGATGTTTCTGACACAGTCAATGAAAAATAGAAATCAGACATTGTATAGTTTCCGTCTCTTATTTTGATAGTTAACCAAAGTCTTCATGCGTCAAAAGCTGGAATAATTATGCATAAATACTTACGAAGACTGATGGAAAAGTGTTTCGTTAATTTACTGTTTACGTTCTCTGCAACGCAGTGAAATTCGTCAACTGCTTCATCGTGCTTGGTGAAGTTGTAAACAGATTGTACTTTAGTAAAATTAATCCAAGACGTAATTATGTATTCATTTACTTTTTTATCATTCTGTAAAAAAAAAAAACGTATATGGAACTTTTTAATAGTTACTGGACGGCTAGCACAAGTCGTTCGCAACTGATTTGTCGTTAAGATGTCCCTAACTAATTTGTCCGTAACGCCAGAAATCACGTCGTGACAAGTGAGAAAATACAAGATATGCTAGCCGCTTTGGTATTAAATAGTAGTCACAAAAGTAAATAAATTTGAATTACCTTGTACCACGTGATAGTGGGCGGAGGAACCGCTTCGGCTATGCACACTAGTTCAACTGGCTGACTATAGTGCACTTCTTTTGTTTCATGCAAATCAACATCTTTTAAACTAAGTGGGAGAAATGCTGAAAGTTTAAGTAATATTTTAATGTTAATGTTCAAGTGCTCAACCAAGGACGCCATTACGCACAACATGGACATTTTGGACGTTAGCCTTCTCATCCAGTTCTTGCCAACTTGTCGGGAGATCATCGCTCTGCCTAGTCTGAGGGTGTCATACGAGTACACTGCGTTTGCCAATTCGAATTTCGAATAATTCCTTACCTTTAACTTGTATTTTAACAGTGTCTCTTCGTTTCTCGTCCGTTTCGTTGTATCCAACACATGTGTAGAAGCCGGTCTGGTTTAAAGCTATTTGGTCTATTTTCAAGGTTGCAATTTGGGACATTGAATTATTAGAGTACTCCACTGCTTCGACGTTGACATGAAAATATAATAGGAATGCAAATAAAAATAGATATTTTGTTTATAATTAATAATAAAATAAACCTCTTACAATTCATGAATCATGCAATTGTCATAATGTTTTAAAAGTGATAATGAAGATGGAAAAGAGGTGAATCACTGGCAGTCTTACCCATGTTTGGTGATTTTGAATTATTCGGTATCAACCAATCAACAAAAGTGTAATCATATTTCGAAGCTAAACACCTTAAAACGACTTTTTCATTCTGAGATGCCCATTTAGTTCCATTGTTCTTTTCATTGTTCTCGATACCAAATCCATTAGGAATCTCGTTGACAAGAAATTGTTTAGTTACATTAGAATCTCCTCTCTCGTTCGAAGCAGCGCAAATGATGATACCTGAAGTAGTCACTGGCATTCTAAGTTTTGACACTTTTTTGTATATTGACAGCGTTTTTGTGTCATCCTAGAAGAAATAGAAGTGATTTATTTTTTGCAAATACAAGGACAAACGTGACCGACGTTATAACAATAAATTCTAAGAAATAAATTAATACAAAATCTGATTCCAATTCACAAAGACGTGTCCCAGCAATTATTTTAACACGGTTGTACGATTGCTAATGTTCGTCCAATTAGGTATTAGTGCACGCGTTCGTGGATTGAAGCAATGAGTATCTTACACGTGTAGGATGGGTTATTTTTTGCGTTTCATCATCAATGAAAGTCCACTGAACAGTTGGTAATGGGTATCCGGTCACTTCGCAGCTTAAAACAGCTTCAGCACCTTTTACTTTCCTCTCATTACTCATTTCAAAGGTGATCCTAGGTATATCTAAAAAATAATAATTGAGTTTAATAATATTTAAACGGATAAAAACAGATTCATTATTTTTGAACTTTTTGAACTTTGTAGTTTCGGACTAGTTAAGTCATATAAGATGTATGTATTTTGGCATCGTATTTAATGAGTTAAATACTATTATACCTAAAACCACTAGTTGATGAGTACATGTCTTAGTTCGATTCGCATTAGTGGCCTCCAAGGTGTAGTTGCCTATGTCTTCGACGGTTACATCTCTGATCAGAATCTCGATGTCCCTACTAATCGGAGATCGGGTGATCTCATATTTACTGTTATTTTTGATTGGAATGTGACCGTCCTTGAATCTGCCAAAAAATAAATTATTATACCAGATCACATCTACAGAGTCAAACGCATTACCGTTTACATCGAGATAGGCACTTGACATTTACAAAACACTAGAGACTTTTAACAGTAAAAACATCGTTTATAGCTCTAACATGAACATTTTATTCATACGTCACGTAAGATCAATTTTACTTTTACGTAATCTATCAATAGTGCCAACCCCTAAAACAGACCATTCCTTCCTCGTGATCAAACTTAGTATAAGTGAAAAACTTGAGTAAAGGATCTGTTGTATGTAGTTGTAACACATCTGTACAGACCGTTTGACATTCTATATTTGAAAGTTGACATAAGTTCCATATTAATTTTGTACACAACCACATACAACAGGTCCTTTACTTAAGTTTTTTACCTATAGTGATTTGACCACGAGGAATTTGAACATTCTTCGTGGTCAAACTGTAACTATATAACCTCTTTGAACATACTGTATACCTATGATGTAGTCTTATTGTACAGGGAAAAATAAAAATTAAATGACAATTGTATGTCTGTGTCACTTGTACTATTTTCCTGTCTTGTTTGCATTTGCTTTTTCATGTTCGAATAATTTGGGAGCTGCACTTAGTGGTATTATTAAATATGGCCATAAAATACACAAAGCGTAAAAGAGGAATGGTATTGTTATTCAGTGGACGGCAGTTCTATAAATTCTCTAATTGGGAGTGATCCTGCCTCCGAAGCCAGCGGGCCCGGGTTCCAATCCCGGTAAGGGCAGATATTTGTGTGATGAGCACAAGTATTTGTTCCAGAGTCTTGGATGTTTTCTATATATTTAATTATTTATTTATCTGTCTAAGTATGTTTATCGTTGTCTATTACCCATAGCTCAAGCCTAGAGCTTAGTTTGGAACTAAGTCAATTAGTGTGTCATAGTCCCGTATTTATTTAGTAACTATATAAACTACCCCAAGACTCTCTAAAATTTATTTAACACTATGTTTTTCTCTTTTTAGTATGTCAATATAGAGAAAATATTAATCACTCATGTGCAGCTGATAACTATAAAAAGGAGATTGATATTTCTGTTGATGAATTAAGGCGTGAAGTAAAATACACTGAGTTCACAATTTCAAAGATGTATGCTGAAAAGAAATCGTCCCTAATAAACCGGGACGCAAATTTTGAAACCAAAGTTCCACCTTTTAGGAGCGTTAAAACTGCTTTGTATGCGAACAGAAAACAAACTTCCTTTACAGGTTTTACAAAAGTTACTGTTCCACATGAATTTCAGTTCTTTCTTTTGGCAGATAATACAGAGAAATGTCGGATTATGCTTTTCTGTTCCGAAAACAACATGGAAAAATTTAAGAATCAAATGATTTTTTTGGCGATGGTTTATTTTTTAGTTACCCAAGTCACCTAATTAGCATTCAGGGCGAATTTTTAAAATCGATCACTATAACAAACACGGCTTCTTTGGCTTATGCCTTAATGACTGTCAAAAAACAAGACTCTTACTATATATTATTTTCGATGATAACATCACGATTAAATAATTGGTCACCAAACATTTTTCACGTACCTATGCATCGAAACAGCTTCAAGCAACGCACTACTAGTTTTTTTTTCCTAAAGGCCTGTACACTGTTTTTATCATTTCTCAAACAGCCAAGAACTAGAAATTAAATAGTAAAGATGAAAAGAGAGTTGTTGGCTTATATGCTGCACTCGCCTTATTACCTGAAGACAAATTAAAGGAAGGGTGGGAGTATATTAAATCTGATAGTACCAAAACCGCGAAAGCTGAAAATTATTTAAAAAAATCGAGACCACAACGATGAAGAATAAAACATTTAAAAAACAATGGTCCGTATATGGTCAGCGACATCGTACAAATAATATAGTTGAATCATGGAATCGACAACTGAACAAATCGATGAAACGATATCATCCAATCACGGTTAATCGTTTACTGGCAACTTTATTGAAAGAATGAAATAATGATCCAAAACCATCTTCTCGACGCCAAGAACAAAATATTCCGAGACTAATTCATAATAAAGTGTCAAATGGAATTTATACATGGCGATACAGGTGTAGGTTACTTTTTAAATAAATTACGTTGAACAAAACTTTTGGCTATAACTGTACAACTTTATTTCAAGACTATTTATTGCACAGGGTATATATTTTTTAATAAATTAGATAGTTTGACCACGAATAATGTAAAATCAATTTGACTACTAAGTTTGACCACAAGGAAGGAATGCAATCATTATTCATGTTTATAAACTTCATTTTATGTATGAAGTATAAGTAAAATTAAGTTTATATACATTAAATCTGACCTTCAAATATTACCCGATGATGAGACGATACGAAGGTCAACGTCAATGTCAACGTTCTAGGAATGTTTAGTACTAAATACAAACACTGGTTCCATTCGCAATACACAATGTTCTCGATGCCGTTACGTTAACGTTACTCGATAAAAGGAAAAAAAATCGGGTGGGGTTGTGTCGGGGCACATGGCTGTTGGTCTAACGTAAAACGTCGTCAGAGAGTCGCTTTAATAAAAGCTCATTTCAATCTTTGATAACAATAACGACACGACGACACGTTGGCCTAGTTGGGAGTTACCCTGCCTCTGAAGCCAACGGTCCTGGGTTCAAATCCCGGTAAGGGCTGATATTTGTGTGATGAGCGCGAGTATTTGTTCCTGAGTCTTGGATGTTTTCTATGTATTTAAGTATATATTTCTGTATACCGGGTGTGGCCTGTAATAGGAGCAATAAATTGAGGGATCGTTTCCACACCACAAACGTAACAACATTTTATTCTACAACTTTTGAAAATAATTTATTGTTAACCAAATATTAATTAATTCAGATTTCTCAAGCAAGCAATGTATTGCGAAAACTACGAAGTTTGTAGACTGACAGTAGATGTCAACAAGACTATTGGATGGAGTACATTGAAAATGCTATTAAGTTTGTTCGAAAATATCCCAAATATTAAATTACATATTTTTTTAAAGTTGTAGAACAAATGTTGCTACGTTTATAGAGTAGAAATGATCCCTCAGTCTATTGCTCCTATTACAGGCAATACCCGGTATAAGTAAGTTTTTCCTTGTCTAGTACCCATTACAAGCGTACCTAAAGCTTAGTTTGGGACTCGGTCAATTTGTGTGAGATTGTCCCTTGATATTTATTTATTTATTTATTATTTAATAAAACAAAAAAATATGCCTATTCGACTACCTACTCGTGGAGCGTCGTTTACTAGGCGTGCCCTGGCAGCTTCGAGACGCTCCTGAAACCACCTCGCTCTCTCGGCGCCAGACATTAGCATACCTATGCATGGCCTATGACCAGGGGCTCTACTTCGAAATCCATATTTCGAACTTCGTCTATTGCTATCTTTTTTGCTCTCGATGCGTAACTAATTTGCAAAAAGGGTCAGGGCGATCCGCAGTTCGAATTACGGATTTAAAAGTGGAGCCTCAGGGGGCTTCTGGAGGATAGCTGTGATTTATATTTCTACTAAATTTTATAAAAAAGTCCTTGTTATTTTTACTTATAAACATCGCCCCTAATTGAAGTTATTCTATTGATTGCTCTAAATGAACTTCGCCTTCACCGCGGCCATGCATAAGTACACTAATGACTGGCGCCGAGCAAGCGAGGTGGTTTCGGGATTTTCTCAAAGCTACCAGGGCACGCCTAGTGAACGTCGCTGACTCCACGTTCCGGGGACACGCTCCAAGTTTTGGTGTGATTTTAAAGACCTTATTTCGTACGTTTCTTAGTTCGTACATAGCTTTATTGAATATTTTACTCACATTTTAACTTCTGCAAGTGGGTGTTGCTCTTTTATTATGAACTCAAATTTATAATCTCTAGTATAAGCTGTAATATTCCTTCCTCTTTCAAGTTCTAGTTTTGGAGCGGCTGAAAAAATAAAGTAGATAAAGATAGAATGGTTATTATATATATTACGTCCGCGATTTCGTACGCGTAGAATTAGTTTCCCGCTACCCCCCTATTTAAACCGCTTAGGGGAGGATTTTCTAAAAACTCTTTCTTAGTGCACCTCTATTCCTCATAAGGAAAGTAGTTTTGGAGTCCACAGGATATTGTACCTAATGTGTAAACCGTTTATTTTCTATTAATATTTTTTTCTTATTCTTAACTACTCGTACGTGCCAAATTTGGAATCGTGCGTGCGTTGATATGTCAGTCAGTCAGTCAGTTGGTTTCTTGTTGATACATTACTATTTTGCCAAACACACACTTATTTGGCGCTATTTTTTCTAATATAAAAATGACATTTACTACGTTACTTACGTAAGAAATTTAGCGTAACGTTTCTAACTTCTGGTCCCTTGGAGTTCATTTCTGCTGAACAAATATATAACCCTTCATCGGACTTTGTGGCATTCTTAACCCTTATAGCGCGGAACAGCGTGCTGCTGATGGTCTCGTTCTCGTTGGAGAGTGTATCCACCTTAAACATATATTTGGTTATTTCGAACACGTCGATAATTACTCGTACATACTTTAATTTATAGGTAGAGAACATCGCACTATTATGGGACACATTATAAATAATATTATAATGTGTCCCATAATATTTTTATGAAAAGTTCCCTTTGTGTTACCGATATTCATACGTTTTTGGTAACGCAAAAGGAACCAATACAATTTTCATACAAATATTTTGGGATCGAGATCTGGTATATGCAACCAGATCTCGGTAGCCATGTTACTCAGCTTTCAAATAAATGTGAAGATGAGTAAAACATCTCCCAAGCATATTTGTTAGGTTAGGTTACCCGTGCATGATGCAAGTATTTAATATGCAATTTGAATCTATTTCGTAGGATAATCCGGAGTGTTATAATGCCAATGGTATGGTAAAAGGTGTTTAATTTGTGCAGGTTGTCCCAGAACATGACGTAAACATTACGCCATAAGAAAGCCCTTTCCTTACCAGCCCAGGATATAATTTTAACTCTCCAATATGTTAATTAATTAAGTAGATATGAAAGGTTTTAATGATACCTACTGGTAAAGAGCGCAACCTTGCGGTACAGCTTTAGCTCCCTTGGCTAAATATAACTATAACTTGTAATAACAAAACTTGATATCAAATCCTTAATAACTTAGCAATGTATCAAATTACACCTACTATAATTCAAAAATATCAACGCATTTAAAATGATTTACTAATGTTTTACCAAATCATCATTTGACAAACTAAATCAATTTACAAACTTTCACTTCGCACAGAAATATAATATATTTATTTGTGGTCAAAAGTCTTATAAAACCTAACTTATTTAATAAGCCTATGTTACTTTTTCAATATGTAATGTTTTAATCTCAAACACGTTTTTGCGAAATTAAAGATTGTAAAATGATATGATTTGTCAAATGATGATGTGGTCAAACGTCTGGATACCATTTAAAATAAATCCATACCTACTTCCTTAAGTATTTCTCGTTTTTCATTCAACAATTTTGACTCTTTGTAAAGAAGACAGTCTGCTGTAGACCAAGGTGGTATCTCCTCTCAAAAATTGCCACATTGGCACACACACAAATTGGACAGGCGGACATGACGAAATTATAAGGGTTCCTTGTTGACTACGAAACCCTAAAAAAAGCGTCAGTCACAAAAAGACCTTCTCTTCTCTTACCCTGGATTCCTATATTCAAAACGTCACATTTCAACAAGACTCATAATTTCTACGTTACTGGGCACTGACGGGTTAGTGTCAACTGCGCCTGCGGACTGTTGAGATAATATACTTACCAAACCCCGAAGTCGCGGTGGCAATAACGTCAATTAACTAGGGACTTCCTTCCGATATAAAATTGATCGATAACTGAATGCTTATTTGGAAGTGACACTTCATATTATTTAGCTGTAAAGTTTACCTACAGAATAATTGAAAATTAACTAAAATGTGATGATTACTACCCGTCAATGTTTTTACCTAATTCCTAATTCCTAATTCTCCGTTGATACAGTTCTGTATAAATAAACAAAAATTTGGATTATCTAATTGATGCCACGCAATGTTACATGTTACCAAGAATTTTGTTAATTCCATATAAAACGAACGATTTTTCATGTGGGTGCCTTTAATGTGTGTGCCTTTAATTTGAATAAATGCTTCTTGACATTATATTTCTTAGCTACGAGGCTTATCTCACATTTAGTACAAAATATCTTAGATCCACGTATGCGTAAATCCGGAGAGTTTTTTAGCCAAGAACGTAATACATTTTCACGACACTGTTTTCTAGGTGGCATTTTACGCGTAAAATTAATTCCATCAATTCTCTGACAAGATTGTCATATTATGTCAACGCCACGTCTATACCTACATCCATAAAGTATGAAAACCGTTATCTTCCTTAATCGACCTTTACGGACTTCAATCTTCATACTGTATAAATGATACAGTTTAATAGGTATTGCAAGTTGCATATTAATAACATCTCATAGTCATAACATAACTATTGTCATAAGAAAGTCCAATTTCTCGATGAAATAATATCGCGTTGAAGTCCCTAGCAAAATTTTATTCGTGCCTCCGCGACTTCGAGGTTTGATACTTACATATTCTACTTCTAGTCAACATTGTATTTTTATTTTGCTAGTGTTCTGGTAGCTTGTATACTACAAAGCCAGCTTTAGCAGTGGCGTTAATTAAAACTAAAACGAATTACTATTTTGTTTCAAAATAGATTATGTTATGATAACATTAATATATTTGCTGATATATATAGTGTTTGCAGAGATATATATAATATTTGAAATTTATGTTTGGATTCTATTGTGTAAGGCACGTGTAAAAGAGAACTGCATGTTAATCTAAAATTTTCATTGGTATATCCCAGCTGATTTAATGCTTATGTATGTATAGCATGCTATAGGTTAATGATTTTCAATCATGTAATTTTTAGTTTTTTTTTTTTCTCAATACGTTTTGTACTGAACTACCATAATGATGACGTCCATTATATTAATTGAAAAGCGAGTAGCTTATTTTTGCTGTCAATCATAACATGACGCTCATATGGATTTACACTGATAGATTTCTCCGACTTTAGTTGAGCTACGTTGAGGTACGGCCTAGGTTGAAACAACAATGGGCGTGCACTTTGAATGCACTCGCCAGTGCTTCTTCTTATATAGTTTTTGAGATAAATTTATATTTACAACTTTATCCGAAAAAAATACTATATTTTTTTGAAAATACTGAGTACGGTAGGTAATGAATGAGAATTTAAAGTTATGACTTGCTATCATACCGTAGGTATGAACTTACGTATAAAATGCTTATTGTATACAACCATAAACGATCATTACTTACTATGAATGTAACAAGATTCTTTACAGAGGAAAAAACACCAGACAGGAAAAATGTAACACCGATGTACCTACCTGGCTATGCGAACGGTCTTTTTTTGTCGCAGACTTTCTTTTTCTTACACAGTAACATGACTAAGTTATAACTACATACATGCATACATAACATCATGCCTTTATTCCCAGAGTGGGGTAGGCAGAGCTACAGAAACATCAACAACTCTAAAACGACTTGTTAATAATTCTGCAACCACATTCTGCACAATCAGGCCAAGATGTATACCAGTGTATTAGTGATAGGTTGCGAGCCCATCACCTAACAGTACTAGAAGCCCTTATTCCCTTAGTCGCCTCTTACGACATCCACAGTATGACATGGAGTGGCACTATTTTAACCCGGCAACCACACAAGTTAAAACTACAGAAATAATATTCGTGTGTTTTTTTTACTTATGGTATGTAAATGTGGTGTTAATACTTACGTTTATAAAGTTCCCACGCGGAATTTTCCATTGTAAAGATACAGCCGAATGTGTCATAGTATTTGAAGAGTAAGGGAATGTACAGTTCAACTTCAACGTTTCACCTTCGAGGAAAGACTCCTCTTCGGCATTTATCTTCAGTCTCACAACGCTAGAGTCCACGTCGGGTGCTAAAAATATACAGTAGTTTCAGTAAAGGCAAACTTTGTACAGAATGTCAAAAACATAGTGTTTTTTCTGTAAATATTTAGACTACTTGTCTAAGGGCCTGTTGTTTGATCTGTTGTAAAACTAATTACGTAATTGTTAAAAATCGTAACTAATGGTTATTTTTCAAGGAAGTGTGTAAAATTTTCGTTTGTATATTCGATTTTTTATCATTAGTTCAGTTAACTACTGATCAAACAACTCGGCCTAAGTAAAATATAATTTACGAAGAAATTAGAACGTTGACATTGAACTATTACATACTTTAACATTTTTTCTTGATTACGACTACGCTACTAGTCCCTATTGTTACATATCTACAGTGAGGTTAATCGAAATGTACTAGTAAAATTAATTAGGGAAAGACCATAAAAGAAAGGAAATTTGTTCTTAGAATAAATCTTGTTGTCAGCTTTTACCTTAATAAAACTGCGTTGTACTTCATGTATCGGGTTGCTTATGCACTTTATAAAATTAAACTTATTTTGTATTAAAAAAAAGAAGGATTTAGGGATAATAAATAATAATAAATAGAATCGAAAAACAAATAATTGGTCGCAAAAACCTATTTTCATCAATGTCATATTTTTAAGGTAGATTTTTCTTAAGTAATGATTTTTAAAAAGACCAAACATTGTCATCATTGATTTATTATATGGTGCATCCCAATTATTTTATATGTAAGTAAGTATAGTTTATCAAAGATAACTTTTTCTATTCAAATTTTATTCCACGAGGAATTATCGCAGTAAAACTGTGCGTAATTACTTTCAGAAAAAGCTAGCCGATTTGATTCTCGGATGAATGAGTTTCTTTAATTCAAAAAACGACGGAATGGTTCCTAAGAACATATATGGCCATCTTTAATTTATATTTTCAGACTTTTGCTTACTAACCCATTTCGATGGCTCACCCTGTAATGTATTTATGCAATATTTCTTGATGTTGTTATATATATATATGTGTGTATACGTTTGTAATGATATGGATACCAATATAAAATTATGAATCGATAAATATTGCATTCAATACAAAGACTCATGCGGAGCATTGATATACTTCTCACAGTTACTTACTCTTATTTAAATGAAAATTAAAGTAAAATGAATTAAGGTAAAAGCTCTATTATTGACTGTGCTCTAGTTATGATCAATGTCATAAATGTAAGCTTCCGAGATTGATATGCTTTTAGCTTTACAATTAGATATTGAGATTATTCGGTATTAACACTATTAGAATGAAATGAATGAATTCGGCATTACCAAATTTGAATTTTTAAAAATGTTAGCGTTCATCACTGGAGCATTGTCTGTAAAAACTAGCTGCTTTTACCTTAGGTGAACAGAATAAATATAAAGTGTGCCGACACTGCTCGCATACGGTAGTAGCCTTATCACAAGCTTGTAGTAGAATGCTAAAATAGGTCTACATTATGTTACCAATCCGTCGTTTACATACAACAAATTATTGACCAAGACCCTCGACACGACACGACACTGTCTTAACCGGGAGCCCGCTGCAAGATTTACGATCTAAGAAAAATTGGAAAGAACTCCACTTTACAGGTAAAACAATCATTAGGTCGATTACGCACTGCATGCGATCCGTATCTGAGAGTACCACGGGCTGAAGTAACTCTTTGTATGAGAAGTGATACACGAGTTTCGATTGTTGGGGCTGTCATCGTTGTATCACATAAAGACGCTTCTTCTGTGATCCAGATCAGACGCAATAAGTAAGCGCTCTATACATATAAAGGTAAGGACCAAATAATTGGACCATAGTTAAGCTTAGTTAACCATACAAACAACAAAAGAGAAAAAAGTTCCGTTGTGACACGAAAATTATCCATACAAATGTATGGCAACTTTTCGTGTCACAACGGAAAAGTTTCATGGAAAATTTAATTCAGTGAGTTAGCGTGGCCAACTTTTTGGTCCTTACATAAGCAACTTTTATAACTTTCGACGGCTTTAACTTAGTACATTTTTTTTTTGTGTGTTCTAACCTAATTTGACTTATTGTTTAAGGTGCTGCACAAAATGTACCAAGCCATACCGACAGCGACCGACCAAAATTTTTCATTGCTGCTAAGGTATTTATTGAATAGTGGGTTACGAGTCGAAAGTAGATCTGTTTCCTTTTCTTAAGTGATGTCTCGCACATTGCAGCCTCCTGACTCTCCTGAGACCTTGCCTTGTCTTTTATAAGGTATAACTAAAGTTAATTGTAGATAAACTCGACGTTACAACGATACTCGCAACATAAAGAGAGAGTGTAGAGTGACAAGACGTGGCGGTTCATCTCGTTAAATTAAATTGTTTTACAACTGATTTTATTACCTGTTTTAGTATACATATATTAAAATAACTTGTGTGAATTGTCTATCAGCACACCCATTTTTTTTTTATTTAGCTGTATTTAATTATTTTTTTGGACCCCGGTTTATATATAGCTAGATACAAAAAAATGTGAGCGCTACTTATTGACTATCGCGTCCAGGCCTCAGGGGGTCAAAGCAAGCGCAATTATACTAAACGACTCGTTTGTTTAGCTATGTGCGAAATTTGTTGGTCGAAACATTCATTTACGATTGCTAAACATATGTATAAGGTTAATTATTAATCAATTAGGCTAGTGCACAGACAGAACATAGAACAACATACCGACAGAAAGGACAGCACGAATTTTAAGGATAAGCAAGAAGCAGGCAACATGAAACAGAGATTGGTCAACTGAACATAAAGAAAATTAGTACAAACGAAAAACACAGAACAAAAAATGGACAAAATGCGTAACCACCACACCATGCTACCTCGTTAGGTGATAATTCGCCTCTACTTACACCAGTGTTTACGATAATATATGTGGGCAGATTTATTTTGATAGGAGTCGCCGCGGCGCCCCTCGCACAGGTATCTGTACGCCTTACTCACTTTCACAAAAAACCCAATCTTTGTCGAATTTCTTAATACTTCTATTTCTGGTTTCTTGTTACCCTTCTGCTCTGAATTCTTGTTTCGTCAAATAAATTGCAATTGGTTAGTATCAACGATGTAATCACATAAGTACTATTTACACAGTGAACGATGTTTTTCAATTTTTACTAATTGGTTGATTGCTGTAAAAATTTATGTCAAGCATGGATAAATGTGTAAAAATGGAAAAACACTATAAACCACTTCCACGAAAATTATACTGTATTTATTCATCACCAATAATATAAATTATAAAAATCAACAACGTATTAAGTTGGAACAAATTATTATTTTTCAAATTGCTTATAGATAAAAATTAGTTTTATTTCCGTGCAAGGGTATATTTAGTTATTAAAAAAATATTAGCACATCTTTTAAACACCTACATTTATGCAAAAATAACAATTTGTTTTGAGATTGAGCGCCCCTCCTCGCGTCACAACGATAACCAACTACGGTATTGTCGTCACTTTCTAAGATGAATCCTATTTTAGGACTATATTTTTCGTATTCAACGTCTATGGAATCCTGTACATCAGAAATGATATGTTTTTTTTTCGGTGTTAAAATGATTATCATGCCATTTGGGTTTATCAATATTAGCCATAAGCTTTTCTGGCGTAGCCTCTTGGCTAACAGAGAAATACTTTCTTCATGCAAATTATCGTGACAAAGTCTCAAAATTGGAGAGGCTCTGAGGTAAGAGATTTATTTTAATGTAATGCATAGGCTCGATCATTCTCTGTTAATTTTTAATAATGAACATGCAAACTTAGTTAATAATTTATTTTCTTAGGCAAAATTTAATAGTGATCAATCTTGAAAGACATCAAAATTGAAAACGTGTATCAGTTTAAAAACCATAATATGACAAACTTCTATAAATACGTACCATAGTCAAACTTATTTTTACGTCCGGAGATGTTGGTTTACAGTCAATAACTATTGTGGAACCAGGTTTCACAAAAACGATTTCTCTCATGGGTACTATTAATTCGCTATCTAAAATCACGATAAAAAACGGTTATATTTTTGCGGATTTTAATCAGAGTTTTTACAAGTTTGGAATGAGACTGATGCGTCAAAATGTAGTCTCACCATTGACATACACGTACGTGTAAGAGACGTGGGGGGAGTCCGCGGGCTCGGCGTCGAAGCCGCTCGGGAACGAGCCGCGCTCGTCGAGGCAGCCGTAGTACCCCACCGCGAACTGGTCCACATTGTACAGATCTAGCGCTATCTCATAACTGTACTCAGCGTCCGAAGGAGCCACATTTCTTTGCATTTTATTAAAGTTCCCTGTAACCTCCTCTGCCATTTCTTGTTGCTTAAACTTCAGGGGCGTTTTTCCCTTACAGTAAATTGTATAGTTGTCTCCCTTATTTAAAAGTATCTCTCTAGGTGACGTTATAATAGGACCATTTAATTGTAGAGCATCTGAAAAGGACATTAGAGCCTCATTTACGAGTTTTTTTTTTAACGCAACTGTAGGTAAGCTTTATATCGCTCTGTCCATATTTAGGGATTAATGTATTTTCATTAAATAATACGTGTAATGTGACTTTGAACTGATTAATAATAATAACCTAACCCGGAACGTTGTCATCATAATCAAATCACATTCGACTGAAAACGCAAATTGAGTTAATCTAATACAGACGGTATTAGATTAACTTAATTAAATGTACTCTGGAGGGACATCTAATCATGTCACTAAAGTAAACATCGTGAACGTGCAGGGCTCGTTTGGTCTAGCGTGGGCATCAATCGATGGGCAGTATCAACTCGAAGTAGGTGTACGAGTAAGAGCCGAGGTGATGAGCTTATCTTGCTAATGGCAGTAGTAACACGAGCCGCGGCGGCAGCAGCGAGCTTGTTCTATCGAAAACGCTATTAATTAGCAGCGCTCGCGTCCAGGGCGTGACACAGGCGCGGTCAACATTCGGCAAATTAATCCTACCAGTTGAACGGCAAACTAACCGCTCTGCGACACCGCTAGGTGATATTAGTAATTGAACGTATCGACCTCTGGAAACAACAGCCTATTAAGCGATTAGCAACCCGCGGTTCTACTTATCGTAGAATTAGAGGTCATCATATTGAGTGACAACGATGACGTCTTTGCCAGCAAATTGACACGTGTTTGTCTAGACTCCTAATCAATTATTGGCGATGTTACACGATCACATTAGTGGAATCAGCCTATTTTAATAATATTACTTAAATAATTGGTATTTAAACCTAATAAATAAGTGGGCATAGTGGTAAATCGAATTACACCTTTGAAGAAGGTTGAAGGTGAACTGTAGCGATGTATTTTTTGTCTTATACCAATAGTACAAGCCTACTTACCTAGTTTGGGACTGTATATATTTTTTTTCGATCTTCCCGTGATTTTTATCGAATGATTTATTTCAATGTAGATATTTAAATGGTAATTACAAACATTGTTAGTTATGTATGAAACCCATTCCCTGGTGGTCGAGTTTTGTGCGTGACTAAACGCGATTGTACTCCGTGAAGCGCGACTCTAAGTGAGCACCTGATATAGCAGTTTTTCAGTTATTTATAATTTAATGTTATAACTTGTGCCTGTGATCTTCATCATAAACCAGCTAGTTTCGAAAATATTTGGACCAGAATATGGGCTTCTACTTCAGGCATAGGTACATAATGATTGTGGACTGTCAAAATTTTGCTTATTTTAGTATTTAAGTAGGTAATAATATAACAATAACAACAAACTACGCTCCGAAATTACTGCTCACAACCGGACATGTCCGATATGAGTCCATACGAACATCCTGCCAGCGCTCAAATTATTCCAGAATGAGATATTTCCTTTCATAATGCTCTCAGCAAAGCAGTCTGCGAGTTACCGACCTACTTTTCTTAGTTATATAACGGGTATGTTTTTGAAACGCCATAATACATAAACAAACAATAACCATTTTATTATTATGTTAATGATGGCAAGAAACTGCAAATTGAAAGTTTGTTATGCTAACTAGTATACCTAACTACATACCTACATCCCATACTTTATTATATTCTACTTAGGTCTACATAAAACCTTTTTAATATAGTACTGAATAAAACTATGTTTGACTCGTTTTCTTTTCAACAATGTAATCCACAGTCTTTACAACATTTTGTTGGAATAAACTTAAATTTTGATGTTAACTATTTAGTGACATAATTGACAAAAATAATAATAATAGTAATTGCCTACCCCACTCTGGGAATGAAGGCGTGACATTATGTATGTATGTAATTGTCAAAAAATTACTTCTTGAGACAAGCTTACTTTGCTGATTGCACCTTCGTTGCATATCCGTCAACTGCTTTTGGTATCAATAGAGAGTTAATTTTTAAATAAGTTTTCTTCAAACACCGTTTACATACATACATCGTCTACATCGACGTGTAAATTAAATTTTGTGTTGAAAGATTTGTCCCCAACCAAAAACTTCGGGCATAGTGCCACAAACATATTATTATAATACCATAATTTTAATTTACTTCTTTCAAATAAGAATGATGTCTTCCCTAATGTCAAATATTGGAGTAAATCAATGATCTGTCACAAGGTGATGTGATAACTAATATTGTTATGGTATCTCTTCTAACGTAAAGATATGTAATCACAATTTTTGCCAATGACCATGACAATGTAGAGAGATACAACAAAATTAAAAATGAATCTAGAATAAGTTTTGCTAGAATCTCACTGAATGAATAGTATTTTGTCATTTATTGTGAAATATAAAGAAATGTCCTCTTTTCACGTCTCTAACAAACTCGTTGAATTCATCAAATGGTGTTCTTATAACGCAAAATGGAAGATAAATGATCAGACTGTGACGGAGACATAGTGATAACTCATTGTTACACGCTGCGTGGAGCCACTTACTCCCCCACTAGGAGAATCCTCAGATCAACTATACACGAGAGGCGGAGCAAGGTACGATTATGACAAATACGAGTATAATAATTACATGTAATAACTTAAAACCATCATCAAAAAGTGAGTAATACCGTTGGCTAATATCGATACGCATGGCAACATTGAAGGAATTCGTCACCGGTCGCATTAACTAACAGCAACTGTTAAGATATCCCCGTTGCGTATCAACGAGAATATTGATACTCAAAGAGAAAGAAACTTTATTTGCAAACCATTATTGCTAACTAATAAATAATAAATTGATATCAGGGGACAATGTCACATAAATTGTCCTAGTCCCAAACTAAGATCTAGGCTTGTACTTTGATGCTAGACAACGATAAACTTACTTATATAGAGGAATACATACTTAAATACTTAGAAAACATCTAAGACTCGGGAACTAATATTCGCGCTTATCACACAAATATCTGCCATTACCGGGATTTGAACCCAAGACCGCTGGCTTTGGAGGCAGGGTCACTCCCAACTAGGCCACAGTGTCGTCTAAACCAATCAAGAAACCCTAGTGGTACCTATAATTATTCGGCTTGAGAAGTAATTTATCACCGTCACAGAATAGGGTACGGTTCTTTGGATCTTCTGATTAATTTATTTTACTACAAGTACCCTACTAAGCAATGTTATGCTTTGTAGCAAAAGTCCACCGCGACAATGTTCGTTCATGATGAATGTTCTCACCAGTCTACATTGCATGTATTACCAAACACTTAAACGTATTTCGTTCAGATTAATCACCCAATTAATTGATGTTGATACTTGTAATGTTTGTAAAATTCATGAAACATTCACAATTATGCTGCATGCTAGATGAAACCATCAAACCCCTGTACGAGTGATCTCAAAATAGTGATGCAAGGAATGAATCACAGCAAAATGGTGCCTTTTAGGTTATTTATGAGAATCCATCGGTGAGTCATCATCTCAGAAGGCGCCAGACGCTGAGCGTCTACTCTGCCGTAAGATCGTTTAACACAATACATTCATACGATAAAAAATATGAATACTTCGGCAGTTTAGTCCAATCTTGTTAAATAGTTTATCGCTTGATGCGTTCTATTTTTAAGTTGTACTTAGTGGCCTTGGGCGTTTAAGTCTACCCAACCGCCGCCGAGTCTAGGCGCCTGTTACGGTTATCGACGCTTAAGAGTTTTGTTTTGACGAGGCGTGTCGTTAGTATCATCGTTTAACTGCCATTATTAGTTGACTCTGTTGACAAACATAGCTAAGAACAGCATATCACAAAAGCATTGAATCCATCCAAACCCCAGCAAAGCGGCGAGGCGCGTCTGCCGCGGACATCGCTCGATGCACTGGCGCCATCCAACTTGAGACAGTCGGAAGCAAGCTTGCTCATTAGTCATAACTAGGTACTACCCTTCAATTATCATATCACAAGAAGCTCAAATTACGTTTTGCGGTCATTGAGTTTTTATATTTATGCGTAGATTATGTGGTTGCTTGTAGAGTTGTATTTTAAAGAAGATATTAGTGTAATACCAAAGCCGTTCCATGTAAATGCAATGTTCTCTCTTTAAATCGATTACTTATTTAAGTAACTGTTTATTATCAAACCTGGAAGTTTATTTAATTAATAATATAATTCCGAACGACATTAAAGAGTAAAGAAATCAATTTGAGTAGAGATCGACTTATTATTTATTAGATTAAACATATAGATTTTATTTATTTATATTATGAGTATGTATTTATTTTAATTTGTCTTTGTTTACGTAGCTGTCTTATGGTAAGTGATTTTTTTGCACGCAATAGGTATTTCGCCACCCGACCATAACAGGTAGGTATTACTGCTTTGCCCAAAGGTTATCAGGACCTTTGGTCAAAGGTGACTACATGTATAATGTAAATTTACTTTAAGATTTAAATATCAGCATTCATTTATTTATTCATCTTGTACAGAATTCCACTAAGCTAAAATTCACTTTTTTAAACTTGAATGAATTCATTGTTCTATAATAAAGTTAAAACAAATAGGTATAATACACATAGCACAGGAAAAGGCAACATATCTCTTTTACTGGAACTAGTTATCAGCATATTAAATATGAAACAATGTCCTACTTTTTACCCGACTGCCCGAAGAAGGAGGTTATGTTTTTTGAGCATATAGTTGTAGGTATGTCTATTTCTTTAGCACGCTCTGTAGCTTAAAAGGTTTAACGGATTTCAACATATGAAATATCATCATTATCATTAAATTCGTCTTAACTGTCGAAGTGACATAGGTAGGTATGTAGGAAGGTAAAAGCTTCTATTATGGACAATCCTCTAAATATAAACTTGCGAGATTGAGATCATTTAGCGTTAAAATTAGATTAAAATTATTCGGGATTACCACTATTAAAATTAAATGTTCGGTACTGCCATGTTTTCATTAAACAAACGTTAATGTTCATCACTGGAGCATTTTCCGTAATAGGTGCTTTTACCTGATAAATATCAAAATGGCGTCCGCGAAAAAAAAAATGGGGGGGGATAATCAGTATGGGTATCAAATGAAAATAAAAACCTGATAACAAAAGTGTATAATAAATATTATAAAAAATATGTAATAATATAATATTAAGATATTTAGTCAAAATACTTTTCCTTATTGATCGATCATACACAAAAAGACCAAAACGCCGAAGTTTTTCTTTGTAAAGTGAAGTAAGTACCTAGGTCATTTCATTTACATCCATTCCTTCCCGAAACTATAATAAATAACATTTAATTGATGAATTGTTGACTAATTTCAAAAGAACGGAGAAAGTACTTAATTTGAAAGGGAGCTGACTTAATGTGAATTTAATTTCTTTTGTTAACGCTCACCATACAAAAGGAACTATTATGATAAGCCGAATTCCCTTTCACCAGGACATTCAATGAATATTTGAAAAGGATGAAAAGGTTTATCTAATGTGAAAAATATTAAATTTCTGATACCTTTAGGGAGATAGGGATTTATTCTGAATTAAGTTCTTATGCTCAAAACATACATAATTAAAAATCAGGGACAATCTCACGCATATTGACCTGGTTTCAAAGCTTTGAGAAGTACATACCTACTTAAAAAATTAAACAGAATGATCTCGCCGTGGTTTACCTATCAACCTATTACTCTTCTCATTAGACCCCGGATCGTTGTGGCAATGACGACACAATAGGGTAATTTGGGGAGTAAATGGAACCGGTTAATTATAGGGCAACCTAGTCTATTGGTGTTCTATGGAATTAAAATTTCATTATTAGGCATCCACGATTTAAATTGCTTATAGGTAAATCAATTGTCAATTGATTAATTTATCGACGTTGTTCTTTCGTTAACTAATCAAAAGTTGCTCTAAATCACTTACTAAGTTTCTTTCAAATTCGACAGAATATGTTATTGGTGCATATCTGAAAAGCTTGCGGTTATCAAAGCAGGATTTGTTATGGTTCCTTCGATTAATTTGTATTTCTTGACGTGCGTTAAGATTGTTAATGTTACGCAACGTGGCAAATCCGACATATTTTTTTTACTAATCTCAACTTTTTATACATTTTTGGTCGTCTTTCGTGCAGAATAAATGAATGACTTGCGGTAATAATAATATTTTTGGTCGCGAATGCCTAATTAATAATTATTATTCAGTTATAAAAGTTACTAATTAACAAATTGTATTAAATAACACCGTTCCATATACTCCCCAAACTACCCTATTGTGACGTCTTTGCCACAAAATTCCGGGGTCTACTTCGCTGCTTTTATGCAATAGTGCCACAAATCAAAAACAAATACAATTTGATTTAAAACTTTAAGTAAATCGCGTTCCGAATTAAAATGCAACAATGACACATTTTGATTTGTGGCACTATTGCATATAAACAGCGACTTATCATCATTAGTGTATTCCAAACGGAACGACCGGGCGACCGGTAAAGCGCTGCCCTAGTAGGAGGCCTAACGTCGCGTCCTCGCAATTTGAGAACTCTCGCATTTCATAACTTTTTCAGTTGATGAAACGTTACTTAATCGATTAAATGCTTCTTTGAGTAAATTGAAAAAGAATGTTTATTTTATATTTATTCGCTCTGTTTATTCTGCGCCTGTTGCAGTGGTGTTATTTTTTATCGTTCGCTACTCGAGCTCATGAGCGGACTAACACACCGTGATTTTGACTGTCATGAGTTTCCTCAGGGTCAAGGTGTCAAGTTAAGCCGGTAAGTCATGTAGCTAGTTCTTTGGCAAACCCTTTGCTGTGTTCAAAACCAACACACAATATGTAAAATAGATGGCGCATGGATAACGCTTTATAAATTAATTATTAGTATTATTGAATATGCATGTTTTGTGTTATTTCTATTAGAAAACGAGTAAAATATAGCCCACTCGTTTTATCGACCTTTGTAGTTTCATATTTTACTCGCGTGATAGAGAATGCACGTTGAAAACTAGTGTTTTCAGATAAGTGTGTATTTCGTGTATTGTAAGACAACGATTAATGTTAAGGTTAATTTTAAACTATGCAACGAGACGCGATAGGTCGCCAGTGCCGGCTGCTCCGTCCGTGCCACTTTTAACAAAATAAAATAGTAAATAAATATTATTGTTGCGGCCATGGAACAATCTCGTGACAGTATTGACCGCTAGCGGAACAGTTTCATGGGAGTACCTACTTGCACAATTCGTGTCAGCCGGGGATTTATATTAAATGAGTTTTACATCATTATTTTTTAGACTTTCTCTTACCGGGATATCCAACGTTGAGTTCCTGACTCATACATAAGCGTTACCATCTTAAGTGACTGCCTCTCTTCATAAGTAATCAATCATAATGAAGTGTATTGGGACTACTGGGGTAATTCCCTACAGGGTGTAATCATTATACCTAGTACGTACTATCTTATAAACAGTGACGTTTTATAAAATGCTTCGTTTATTTTTAAGTCTTATCGCCTATTTTGCGTCACTACCCCACTTTAAATATTATTTTATTTTGTTTACAATTACCTGTTAACGGATTTACTCAATACTTACACGTTAAAGATAAGCTGTCTGATTCCGAGAACCCTTGTTGACAAGAATCCGCCCTGATACCTATACTTTGCAGGTATCTTACCTATGCAATAACAGCGCAATGGCATGAATTTAATTTAAAATATTAATGAATACCTACCTTATCGTTTCGTTACCGAGTTAGTAAAGCGCACATTCATTAATAAAGTTTTAGTTTTCTTAACAGAGACACAGTTAGAAAGGCTTTGGGATTAACACTGATAAGTATAAGAACAAGGTGCATCAAGAATTTAACAATCGTGAATTAATTATAAACAAGTTTTTAAGTAAAGGCTTAGAAAGATCGAGGGATAGAAGTTGCGTGTATTAAACATGAGTTAAACTTGGCGTTGTGGTAGTATCATGAGGAGAGCAAACCTGACAAGACCGTGAGAAGGACCAGCAGGCGCCAGCCCTTGAGGCCCATCATGTCGGACCGCGGCCCTCTCTTGAGGGCTTAGTAAACTTAACCGAATGTATCGACAATCCAGTCCTTTGTTTACATTGTTGATTGGCTCTGTGGCTAATCACATGGAACCCCAATCCCGAGGCTTAAATCACGTCGACCAGAGCGAGAACACCGTCATCTATTTATGGGCTCTCAGCAAATTCCACAGATTAAACACACTAAAGTCGCGATCACTTTTGTAAACACTATTTCGTTTCACTGAGTCACCTTGGCTTTGTTTAAAACTTATGGAAATCGAAAAAGATTGTTTCTTTTTCGCCGTTATCGTGTAAATTATATTAAAACATAAACACTATAAAATACGTAGACAGTAAGGGTCATTGAAGTTGAGTATGTGCGTGATTCTCGTGATAAACGGCATTAGTGACGCGACCGGCTCCCGTCGCGGCGGTGACGGAATGCTTGGGTGTGTGGATGTGGTGTATTGGTTATACTCCACACTCCACAGTCCACTACACCGTGGCACGCGGCGGCGCGCGGGCGCGCGCCGAGGACCACGCTGCGGCGATATCAAATCTACAAAAAAACGAGATAACATAAAATCCAACGACAAAATTACTTTATCATACACGCATACGAATTCAGATAACGATATAATGTTCCATAAAATAACTAAAATCAGGCACTGCATATGTTTGATAACTGATAACTTAACATGCATCAAATTTTAACGAAATATGATGAATAACATTATTATTAAAACGTGCAATTAGGTTACACCATATTTTGACAATGTATAAGTCATTCAAAATATTTTTTAATGTATGATTTATTTAAAACTAGCAATCCACCTGTAACACACGTACTCGTACCTACCTACATAAACCAGAATTTATTATACGCAACAACCTTCCATAAAATAAATATCTAACTAATGGTAAAAAAATAACGGTATACAGACAGACAGACGTGCAAAGCGACTTTATTTTGTACTACAACATATTGTTTGATCTTTTAGATTTTAGTGGTGGTTTTAGGAAATTGTATGTGTGTGTGTCATGTAACCACATGACATCAATTGCCAAAAATGGCTTATTATTCAATATTTATGTAGGTAAAGAGTTGATTGGATCTATCTATCCCAATTATAGGT
Organism: Acleris holmiana; assembly: GCA_949316455.1. Taxonomy (NCBI): domain Eukaryota; kingdom Metazoa; phylum Arthropoda; class Insecta; order Lepidoptera; family Tortricidae; genus Acleris; species Acleris holmiana. The sequence continues at coordinate 12,451,459 of OX438768.1, forward strand.
AATTTATGAAAATCACGTAACTGTATTTATCAACTTTACAATAAGTAGATTGATAATTAAGTTATTGTGACACGGTTCTATACGTACTTACTCATCAAATTGATTGGGGTCATGGTTGTAGGTTGGTCGTTGTTTTGTTTTGATTATTTTGATTCTTCGTCAAATTCGCATAATAATATTGAATATTTTTGCGTGTACTGCTAGTTTCTCGGTCTCGAGTTGCATTACATTACTAGATGTTTGCCAACATGAAGACATGACAAAAAATACAACCCACTTAGGGTTTGGTAATTCGTATCACGATCTTCTAAAACAGGAGTCCTAAACTTCAAATTGGGAGTCCATAAAGCAATTGCATCAATTTGGAAAATTTTCAATGAAGATATTAATCAGCCCAAATTCGAAACAATGCGCACATTATTCAAGTTTAGAAGTACAAGCGGCGCGGGCGGCGGCCTCACCGCGCCTCGTGTGTACCGGGTCATAAAGATAACACAGAAGAAACACATTGAACAGTAAGGCAACTGCTACTCAACCTCATTTGGGGCCCGTTGTTTGAACAGTAGTTACGACTAAACATACGAGTAAGTACTAATAGTTCAATAACGTAACCAATTGTAAAATCTGAACCAAACGTATCAATCACCTTTTTGATTCGATTTTCGAACCTATAGATCAGTTAACTACTGATCGAACAACTTGCCCTTAAGGCCGATTTCATAGTCAATAGTTAACTAAACTAATGGTTAAAATTTGTAAATTGTAATTGGGCGTTTTCCAAAAAAAGTGTAGGTACATCGTTAAAGACAAAAGTTAAGAAAATTTAACTTTTCCATTTCGTCACGAAAATTAACGTACCTATGTAAATGTATGGCTAATTTTCGTGACGAAATGGAAAAAGTTAAATTTTCATAACTTTTGTCCTTAACTATGTACACTTTTTTTGGAAAACGCCCAATTGGTGTTTTAAAAATATGTAGTAACCAATTGTTAATTTTGAACCAAATGTGTCACATAACGATTCGATTTCTAAATTTTAACCATTATTTCAATTAACTAATGGGTACTATTATCTATTCTGTGCTAATGATCATTAAATCGATTCTCTCTATGTCAGGCAATGTTTTGCCAATAATGTGCCCCCTTAAAATCGGCTTCTTGTCGAACGCTCAATCGATCGTGCGATGCGAAGTCGTACGAGTAAGTTTAAAGCTACCCAATCGAGAATGCATGGCGTAATATGTTGTTTGTACGCTTTGTCGAGACCACTCTAAATCGCCGGTCATACGTCCGTCGAGTTGTAAAGCGAGTTCGTTAATAGAATCACCTACTCGAGAAAAGCGAGCGGCCCTCGTGGTGGCATTTTACCACGCCTCGTGGGATTTGCGCCATAAAGATAACGCAGAAGAAACACATTGAACAGTAGTGCAACTGCTACTGAACGTCGCTTAGACGTGTTACTCTTTTAAGGTGCGCTTATAAAGTAAGACAGCTTTTGCTGTCGGCTTTAAATCGCCGTTACAAGTTGCCCGTGTAAGTGCACCTTTAAAATGGCTTTTTGTCGGAAATTCGATCAGTTGAACGAGGGCAAACGAGCAAGTTTAAAGCTACCTAATTAAATTCAAATTCAAATCCGATAATTTGCCGTTGGCAATGCCTTACAATGTTATTTGTACGTTTCGACTGGACCATTTAAAATCGCCACTTAATAATACGTCCGTCAAGTTCGTTTATAAAATCACCTAGGTACCAGAGAAATGCAAGCGCGTCGTACGGCGGCGGCCTTACCACCACCCACGCCTTGTGTGTACTGCGCCATTAAATGCCGCAGGGGAAAAACATTGAACAGTAGGACAACTGCTATTCAATCACCCATTATCTCGCTTAGATATTAGTTACTTACTTATAGAAGCAAAAGTTCTCATCTCTATTCCAATTTAACTTAAACAGTATCGTCAACATATTCTGTCGTAGTTAAGTGGCTTATACATAAAGTAAAAAAGATATCTAATTACTCTGCGACCGTGACATGCATCGGTGTTTATAACCGTTTAAAAAAATGGTTGCAATCGTTAAAACATAAGTAACAAAAGAAAACAGGGAGTTTGGTGCACTTGTTGCCCAAGCAAAGGGCATTTTGTAACTTTAATTCAGTATTTCCAAATAATTCTACCTAATAACAAAAATTAAAAAAAAACGTTAAATTTGCTTCGCAAATAATTGTAAAAGGTTTATTTTAGCACAATACTACCCCAGAGCAAATTAAGCTACAAATCCCGATAAACTGGTCAGACTGAGAAATTTTGGCAAAGACAAGATGTTTTAGTTATAGGCACAATCAACAACTTTGGTACGGTACCACAAAATTACTCACAATAACTCTGGGTTTCCATATTCAAAACGTTTCGTTAAAATGTGACGTCTCGTTAAAATTTTACACATTTTGTGAGTAGCAAATGTAAAATTATAACGAGACGTCACATTTTAACGAGACATTTTGAAAATAGGAACCCAGGGTAAGAGGTTAATAAAAATGGCTACGGAGTTTTTTTTTTGTCGGATCTAATAACATAACTGTTCTGTTACTCTAAGGTTAAATCTTGTAACTCTTCGTACCTACAATTAACATCAGATTTACGGCAGGTGCTATAACAAAATTAAACGATATTGTTGCATAACCATTTGTATTTTAAAATAGTCTGCAACGCGCTGCGTCAATACTGAGTGCAGCGAGATGTTGACTTTTGCGATTGTTTAACTTACCTACAAGCTTTAAATATTTACGAAAACGCTAAAATGAAAGTAAACAGAACAAAAGGTATTTCACTGTATAATTTATCAATGTGAAACTCGGAGACGTTGTTAGGCCTTATCCATTGAGATAAATGGTATCGTTGAGCACATAATCTTTACAGAAGTAAGCTGTTCACTTTATTCCAAGAAAAGGTTGAATAACGGGCGATAGCTACGACCAGTTTTAACTGTCAGTTTTCACTAAACTGACGCATGATAACTGACGGTTTTTCAACACACGCTGAGTTTTAAATGACAGTTTTAAGTAGATTAGTAAAAGTGACAGGTAAAACTGATCGTGAGTAGCCACCATAATTTATGACTCGGCTGAGATCCTACACGATAACACCTTATTGTTTTGACGTGTTTCTGTATCGTCAACGTTTTTACGGCTCTTATTTACTTGACAGTAATTGCGGCCGAGTTAAATACAATACCATAAAACTTTATAGACAATATGGTTTTGTCGAGTATATGTAGAGGCCCTGTACGGGTAGCACAAGTTGTATTTTCTCGCTTGTCGCTCAGTGCGTCTCTATCGTTACAGACTGGATAAAAAGGGAGATCCGAGCGACAAACAAGTCGCGGACCACTTGTGCTAGCCCTCCAGGTCAAAGAACATAAATGCTAAGTAGTTTTATAATTTATAGCATAAAACGTGGCGGGATGTACACATTACACGTGGACGTGTCATACATGTACTCATGGCTACATTAGGCATTAAATTGGCGTTTGTTCATATCTCAAATGCGATAATATAGATTGTTTGAGAATTATCTTCAACTGATAGCGCAATCACAAATAAAATACACATTGTAGACAGCTCGATGGCATCTCCCGAAACGCTGTTATCTACATTTGTGTTTGTTTACTCTGTGACAGCAGCGCGATAACCAATAATGGTCTGGATTTGGTTGTTTCTGGATGAAATATGATAATTTGTCAATAATTGTATTGTATCAGTACACTTAAAGGTAGATAAAGGAAAATGTTAAACCCAAAAATGTTCTCACAAAAATTAAATGTTAAAAAAAACAATTAACTGCCTTCAAAACCCCAAAAAATAACAGTTCAGTTTGATTGACCTATTACCATTTGAAAAAAAGTTATTCCATCCAAAAGTTATAGTTCCATTTGGGTTTTTGAAGGCGGTTTATTGTTTTTTAAAACATTTAATTTAATTTTATACTTTATTGATCATAATCGCGATCGATATTTCTCGCTCGCCGCAAGCAACGCCGCGGGAGAGTCATAGTGCATAAGTTTATTTAAACCACTCAAATGTGTTTTGTCATAGTCGATCAACTATCTCAATCGAGATATCTTATCTCTACCCTTGAAATAAGTCAGCCATTGAGTTTTTCATCATCCGTTTCACTTGACTAAACGATACTTTCTGCATGCAAATGATAGACTTGTTACAGAAAATACCAAAATCGCTATATGTATGCCTATAGTATTTGAGGAGATCTCTCAATTCCTCACGGATCCCATAAGATGCCCCTACCAAACAAAAAAACAAAAAAACAAATGTTTAAACGTTTGACAGAACATGAACGAACCAGTAGCATATTTTTAATTCGATGTCATCCGTTACCGGTTTTGCTCCCCGTCGTGCTCATCACAGGATTCGAACCCTGGACCCCTAACTTCGAAGGTAGGGTCACTACCAACTAGGCTAGCATGTCAACCTAACTTTGACAAATAACAAAGGCTCTCAGACTACTTCCTTCATATTAATAATATTGTACCCTACTCCCACATAACGAGCACCTGTGGGCCTAACATGCTGCAACGGGACAAGATTTTGACACAGGCTAGGCAGTAGGGACTATAATCCGTCTATTCCCTACTCCAACGAAAGTATAGAGCTTTAAGGTTTAAAATAAACGTGTGCTTTGTGTGACTAAAGGCTTTGCCTTTAGCATTTCTTAGATGAAGACCAGTCGACCGATACCTGCCAGGTAATTCTTTTAAACAGCGTACCTTAATATTTTTTAATCGTCCCGTTACATACATACATACATACATAACATCCCGCCTTCATTCCCAGAGTGGGGTAGGCAGAGCTACAGAAATACCAAAAACTCTAAAAAGACTTGTTGATAATTCAACCACATTTTGCACAATCAGGCCAAGAAGTTTACTAGTGTATTAGTGACAGGTCGCAAGCCCATCGCCTAACAGTACTACAAGCCCTTGTTCCCTTAGTCGCCTCTTACGACATCCACGGGAAGACATGGAGTGGCACTATTCTAACCCGGCACTCACACATGCGAGCCTCGCGATATACCTTTGTTTAAAGACGAACTGATGCTATACTCGATCTATATCTTCTTTGACGATTTGAAAACTAAATTGTTTAACACCCCTACCTATTTAACACAAACAGCAACACGACATGTTACAAGCAAAAAAACATGAATACATATCCACATATTATGTGCCTACGCATACGATACGAGTACATAATATATGTATTGTCAGCCAATTTTTTATTAGCACACTTAGAACCATGTCATTGCTGGTCATTTGATGTTACATACCTATGACAATGCACTAACTAAAGTGCTTATGATTTTCGTTGCTGTATTCTACATGCATAGGTATAGTCGACTTCAAAAAGATATATCTATTGCATTGTAATAAGGTCCAAAAATGTATACATCTCTTTGTAGTCGACTGTATAAAAAACATTACCATCCTTGGTGGGCAATCGGGTAAAACTGCATAACGCCATTATAAAAACTTTTCTGTTAATTAATTAAAAATTATGGATATACACTTTGATGCTTTTAATAATAGATAGTCCAGCAAACTACCGTGTAAGTAAAATTAATGGAATTCATTACGGTATTATATTAGCAAGGCTACACGCAATATTTATGGCTTTCGTTTTAGCACTATGTGCTTTATTTAATATTTGACTAACTACAGCTAATGTAGCTTGAAAAGTAATGAAATATAAACGCGGTCTATTCTAGAAGATAAATGTGCTTGCAACCTGCTTGTATTGTGAATATAATCATGTAATTAACACATTAACAGCCAGCTCTGAGTATACTCGTAGTTATGAACTATTGATATCATTGTTTATAAATAACTACGACTATACTCGTAGCTGGCAGTCAATGTGTTAATTCAACTTAACTTGGCATGTTACACTGCGCTTAATAATGTAAATATATTATTATGTTGGTGTGTGCCAGTATATTTAGCAATATTTTATTGAGGGTAATCTATAACTTTAACTTAACTATAACTAACTAACTTACTATACTTAACTTAACTATATTATACTAACTATAACTTAAGTATAACTTGGTAACTTTGATGTAGTAGCTTTGCTTTTTTATAGTGTGTAGTGTGTGTGTATGTGTGTGTTTTTTAAGTCGTCCAACTTCCAAATACATGATTCCTAAAATATCTTTTAATTTTAAAATTACTTGGGCTATACTTTTTTCAAGATGAATGTACCATAAAAACTCATAAAACTTCATTGATTTAATTATCTAAATATGTAAAAGAAGAAACTAGCCGAGTGACTGATATAATTAACGCACAGCCCAAACCGCTGGATCTAGAGATCCCAAATTTGGCACGTGTTTGTTCCTAGAGGTGCACTAAGAAAAGATTTTTGGAAATTCATCCCATAAGGGGTTAAATAGGGGGAGTAGCGGGAAACTAATTGTACGCGTACGAAGTCGCGGGCGTCTTCTAGTTATATACAACCGGGCAAGAGCATCTCGGACCATGCCCTGTCTAGGGTTCCGAAGCCGATAAGTAGGTACATATTTTCTATTTAAACTCAATAGGTGCCATCTTAGATGATTTTAGTAGGTACGAATTTTACTCTCTGTAGTTTTGGCTGTAGGGGGACGGGGGGGACACTTGAATCTAACAAAAATTAGCACTTTAAAGCTTCATTCTTAAACAGGCGGACATAACTAACAGTTGGTGACTGCATGAAGTCAGAACGTCAGTAAATGCCAGTGTGCATCATTCCAATATATCGAGTTTAGAAAACACGTCGCTTAAACAGAAAAAATATACTTGATTATATCTGAAAGTATACATCTGAGACAGTTATGCCCTTATAAAAAAAATATCACGAGATTTGAATCAACATCATACTAAAATTTCGTGAGATTTGACTGAAACCACTTTTTCCCTATGTTTGCTGCGGGGTACTTTAATCTATTCATACTTTTTCGCCCTTGATAGAAAATAAAGCTTTCAGTAAGAATCGATATTATAAATGTGAAGGCAGAAAAATGCATGACGTCAAGCAGTTAGCCTGAGCTAAAACGCAATTAAATCTTCCACTATAATAATATAGATGATGTTAGAGCAAGTTATTTGTGCCTATTGAGCCCTTCACCTCCACAAGCGCGTTCATTGACTTGAACTCCTAATGCACACTTGTAGAGGAACTCGAGTCGAATTTATTTTGATTCGTCTGAGCTATTCAACGAATTATTTTAAGCTATATTATTATGATATTTACCAGATGCACATTTACCAACTCAATCAATCAATATGAATTTATGTACTCATTTTTTTTCTTTTTTTGTAAAGGGGTTTTTACAGTTATGTGATTTTTCCCTAAATATTAAATTAAAAGCTCTTCTGTGACCTATTTCACAACACCAACAAGGCATACAATAGCGTCAGTTTCTTATGCCCTGAGGCACAAAAATCTTCACTTTGCACTTCGGCGAATTTAGAAGATGACGATGTCGATGGGACATTTATGCACACGGGTGTTGGTGCATGGAACAATCTAAGATTCGCTAGTAGGTAAACTCATCCTGGATTAATCGCAGTATTCTTATAAGCCTAATGACTTGCAGTTTGACGTCAGCGTACTTCCCCAAATTACTTACTTGTGTTACTATAAGTACGATGGTGTTGAGACAATGGTTGATTAATGCTCGGAATGTGTTTAGACTCAAATGTGGCAGTCTGGGTTCGATGAAGCAGCTCATTGTCATGCAGGGAGCTCCGTAAGATGAGGCTGACCTCCCAAAAAAGCCTCCGCCTTCATTGTCATGCCGGTTAATTGGCTCGCGGATAGACGCTGGTATTCGATGGCAAATTTTTATTGATCATTTTTACTGTCGGGTTTTTTCGGCATTGTTTTTGTCATTCGTAGCGCCCCGGGCCATATTTTAAAGGACGTGTAATAGGTACGTGATTCATTCATAATTATCTACGAGTATACGCGATTTTATTGTTAAGAGAATAAGAGCGTATGTAGATCATTTTAAGCTGTTCGACTGTACAGATACCATACATACATAACATCACGCCCTCATTCCCAGAGTGGGGTAGGCAAAATTACAGAAACAGCATTTTTAATAGATTTTTAAACCCTTCAGAAATATATCCGCATAGAACACTGCATGGTTTTTAATTAAGCCAGGTTGGTAAGTTGGTAACGTAACCTTAATTCTGCAAATTGGTCTTGATGACAATTGCTGTAGTACGCAAGGGCGCCGTAGGTAGGCTCTATCGCGGTGCCTCCGGTGCAGCCTTGACCTGTCGCGTGCTGTTATTTTAAATGTCACTCGTCGCTACTGTTCCCAAGCCGCGTTACGTGAACAACAGGGTACACTGCTGTGACTTAATAATAATGCGCGGGTCGCATTTCGGTCGCAAAGAGGTGACAAAATGCGTCCGATACTTAACAGCGATGGGCAGTCTTAGGCCCGTATTAATAAACTGATCTTGGTTTGAATGCCCGTCTCAAGATATGTCAAAAATGACAGTTTTATATAGTTTGACGTTTACTTTGACGTATCTTGAGATGGGCATTTAAACCGAGACGAGTTTATTAATACATATATAAATACGTACGGTACGTACGTTATTAATACGTTTATTTTCTATGAAACATGAGTGACAAACATACTGAGGCTCTATTCTGCTAAGTAAAACCATATTGCTGTTGATATGTTATCGACTATCGTATTGTTAACGTAATGGTTTTGAGCTTGTTTTTTTTATTATTTATTTCCGTGAAATATTTTCTTGGAAAGGAAAACGTAGAGACCTAGTTTTTCATAATATTTACAACATAGTCAAAAATGGTACAAATTGGACTAGGTTTAAGATGAGAAAAACGGTACCGCATTTTGTATGGACTTTTTTAGCCTCAAAATCCTCTTAAGAAGCTGTTTTACAATCAAACCAAAAGTTTTTCTTAAATTTAAACTATTCTGATTTCCGCTTCCTTCTTTGTTGTGATGAAAAATCGTTTAAAGCAACTAAAACAAACTTTATTTTTGTATGTATGTTCCCTAAATACGTGAAGTTGTCTGGACCAATATGGGTTTTTTTTGTTTTAAACGTTATACTTCCCAGACGGTCAAGTTATAATCAGGATCTAGAGATGGGGTCCTAGCAAAAGCGAGGAAACTCTTCAAGTAATATAGGCCCGTTTGTAATGATTTGGGTATTAAGAGTTGGTTTATAGTCATTATAACATAATCAATATTCAAAATCTTTTTTTTGATCGGCCGCAAATTTGACTCCTATCGTAAAAGTAAATATTGAAACAACATTTTTGATAACATCGTAAGCTCCCTTCAAACTTTTGTCACTAACACAATTTTATTGTATGATTACTTTTTTGTTTATACATCAAAAGCAACTGGCGCTGATTTTAAGATAATAACTTTTGTCGAACTCTGACTTTTATTGACCTCTGGTACGCTTAGCACAAGTTGCATTTTTAAGCTTGTTGCTCAGTGCGTCTCTATCGCTACAGACTAGATAGAAAGGTAGATCCGAGCGACAAACAAGTCGCGGACCACTTGTGCTAGCCCTCCTGGACCCTAAAGCAAATCTTAGAATTTATCTCTTACGAAGTTGCTGTGTCTCTCTAAGCTCTTGTAATGAAAAGTTTGTCGACAATATTGACCTTATTGCAAAATAGAATAACCAACGAAGGCTGAGGCCGTGTCCGCCTCTAGTTGACACTACCACCACCGGCCCTCGTAAGCTCGCCGAAAACCGACGTCAATAGTTTTAATTACGCTATGTAAGCATTTCTATGTTCATTTTTCTTTGCATTTTGCGTAATTTTAGTTTTAGTTTACATTTTAACACTTTCAGTAACGTGTTAAACAGGAAAATGTTTGTTTTATATCAAACAAGTTGCTAATTAAATTGTTGAATTTCCACATGTGGTAAACACATTTGGATATGCACTTATATGAATTTCACCAGATATACATATAAGGTAAATGCAGCTATTAACGACCCTCATAAGGCAATTTTGGTAGCCGTCACAGTATTTTTATTATTTTTATATGGTAATATTGAATATTGGGTTTATATTTACCACGTTAAATGCTTCCAAAATAAAGCATTTTCTTGTGAAAATTAATTAATAAAGTGGGTAAGTCGATTGTTTCTATTACCGACCCATAGTAACAGCTGTGAAGCTATTAACGTCTTTTTGCAGCTATTAACGACTGTCAGAAAATGATACAACTGTAAATGGTGAAAAATACTTTAATAAAAATACAAAAGATCCCTTATTGGACTGGACTACTTTCAGAAAAAAAACACTGTTATAAACCAATCGGTTTTAATACCATCGCAGAATTAAATAATCAGTTTTTTGTTGAAATATCCCAAAAGTTTCAAATAACTCAGAAACCAATGAAAATGGCTGAACAAACACGGGGGTGTTTCAGATTGGCCTAGGCATGAGGCATCTAGATTCTCAATTATATCGTCAATTTTTGGACCACCAATGTACACCAGTATAAATAATATTACTTAACATGAAATACTTAAGTATAATAATTTGTGTAGGCTCGCTAATAGTTACCCATCGTTGCTATTATCGACCCACATGGAATTTAGAATTACACTAATGGCTCGGTAATACCTGCAGATTTTCGATGGGTCGTTGATAGCTGCGTTTACCTTATGTACTTGTAGGTGCATACGGACATCAGTTTTATTCCCAAGCCACCATACTAATAGTTCCCTGTTGAAATAACAGTTTTAGTTTATTCATCATTGGCTTTATCTGGCAGCTTCACGGTTTAAGAAGTTGACTGTGCAATCAACACTTTTTTATCATCATCAACGTCTTGTCAGCTGAAACACGTGCACCTCAAGATACGCCTTCCCCAAAGACGTATCACACGATCGTCCTGTTTTGTATCCAGCAACTTCGCGCATTGCAACCTTTATCAGATCATAGGTGCACGGTGCACCTTGTGCGGAGACTGCCAACATTGCGCCTTCCGGCGTAGTGGTAATTTTCCTTCATAATAAATCAAATACGTAGGAAGATTATTGAGCCATTACTAAATCCGTTTGTGTTATGTTATTTAAACTAATAATATAGAGTCGGCTTGACAGCATTTGATTGGTACAGTCGGTTCTAGTTTTGTTACGTAACGAATTTTAAGTACCCAACTCCATAACTATTAGACTACAACCGTTGTCAAGAACAACCATCAATCAACGGATTACCTAGGTCTGATCATTGTGTGGGAAGACCATGTTATATCTATTTTTTTTGCTACATACATCAAAAATCAACGAAGATGTATGTATGACTATAAGGTGGAAGATATAGCCAATCGCAAGCCCTACTTATTGCTTATCCCAACTAATAAAGAGGCGTAGTATATTGGGTGTCGCAGAACTTGAGGTAGAAATCGCAGCATGTAAAAGCCCCTTTACACTAGTCCAGGCTTTTTGTAACTTTTCAATATGATTATTTATTAGGCGTCATTAACGTTTTAATGATACTAAAAAATGAGCTTTGGGTTACACCTTTGGCTCCTTTTTGATTCCAAAACTTGATACCTGAGTAGGTATCCTTAATAACATAGTAATGTACCGAATAAAACCATTATTCCAAATTAACAACATATTTGAATTAAATCCATTATTTCTATCACGCGTTTTTGTTTCAACAACTTTGACTCTTCGTACCGGAAAAAAATATTTTAAGTTTTTAAATGACAATCAAAAAGTGCATAAGTGGCTTAGTAAGTATGGATTTAACTTAAATGTGTTGCTATTTTATAATTATGGGTGTATTATGTTACTCGTATAAAAGTTACGATATTTTGGAATTGTGTTGTAATCCATTATTATTATATTAGACATCACAAATGTAGTTATTTTCAGCCAAAGGAGCCAACGGTTTACCGTAAAGTATAGTGTTATAATTACAAGTATAGTTAAATGCGTAAAGAATTCGTAAAACATGTAACATACATACAATATACATACATAACATCACGCCTTCATTCCCAGAGTGGGGTAGGCAGCGCTACGAGTACACCTACAGAAATAACAACAAAGCTAAAAGACTTGTTTATAAACATTTCGCACAATCAGGTCAAGAAATTTACTAGTGTATTAGTGACAAGTAACATATTAAAAACTTAAATCTATATTCTGGGCCCGTGTAAAAGTAGCTTTTTTATGCCTTAATATATTCTTATTATTATTCAAGTAAAAAAAAAAAGAGATGATAGATACTTTACGAGGTAAGTTTTTAAAATCGACGATTTCTCTTTTAAACCAGCGCTTACACCACCTTTCATGACTACGACTTGTAATCCCCTGTTTTTTGGAAGAATTATATAAATATTAGACAGTAAAAACATCTCAAAAAGGTAATTATATACAAACCGAAAGAGAAATTTTAAATTATGCCGTTCATATCAAAATAATCGCGAAGATAAGCAAAATCACGCGATCCCTAGGATATTTTAAGCTTGCCTCAAACAACCAAGGTCGTGGCGTAAAAGTTTTAGTATAACAGTATACTAAACTCTGGTCAGTATGAAGATAATGTACATATTATTAGATGATATTAGATATTAGATTATTACAAAATTAAATATTTGTTCTTAGATGATTAATATTATGATAGCGGAATAGAGACTAATAGTTCCGCGAAGCTAGTGTGTATCGATTGGTATTTCTTGCAAAGATACATAATATAGATGACCACGTAATAGCCACAGGTTTCTGAGTAACACTAATAGAAGGCGTGGTTCAAAGTACTAAACGCAGTACAGTAAATCCCTAGACTATTATCTTCGCAATGTAAGTATGAAAAACATACTCTTTCCAGGTTAATAATTTTGATGTTATCATGAACCGCTCTTTGTCATGGGCACCCCAAGTTAATGAGACCAGCAGGAAGATGTTTGCAGCTGTAGTTCTCTAAGACGGCTTTAAAAAAGCCACTTGCCACTAAAATTGCGCTTGCTCAAACTTTACTGCTTCCTATTTTCGGTAAGGTATGCTGGTGTGTGCTATTTGGATCTCACCGAGGAGCAACTAAATAAGCTTGAGCGAATTCAGAATTTGTGCATAAGGTTAATATTTGGGTTACACAAGTAGGTATAACCACGTCTCCAGTTTTCGTAATCAGCTCAGGGTGAAGTTACATGTATCAGCATCGAATCGCATTTAGTAATACTAAAACGCAATACATATTGTATGAAGATGCGTCCGCATCAATTTACCCTTCCGCATCGATTCAGCTTCAGCGTTAAATGCGTATAAGTGTAACTATCCACTTAACATACTGAAGAATGCTTATTCAAGATAAAGATGAGATGAGAACGGCTGCTTAAGACGTGAGATTAGATGCTTGCGAATGAGAATACTTGATTACGCGTGAGACATAACACATAACGCTTGCGATTGATAACGGCTGCTTATAAGCGTGAGGCGGGATGCTTGCGAATGAGAAAGGTTGCTTACGCAAATTAAAGGGGGAAGAGTGTGGGCGGCCGACTACGTCATTAATACAGAGTCTTTCTTCTACAGATATCTAAATTTTGGGTTCTAAATTTTGTATTTTTTTCTGAAGTTTTAGGTTTAATAAGTTCACTTTTATCTCAAATTCTTCAATTGTCAAACGAAAGTAACTTTTAAATTGGGAAGGATATTTCTTTAAATCTGCCACAAGTGTTACAAAACTTCCATTGATAACCCTAGTTTTCCATTGAGGATTAATCCAGGTCCTTCGTCTTTTGCGTTTTGTCCTTTTAATTGCTTCTAGAATACACGCTAGGACTATAACGTTTATATTTGACCCATCCATGACGGTTTCCAACTTCAACTGAGGCGTCGTGATAGCAGATAGCATGCGATACTTTAGCAGATAAAAGCATGCGATAGGATACTTTAGCATATAAAAGCATGCAATAGGATACTTTAGCAGATAAAAATATGCCATAGCACCCTATAGCAGCTGAAAACATGTAACAGCATACTTTAACTTGCGATGCGTATAGTGTGTTCAAAATCATCCAGTTAAATGTGATTCGATACTGATATATGTAACTTCACCATCAAGTGGCAACGCAATCCGTGCTCGACAACAACTTTCACATTTAAAATCTCCTCTTCAGCATACTTTTCATCCTGCAATCGCGCTACCTTAAGAAACGTTTCAACTATTTGAAATCTATCAGGAGCTTCCCAAAACCTAATGTCAGTTTCTTTTTCTTCCTCTGAAATTTACACGAATTCTTTGACTGTAGAAGTAAGGCGTACTAAGTCTAATGGCGTGTTTAAAAGCAAGCTATAGGATGATTTTCTATCGCTTCCGTAGTTTTTCTATGATTTCCTTTACCCGTTCTATACTTCTATTTTTCTACTATTCCATACGTCGTGTACATTGTTATCAATTATCATAGTTTGTCAGATTTCTAAAATTTATCTATGCATTAAAATAGAATTGTATTTAGTAGTTTATTAAATTATTTGCTTGATGTATTTGTGTATTTATATTTCGTTTATAATATAAGTAGGTTTTATTTCGAAATAGAAATACGTTAAGCAACTACATACTTCTTGCAATTTAGGTTAGAGTTCTACAGGAATTAGTTGACTGTACTGTTCGGTGTTCCGTTTAGTATTCAATTAATATAGCTTAGCGTATTTGTGTTGTGTTGTATGAGAAACATTTAATTTATTTCTCTTACAATAATGAGGTCAAAAGCAGGAAATATAACATACTTATAACTACTATTTTTACACTAAAGTCACGTAACAAATACATATAGCGTCGCTAAATGAGCTGACTCAAGACTTCTATGCAAATGCGGAATCGAAGTGCATCTAACGTATAAACAATTACAATAAGCAGCTAGTAGACGAGTGTGACATTTGTCTCCACAACAAAGCACAATATAACTTAAGATGAGCCACACTTAATGTATGTTGCATTTAACCAGGTAAAAAATGTCGCTAAATTTGCTCATGTATAAAAAAAATCAAATTAATCATCGCTGTAGCAAGCGTTAAAGGTATAGGTAAGCGTATTATATTAATCAATTATTTCTTTATATGGCTTTTAACTTCAGCTGTTTACGTGTCTTAGGCTCCCGCCTTACACAATGAAATATTTATTTAGAAATTGAGTTCTACTTCAGATTTGATTACCATAATATAAGCAAGTAGGTAAGGATAACTTAAATAAATAACCCCATAGATATTTAATTTTAAATGGAATGTTTTTAGAAGTGTTCTTTTTTTTTGTTGTCTCTGAAGCCAGCGGTCCTGGGTTCAAATTCCGGTAAGGGCAGATATTTGTGTGATGAGCGCGAATATTTGTTCCTGAGTCTTGGATGTTTTCTATTTATTAAGTATTTATTTCTCTATATATGTATGGTTATCGTTGTCTAGTACCCATATTACAAGCCTAGAGCTTAGTTTGGGACTAGGTCAATTTCTGTGAGATTGTCCGCTGATATTTATTTATTTATTTTTTCTAGTAAATGTTTTGGCAAAGTTAAAATACCTACTTTGATTATTTTTATTCATGAAAACCTAAACATTAAAAACGAAAATACAAACTGGAATAAGTCAGCCTAAATTCTTTAAAATGGTTTCAGGCATGATCGTGCATAGTTAAAATGTGGAGTATTCTTATTTCCCTCTCCCAGTTAGTCACCTTGCAAATTGCATTTTAATTACATTTGTTACTACCCGTGAATACCATAGTTTGGTGCGTTGTATCTACGGGGACAAATTTTGCTTATTGCGGGTAGTCTACGGAACGGGACACCGCGCCGCCTCAATATCCAACTAACTTTGCTCTGGTTGAATGGAATAAAATAAAGCCTTCAAGGATAATATGCTATCTAAAAATAAAAAATCAAGTGTCATCCCAAACATACAAACAAACAAAGACACGAGTATAAATAGATAATAATTATACCATGTACGTAATTATATAAATATATAAAAACGTTTAATTGTCAACAGTTGCATTTAATTTTTTTAAATAATTTTAACATCTAGAAGTAAAAGCAACTTGTAAATGAAAACTGATTTACCTACTTACTTCGTTATTCTAAAACTTGCAGCTCTATATCGGGAAAATGGGGTCACTCAGCATTTATTTAGTTATAGTAGGTATATGTACTTGAGATCTTGAGTGGCACTATTCTCGGACAGCATCGCCATCGCCTTGGCTTTGATGATGGAAAAAATAACGGAATAAGCCACGCTGCAGCCAGCGACCGAAACATTTAGTTTCACGCAAACAGATACCGTTCTTTGTGTGTTAAATGTTTATTTCAGTTATCTCGCTACATTATTCATGCATCCGACCTATTAAAGCAAATCTGTTTTTACGCAGAAAGGAATATTACAAGTCCGTTTTAAATAATGTAAGCATCAGAAGCTATGTTTATGAATGAATGGATCGTTTGAATTCAGACCCGCCCTGGCCGTAGAAAGCGTCAACAGTGAGCTAATCTATTGGTGTTCATTACGTCAGAGGGCTTGCTTCTTTCAATTTACGTCAGAGGGCTCAAGGGGTGGGTTGTGACGAAATAACAAGTAAATTTTATCGCCTGATACGAGTAAAATAAGCGTCAGCAATTTACATCATAAATTACTAAAGTAGCACACTAAGTAATTATTAGTTGTTATACTCGTACGTAAAGTCTTATCGTCTCGTCGACATTTTGGTATTTAGAATCGGCTGTTTTTCATTCATCAATAGGTAGGTACATTTTGTGGCGTGGGAATTTTTCTTGCCAGTCTTGCCACAA
Organism: Acleris holmiana; assembly: GCA_949316455.1. NCBI lineage: Eukaryota > Metazoa > Arthropoda > Insecta > Lepidoptera > Tortricidae > Acleris > Acleris holmiana. The sequence continues at coordinate 12,468,321 of OX438768.1, forward strand.
TTAGTACACCACATGCGGCGCACCAGTGCCTATCATTCTCATTACAAAAAACCTGGAACAACGTTATAGTACAATTCACATCAGCGCAGCGTTAAATTAGAGATTAATCAAGGATCGTGTCCTATCTCTAAGTGTTAAGTTCACCTATACCTAAACACACATTACTAAGACTCAGCGTAGGTATTATTACGATTATAGGTTTAGGACAACATTAACTAGCTAGGTGACTAGCGATAGCTAGGTTTTATGAGCTTTTTATGAGCCATCTAGCCATGACGTCACGCTTCGGTACTTTTAAATCGTCTATCCTACTCCCAATAGTTTTAATATTATTTTAAAATGATTACGATTATTAAAATGCGCTCGGTCTTAGTAAAGTTTTTGTTTTTATGTTAATGAGAAGGCACAAGAGCACTCAGGCCACCTGATGGTAAGTGGAATCTGAGACCCATAGACATTTGAATTCTCAAGACGCATCATCCTAATAAAATAAGTGCCTATATTCGCGCGAATTCATCAAGCCCTGGTACGCCTTGTCCAATCATTTACTTGCTAGATCACCTCTATGTTCTTGCGCGTCCGGCGGGTATAATCACCTTTATTCAAATGACGTCCGTTTCTAGTAAACAAATACGTCACTACAACGTGTCGCACAAGATTTAAAGTGTGTTGTATAATAAAATTGGGGACGAACAGTCCGGAAAACGGTGTATACTTGCTTTACTAGGAAAGGAAGCGATTGAGATAAAACTTTTGACAGCTTCAGTTGTTAGCTTGTGCTATAGAGATTATTCTGGTATCTATACTAATATTATAAAGAGTAAGGATTTGTTTGTTTGTTTGCATTGAATAGGCTCCGAAACTACTCGACTGATTTAAAAAAATATTTCACCAGTAGAATGCTATATTATCAGTTTTATAACTAACATAGTTTCTTATTATTTTTCGAGTTTATTTTGGACCACCTACTGTATTAAATGTTTTAATGTGTCCCCTTATTTCTTCTAAGGTTGTCTGGAAGAGATCGCTAATCAATCAGCGATAATACCGCCTGTTGTTTACCTGTTTTTTTTACATTGTGCTATTTCTCTGTAATGCTGTTTGGTGTACAATAGTGTTTTTTATTGTATTGTAATAGAGGAACAGCAAAGTACGTTACGTTGTTTATGACGATCCTTACCAGTTAAAATCTATTGTTATTATTGTCATCGGGACTTGCCAATTTTTGTTTATACAGGGTATTTTTTTGTTATTGCACAAAGGACATGGCCCGATTGTGCCCCAACTTGTACACGGATAAGACATATATGAAAAATCATGCAATAATTAATAATTTCGTGAACCATTCATTAAATCTAGTAGAAGCTGCGGAAAAAAATATATACAAAAAGATATTTTGTGCCAGAAATCACCCGGTTGACAGTCGGACCTGCACGCACAAACGAGACTTTTGTATCCCTGGAGGCCGTATTACAAACTCTTAAAACCGACAAGTAAAGCCTGACAAGTTTCTGTTTGGCCCTATTTCAATACAAGTTTGTATTGAAATAGGGCCAAATAGAAACTTGTCAGGCTTTACCTCAAGCAAAGAAAGAAAGGGACAGATCTATATGACTGACTCACTCTGAACCTTTCGCTTAGATTTAAGGAGGTATATAATGATCTCCGTGGACTGCCAAGTTGCTACTCCAAAACGTGGGCTACTCTAACAATTTAATGTTTCGCACTGGATAGAAGTCATACTTAAGAAAAATAAGCACAACGTTTCGTTTACCTACTAATTGTGAGCTGTGCGTCCAACGTTTAGAAATATTCGAAGATACAAACATTGATCAACAATAATTGTGAAACATTATTCTCAAATGGTTAGAAGTCAAGGACTTATCTTAAATAGAGCAAAAATACCTTTGCTTTTTCTGTCAATAATAACAGTACTACAATAAAACACAAACAAAGTTTTATTATTGACTATATTATAAGTAACATATATTTTTTGAAAAGTATTTGACCAATCCGTTTAGGTGCAGCAGGCTTTCGATGAGAGATCTTTTTGCAGTTTGAGGTGACAGCGCCTTAAACGTAATGACGTTTTTTGGGGTTATGTAAGTAAATAATTTGGAACCGAATTACTTCTAAACCGCTGCTTTATATGTTACATGGCATATATAGTTTGAAAGTGCATATTTTAGCTTTCATTTGAGATATAAATGATTGCTGTACAATCTGGGGCACAGCGCCATAGTAAAACGGGCCATGTCCTTTTAACATAATTATGATTTTGTATCGTTAATATAATATTACGACAATAAAAGGAGTTCAAAAATTTTTTTTTGTTGCAAATTATCTCTCTTTTACCTTCTCGTGTGGACACAAAGTCACACTAGAAATGATGACATGGGTTGTCAAGCTGTAGCCGTTGTAGGTATGCGATACACTGTATTGATATTCGAAATTTAATTTATTAACTTACTTAATAAGTAATAACACTCCCCTCTCCTCGCACCCCTGCATTAGAGGGTCCATGAATATCGTTAAGTTTAGTGGAATCATTGAATCGGCAATATCTCTAATATTTATTAAGCTAGAGTAAAAATAACACAACATGTGTTATTGATTAACAATAGCGAAGCAAATATGAAAATTTGTGCACCTATTAAAAAATTACCCTGTATAAAAAATTATAAAATTTGTGCAGAATAAGAATAAGTATTGTTAGAATAAGTTGTTTATTTTATAAATCATGTCTTTTTAATTTTCCTGTTTTCACCGCTTGTTGAGTTATTGTTAACGTTGCAGCGCCTGTTCTCACTAAGGTAGTCTGGAAGATCGCTTATTGCGATATGAACGCCTGCATCTTGTCTACTGTGTAAGAATTTCATGTTTTGTCCTTCTGTTTATTTTTGTTTGGTTTTCAATAAACCGTATTTGTAGCTAGTATTGTATTGTAATGTTTATTTTTGATGATCTCAACGTTACTTCTTTAACTTTGTCATAACGTGCAATGTATACCGTAGGTAAAGATGCGTTGGGAAAAAAATATAAAATCCATTCATTCATGCATGTTAGTCTTGGTCTAGGTATATTATATTATTATTGCTTATTTGCTTCAGCGAGCAGCGCAAGTACATCATCGGCCTCATTCCCTCTCGCAGAAAGAGAGCGAGGTAGATGAGGTACACGCATAAATATCATGATACCTACCAATTGCAACATTGTGTTTAAATACAGCTGCTCTACGAGTATTATGTCATACCTATAAAATACAAACGGCTTTGCCCACAACGCAGCGTTCTCGTCTTAGTAATCGAAATTGAGTATTACATTTATATTCTAGAAGCTTATACCTATACGAGTATGAGTATGACACTGGAGATTGCATGGCGAACAACGCTTCGAAGCCAAGAAAAATGACCTTGAATGACGTTGCTTATGTTTTTGTCCCTTTCTTTAGGATGAAAAAACAGGGGCAAAAACATAAGCGACTTTTTTATCCCTTTCTTTAGGATGAAAAGAAAGGGACAGAAACCATAAGCGGCGGCATTCTAGGTCACTTTTCTTGGCTTCAAGGCGTTTGTTCGCCATGCAATCTCCAGTGTCATACAGAATATTAAGCTTCTTGTTTATACTCAATGAAAAGACACCGAATAGCTTATATTCTGTATGACTTAATAGCGAGAACACATTGATATAATGCCTTATAAAGTGTCATTCTATGGAACTTGCTAACTATGTAAACAAGCCGCCATACTAAAATTGACATTAGATGTCAATTTCAATATATTGTTTGTTTACATAGTTAGCAAGTTCCATAGAATTACAGTATATGTTATATGGTTTTTAAATATTATTATAGTATTGGTATTATGGTATTATACATATAAAAATTTCTCTTGAATCACTATCTATTAAAAAACCGCATTAAAATCCGTTGCGAAGTTTTAAAGATCTAAGCATACTTAGGGACAAATAGCGGGAAGCAACTTTGTTTTATACTAAGAGTATGCAGTGACAACTTATAAGTTTAGTATAAGTCATTATATCAATGTGTTCGGCATTTAGGCATATGGCACAAACTGTTGTTATTAGACTTACCTATCGGATAATAATCAGTACAATTTCCTGCACCCCGCTCTACTACATTTTTAGGGTTCCGTAGTAAAACTAGGAACCCTTATAGTTTCGCCATGTCCGTACGTCCGTCCGTCCGTCCGTCCTCAGCCTAGTTCAGAGACTCTTAGTTAGTACTAGATAGCTGTAATTTGGCACGAATATACATATACACCAACAAAGTGGTACAATAAAATCATGAAAAACATTTTTTTTACTCTGCTTACACGTGATGGATGTTTTTTTTTCTCTTATACCCCATAGTGTGGAGTGTCATTCAAAGACCTTTCGTCTTTCAAAAATATTACAGTTTTGCGCAAACCATTTTTGGATAAGGGATCCGTTTATGAAATATTAAGCTTTAAAGCACTAATTTTTGCTGGAGTAAAGTGTCCCCCCCAAAACTACAAAAAAAAAATCTGTAAAAAAATTTAAATGAAAGCGCATTTAACGAATTTAAAAGAAAAACTATCACGACTAGATAAGTAGACATCATTGGTTCTTGAGATACAGGCGATTAAAGCGTTTATACCTACTAAAATCATTTAAGACGGCACCAAATGACTTTAAATAGAAAATTAGTTATTACTTGCTGCTTTTTATGTTTATAGTAGTATGTAGTAGTACTTAACAGCTTCGGAACCCTACACTGACCATGGTCCGACTAGCTCTTGCCCGGTTTTTTTAAAATTGCTCCTTGTTAATGTCTTTCTAGGGAAATTAGAGAGAATACGTTACTTACTTACTTATACTTTAGTCTCTTGAGATGCAAATAAATATTTATTAGTTATTACATTGCTTTAAAGAGCTTCTTTTACAGCATAAAAAGTGAAACAACAGTACCTATTACTCTAGCAACAAACTGATCTGACGAAAACTTTAACCGATTTTGAAACTCATAATCCATTTATAATGCATAATGCATACAATCATACAGACCCGCTTCGCAATAAAAAAATGAATTTTTGCCGTTATCCTTACTTTTATCAGCAGTTGGAGAACACTCATTGTGTAGGCGAAAGATATAGTTCAGTGGCCACTTATCCAGGGTGCATTCCGCGAGCTTCCGCTCCATTGTTGACAAGTTAATTATCACTCAAAAACATCCGCCCACTGATTAAAAAATGTAACAAGCTTCTATAACGGATAATACCTATATACACAGCAGTATTTTACTTAACTGACTTTTTAAATGACGTTCCTATTTAACGTCTACAAAGACGTTCACACAAATACTGTAATCCAGACCTCTCGAGAAGCAATGTTACGGCTAGGAACTTTAGACAAAATATATAGGTATACAGGGTTGGGCAGATTAAGTGTCCAAGACAGAAAATTTTAAAATTTATCACGTTTTTATTTTTAGCGTACTCTATACTTAAAAAAACTAATTCATAAGTTCAAATAGCTCGCCATCAGCTTTAATAACTTGACGCATTCTTCCATAGAATGCATTGCACGCGGCACGCACTACCTCGTCTGGTATTTCATCCCATATCTTGACTAATCGATGCTTGAATGAGTTTAGATTCATGCCCTGTGTGCTCCCAATCTTGCTCAGCATGTAACCCCATATCGAAAAGTCCAAAGCATTCAAATCCGGCGATGATGCAGGCCATTCTTGCCAAGGTATAAAATCTGTCAAATTTGTTCTACACCAGTCTTGAGTGCGTTTAGCTTTGTGAGATGGGGCACTATCTTGTTGGAAGCAGTAATAGTCGTTTCCATATAATGTTTGAGCATTTTCCAGCAAATGACCCTGTAACACGTTCTGGATGTAATAGTCTTGGTTAATTTTGACACCTCGATCAATAAACAGCAGCGGTAACTTGCCTCTAGGCGATATCGCACCCCATACCATGACAGCTGATGCACTCTGGAACTGTTGTACGGCTAATTTGTCCACAGGAATATCCTTCAATGAAGCTCCACAGACACGATCGTTTTGTTGGTTGTGACTGTCTTGTAACTGGAACATCTTTTCATCGGAAAAAATAATATCATCGCCGTCTCGTGCCACTCTAGCAATTCCCTACATTTTTTCACTCTAGCGGTTTTCTGGGCATCTGTTAAGCCATGAATTTTTGGTTTTTTGTAGGCCTTTAGCCCAAGATTATATTTTAAAATACGACTCATTGTTCGACGGGATATTTTCATACCTTTAGCAAGTTTGCTTGCACTTCGAGCTGGATTTCGTCTAATACGCTCACGAATATTTTGAGTGATGTTTTTGGTGCGAACACATGGCTTTCTCCCAGGTTTGGGCCTGATTTGTGAAGATCCCGTTTCTTTGAATCGCTTGACGGTCCGCGATATAAACCTTATATTGATATTTAAATGTTTCAGCGTCTTAAATATCTCGCACGGTCGGTATTTTTTCTGGTACAAATCGCACATGAGCTGGCGTTTCGCGTCCATTGTTGAAAACAATATAAAAACAAAATATATCAAGCTGACGTGTAGAAATCATAAAGAAGGTTAAATTGTCAAAAAAAAAACGAAGTGAATAAGAAGTTTAGTTATATTTAAGTAAAAAAGCCATACACAACTACATAGGACACTTAATCTGCCCAACCCTGTATATATGTATATATATTTACCGCGTGTCATTAATTATAATTTGACATGGCATAAACACTGTACACGATAAAATCCGGCCATGCATGCTCTGGTGTATTTTTTTTATTAATGATAATTTTCAAGCAGCACTTTTTAGGGTTTCGTAGTCAAACTAGGAACACTTATAGTTTCGCCAAGTCCGTCCGTCCGCAGCCTAGCGCAAAGACTATTAGTACTAGAAAGCTAAAATTTGGAATGAATATGCATATTAGTTACGCTAACAAAGTGGTACAATAAAAAGTAATTTTTTTTATTATTTTTTTATTGTACTTCCCCTACACGTAACGTGGGGGATGTATTTTATTTTTCTCGTCTACCCTATAGTGTGGGATATCGTTGGATAGGTCTTTCAAAAATTATGGTTTTGTGAAAACAGTTTTTCGATTAAGTAATCCGTTTATGAAATATTAAGCTTTAAAGTGCTAATTTTTGTTAGACTCATTCAATGTCCTCCCTTCAGCCAAAACTACAAATACTAAAAATCTGAAAAAAATCTTAAATGAAAGAGCATATAACCAATTTTAAAGGAAAACTATCACGACTAAGTAGACATCATTGGTTCTTGAGATACAGGCGTTATAAGTGTTTATACCTACTAAAATCATCTAAGACGGCACCAAATGACTTTAAATAGAATAGTTATTACTTGTTCATTTTTATGTTTGTAGTACTTAACGGCTTCAGAACCCTACACTGAGCATGGTCCGACATGCTCTTGCCCGGTTTCTGTAATAGTAAGTGGTCATGAAAGTCTTTACCAAATTCTCCTGTTAAAAACATTTATTATTTTTAATTATACAAGCCAAATTATACTTAATTACATTATAATATTCTATTTGAAAATTGTTGTGTTATTTTTGAACAGTGAAACGTTTACTTGCTATATCTGTCTGCTTAAAATGTAACAATAAAAGGTAGTAAGTACTAGGATTTTATTTATTTTACTCCTATTTAGGTCAAATTTAGAAAGAAGACTGAATTCTAGTCTCATTGGAACCTATTCACACAAAATGTGGTAATTTTTGATACCAGGCCAGAGGGGTGTTATAACCAGGGCTCGGGTACCGGTTAAATTTTGAAACCGTTATTAATGTTATATGTACTTGACGCAAATTGTTTTTATTTCGATTACAATACAATACAATACAATACAAATACTCTTTATTGAACACCAAAAATAAAAAATAAAAACAGAACATGGAACAGTACATTTAAATCATAGGTAAACAACAGGCGGTCTTACCGCTAAATAGCGATCTCTTCCAGACAACCTTGTAAGAGAAATAACTGAGGACACATATTCATGGCAGGGGGTGTAAACTAATTCGTTTAGAACTCAAACTAAATAACTACACGAAACAATTAAATTATTTCAATTTTGAAATTAGAACTATTTATAAATATACTAAATATAAATACATAAAATAAATAATTGAATAAATACATACTAAATACATATAATTATACATCTATATAATATATCCATACATACATCCTCCAAAAACAGCCAAACAATGACAACAGACGAAGCATGAGATATAACAAAGAAAAAAAGTAAAGTAAAGAAAGTAAGGGAGATTACGTTCGCATAAACCGGTTTGTTTTACCGGTTTTAGGAGAAACTTTCGTATAAAGTTGTTTTTGAATTAACCGGTTTCGTGCTTTAAAACCGGTTAATCCAGACGCACTTCACGCACGGTAAACAAACGCCCCTCGAGTGTTTTTATTCAGTACAGTCAAGGTCATAAATATGTATACACTTTAGTACCTTGTCATTTTAATTGCTGTGACAATTTAATATGGCAGTTTAAACATGACGTTAATTAGACAAGGTACTAAAGTGTTTACATATTTATAACCTTGACTGTACAAAACTTTTGGTTTCTCTGTTCGCCCCTCGTGGATTAAACCGGTTAATTAAGGTTAAAATAAAGTTCTCAAAACGTTTGCGTTCCCAAGAAAAGTTCTTAGCAAAACCGATAAAAAACCGGTATTACCAGTATTTTTTAAATCGGTTCCGAGCCCGGGTTATAATTGACCTATAAAGTGTAAGGAGCAGCTAACCACGTAGTAGTTTAGCTGTGGTGGTAGGACCCTGTGCAGATCGCTACCATTAACCCACCGCTAAGCAGCAGTGTTCGCATTGGTGTATTCCGGTGTGGGGATAAGATAACCGGTGTAATTATGATACCGGTTGGCAACGCATTAGAATTGCAGTCTTGAGAATTCAAATGTCTATGGGGCTCAGATTCGATTCACCATCAGGTGAATTGAGTGCTCGTGTGCCTTCCCATTGCCATAAAAAAAACTTTTAATATTGAAGTAAGTATTTGTATGTTCTTAATGATAACCAGACTAAAATGGCTGTCGTTTTTATTATGATATTGTTCTACTTCCTAGTATTCGCTGCGTGTGATGATAAACAACCCGTTTTTATTTATACTTAGTTGGGTTTTCCTCTAAGCGAGTATGAATGAATGCAAACAAGGTCTCGTCTCACCATTAACAATTAAGGATACATGTAGGTACCAAATAAAACACATATTTATTACGCACTTCATTGCCGACTGTAGGACGACTTAAATGAATCCATATTCAACGGAGCTACGCTGAACCATGGAGAGGCTCCAGTCTCCACCTTCCATCTTCATCATCATACCAGCTCGACGGTACGGTGAAGGTAGAAGACCTCGTATGGGACAACCAGCCAAGTCAGCCCTTAGACTACATATTTGGATTTTGCATAGAACTTGGCACTCAATCTCAGATCTCCATTCTTTTTGCGGCGAAGCCCACAGCGCAGAGAATAATTTTTGTATTGAACTTGGCTCTCCTTTTTTACATTTATGTTTTTGGTGGGATATCATTACTTTTTGTAGGTAAGTACATATCCTTGTAACGCCGTGGGTCCTTTTAAAAGGACAAATTCAAAACTAAAAGTAGACTTTATAAATATAAAACAATTGCATTGCCAAGCCCACTGCAGAAAATATTTTTTACAATTATTATTTATTTAAACTATTGCCTATACTATACTAAACCTACGTACCTACTTATTATAGGAATTGTAATAATAATAAGTATATACACCTACCTACTTATAACTATAAAATGATTATTTATTTAAACTATTGCCTATACTATAATACTATACGTACGTACCTACTTATTAAAGAAATTGTAATAAGAATATTACTACAAATTATAAGTTTTCCTTAAGAAAACTTAGCAATTTCGCAGCATGAATCGCAATCTTATAGGTCAGATATCGAGAGACAACCGGACAGCAAGACGGCGCTCGCGCGGCCACCTTCGCGTCAACAACGGTTCGATTCGGTTGACACAGCGCAGCGCCGCTCCGGCGTTACTCGGCGCGCGCGCGTCGTGTATATACCGAAAATCTAAATGCCTATTACTTTATCATTATTTATGAGTAGGTAATGATTTTACACTATTGATGTGCGCTAAATATAAAAATAATAATTAATCCCAGTTAATAACGTAGGTACCCTAAGTAATATTAGGTATTTATGTTAAGCGTTCATAATAGAATCTAATTATTTAAAAATTGCCAGTTTTTTATTTATTCCTTTGTATTCATCTAATTACCTATCTGCATACCAAATTTTAACTCTCTAGGTCATCTGGAACTGGGTTAGAGTTTTGGTCTATAGGTCAGTCAGTGATAAAAATGAGGAATTTTGGACATTAATATCTAAATAACCGTTTGAGATAAGCTTATGAAATTTAGAACACATATGTATCTCGGAAGCCTCAATATATGAGCCAAATTTGATACGTTTATGTAAAATAGTTTTTGATTTATGAGGGGGTCAAAAGTGGCTCCAAATGGTTCGTGTAATATTACACACGGTGCGGCTCGCCAGTTCTGTTTCTTGAACTTGGCTTGACACGCTCCCGCGTGTCTAGATCTGGATCGATTTGAATGAACGATGCGGAGTTGTGCGTGTGCCATATGTTCTATTCTACTCGTAATATTAAACGAAACCGGAAGTAACCAACAAAAGAGGCGTTCTAAACATTGAGATCAAGCATTAGGTACTAATGAAAAGCAAATGTATAAGTGAACCTTCTGTGAAAAAACTTCTCTAACTGATATGGTGAAGACCGCTTGCTTGAGATTTCAGAGAGCAGAGAGTGAAAAACCGGTTTTTTAAATAACTGTACTTACTTAAATTGACAAATGATTACCGCTAAAATAATAATATCTCTATTCGAATTAGAGATATTGTTCTCATTCCACTTTTGTTTTTATCGCTATGTATGTATACACTATTTACAATATTTACCGGCTGATTCAGAATCGTCAAGTAACGCATATCTGTCAAATAAATTTAGCCCTTTCCCTTTCTTTCACTTTAAAATAGACAAAGAGAGGACTATCTTTATTTGACAGATAAAACTTGTCGATTGTGAAACAGGCCCTAAGTATCGTAACCCGATAAGTAATATGTCAATTAGACATTATTACTACAGCTGCATACCAAATAGCTGTAACAGTGTACCTACCTAAGTCACGCGATAACGTTTATTGTACAAATTTGTATTGAAAAAGGGCCTAATAGAATCGTTTAACCGAAAACATTTACAGAAGCAAATAAACGAGTATACGAGTATTGACACTGGCAATGGTTTTTAGGTGTAGTGTCAAATAGTCGCTTTCATTAAGACTACCGATTTTCTCTCAGCATTTAATTTCGGTGTATAAAAGTAAGCGGTTGATTTATGCACATCGCTTTTTATACATACGGGCGTTTATTAAAACTGGACATAGATTAAGACTCTACTAATCATTAACAGAAAGAATTATTTTGATTACGCTAACGTATACACCGTTATTAATTTTTGAACATACTATCGACCCGCAATGTACATCGAAGTCCATCTGTCAGGTAAGTACGTAATGGTTTACTTGTGAAAATGTTTATTTCGGCTTAAGTAGCCTCAGCTTTAATAATACTTAACTTTGAAACGTCATTAATTGCGTTTTTAATTCATTGCATTTTTCGTTATACATTGCGTGTTAAATTATTTTGTATGGTTACTTTTTTTTTATTTAATTTTAACTAAAGCTGCCTAAATGTGCTCAGTAGGGGTTGTACTAACCACAGTTAAAAGGAACGCCCGTATACCATTTACACACTGTAGTTTCCATTTCCATTATACTTACGTAAATTTATTTTCTTACGCTTATCGTATAATCACGTAGGGGTTCCGTAGTCAAACTATGAACCCTCATAGTTTCGCCATGTCCGTCCATCCGTCCGTCCGCAGCCTAGCTCGGAGACTCTTAGTACTAGAATGCTGTAATTTGGCATGAAAATACAAATTAGTCACGCCAACAAGAAAATAGAAAAAAAAAATGGAAAAAAAATGTACCTTCCCTACTCGTAACGTGGGGATGTGTTTTTTTCCTGTCAGAGATGGGGTCCAATTTCTGGATTTCTCATTCTGCTCAATTTACCAGATTCCGTTGAACGGAATCGTTTATGACCATATTATTAATTTCACATTTTCCGAATTTTCCACATTCTAAAGTTTCACAATTATTGATTTTACACATATTTGACACATTATTATATTATTTTTTCAAATGCGATCTTTGTCATAATCTGAATTTTTCACTTTATTAAATTTCCATAATGTTATTTTATACATATGAGTGTTACTCCATTATACGTATTTTGTATAATAAAGAAGTAATGGCAAAAAACTTCTACAACTCTGCTTAGTACGGCAGTTTCAGGTGTTTACTCGTATGTGTACACTGGACAAAAGCACCAAATTTTATTTAGGGACATGTTAGGGCCATAGCTTTAGATTTTTGATAGGAACCAACTTCTCTGTCGGTCATCTTGAATTTTATGGCGGCCATTTTGAAATATAGGTATCCATTTTTCGGTTTTTCGCTTATATCTCGGAAACTATGCGTCCTAGAGACATGGCCACTAAACACTGATGAAAGCTAGTTTAATTTGCTACAAGTTTTATTCATTCATGTTTCTCGATATCTTGTACAGGGCCTCTATTCAGGTGCGTTAAAACGATATCGTGTTTGACACGTTTAAGAATCGTTTATGTCACAGTCGCCATTATTGTAAATGACATAATCATAATCATAATCATTTATTGTCAAAACTGTGTACATTATATTATAATAAGATGTCATGCATTACTATAGTCCCAACAGTTTATCCATTTCGGACGTACAATATAATCATTTCAAGATAGTTATACAAAGTTAAGAGAAATATTCATTCAAATCATAAAAACTTTTGCTAAGTAACCATTCCTTAATTTTTCTTTTAAATTCCATTCCGTATAATTGCTTAATATATTCTGGCAAATGATTAAATATTCTGATTCCAGTAACATAAGTGCTTTTTTTAAGTATATAGCTAGAAGAAGAACAGTTACTTGATAAATTATTTTTGTATTGAGATCTTAGGTTATGCTTAAGGTCACTTTTTTTTATAAAGTAGTCATTATTTTCTCTTACAAATAAACAAATTTCTAGAATATAAATACATGTCAGAGTAAGTATTTTGTTAGTTTTAAAAACAGTCCTTAATGATTCTATATTTCGAAGCTTGTAAATAATTCGAAGGCATTTCTTTTGCAGTATGAATGTGGATTGTACATTTACTGAATTACCCCAGAATATTACCCCATACGTTAATTGAGGATAAACAATTCCATAATATGCCTTTTTTGCTACTTCTATGGACGTTACTTTAGTCAAAATTGATATTGCGTAACACGATTTAGAAATTCTCTTATTTATTTTATCAATATGTGGCTTCCAATTTAAGTTACAATCAATAGTTACGCCTAAAAAGTCTGTATATTTTACTTGTTCGACATGTTCATTATTAATAATTACATTTATGGATTCTGGTATTTGTCTATAGTTTATGAATTGTACAATTTTGGTCTTTACTAAATTAACCTTCAAATTTATTGATGATAACCAGTTTATTACAATGTTCAAAGTTTTATTTATCTCATTCGCTATGTTTGAACCGTTTAGTTTGTTTTCAGATATAAATATTGTAGCATCATCAGCAAACATAACACATAAGTGGTCAATTATTAGGGGCAACTCATTGATATACACCAGAAACAGCAAGGGCCCCAGAATGCTTCCCTGCGGTACTCCTTGTAGAATTTCTTTGTAATCGGATTGTACTCTTATGATCGTTTTCGTGCTTTTATCATATGAATCCAATATTGTGGCTTGAGACCTATGAGCAAGATATGTCTGAAATAATTTTAAAACTGTTCCGCGAATCCCGATGTGTTCTAACTGTCTCAATAGTATTCTGTGTGAGACACAGTCAAACGCCTTAGATAAATCGATAAAAAGCCCCACAGTTGTTTTTTTCTTGTTTATATCTAACCATAATTGCTTTAGTATTTTGAATATTGCAGAAGTTGTATTTTTACCTTTTTGAAATCCAAATTGATTAGAATTTAGTGTATTATTTTTATTTAAGAAAGATGTAATCCGTTTTGCTATAACTTTTTCGAAGATTTTTGAGAAATTTGGCAACAGGGCAATTGGTCTATAATTATCCATATTTTGTTTGGGACCTTTTTTATGTAGGGGTTTAATTAGTGCCTTTTTTAAATCGTTTGGAAAGATTCCACTTTCAAGTGTTAAATTGATTGTATATGTTAGAGGTTCTACTATGTACTCAATGCTGGATTTAATTATTTTAATCGGAATTTGGTCATATCCTGTACTTCGTTTATTTTTTAAATCCCTAACAATATTGTTTATCTCCTGTGTGCTAACTGGGGTCATAAATATACTACTTAAATTAGGTTGGGTTATTGGTTTGTAGGGTATGTCATTTGTGGTATCATTTAAATTTATAAGATAGTCATTCATTATATTGGCAATGTCAATTGGTTTATTAATTTTAAGGTAATCTTTTTCTATATAGTCTATTGTCTCTTTTATTATGTTAGCTTTTGATGTGTTTTGTTTTATAATTTGCCACGTAGCTTTACTTTTATCCTTGCTTTGGTTTATAAAGTGTGCATTTGTGTTGCGTTTCGACTGTTTTGTAACTGATTTAAGAATTTTGCAATATTTTTTGTAGTTTACATTAATCCTTACATTATTTGATTGTAACGCCTGTGCATATAATTGCCTTTTCCTTTTACTTGCTATAACAATGCCTTTAGTTGTCCAATTACATTTTCTCTTGTGCGTTAGTTTTTTTCTTTTACTTGGAACACAAAGATCAAATATAAGACTAAAGGTATCAATGAAATGTTTATAGGCTTGATCTGAGTCTGTTAACGAATAAATATCCGCAAAACTGAAACTGATCTGTGATAAATATTTGAGGAAGATTTCGATATATAAATCTGGGTTTCTATTGCGCACATACCAATACTGTTCTTTGAAGCTCAAGCCCGTTGGGACCGAGATCAACTGAGCGGTGTGGTCAGATAAACCAAGGTCTAATACTTCCACAGTATAGTTTTTTAATACGAGTTATCAAAACGTACATAAGAGTTATCAAAACGTTGACAATACCGAAACAGGTCAAAAACGATATCGTTATTACCTTGTAGAATTCCAGCCCAGTTTTTGAGGTATCCGCTCCTAAAAGTGTGTAAGTTATGAAAAGCAGTATTTCCCTCTATACCTCTTCGTTGACTGGACTAAAAGCCAAAATAAAAAAATAAGGTGAAAGATGGCGCTGGTTGCTATCAAATTAATAACGAAAGCTGGGTACTTTATATAAAAAAAGACGCAAAAGTACAAAAAAATATCGAAGACTTATTGAAGGGATTGATATCAGCTGAAGAATGCTTGCAAAAATGATGTTGGTTCAAGTAATTGGACGAACAAAATATAAGTAATTTGAATGTAATTTATGTTTTGTAATTATATACAATTATAATTACTGCCTTACTTATTTTATGTATGAAAAAACATACCGACTTTTGTTTTACTCTGTACTTATTTGATAAATGTCAAGTTGGTATAATCTATAATTGTGAAAATTTAGATAGGCCTTTCAAAAATATTACGTGTGTGTACTATTTGTATTTTTCGATTAAGGGTTCCGTTTATGAAAAATTAGGCTTTAAAGGGCTAATTTTTGTTACACTCAAGTGTGTGTGTCCCCCCCCCCACCCTATTAAGATATAGAGATGAGACGAAAAGAAACAAACAATTTCGTATTAAATTTTAATTAAAAACTTGCAGTGTCTGCATAGTCTGCAATATACCATAACATTAGTAACAACTGAATGAGTATAAATTAGTTTAATTTATTAAATATTCATGCCCTCATGACAACTCCGACGACACAGTAAACGAATCATGTACAAACAGGTAAAATCGGACAACAGTTACATACCACCTTTTCAACGCCATTGGCTGAGATATATCCGCACAGGTTAAACGCCATCACGGATAAACGCGTCACGGTTGACACTGCTAACGGTGTATTATACCGTCGCTGAGCGTCGAATTTGTTCGGTTTTGTATGGACATATCTCTGTACAGGTTAACAAAATATTTTACTGGTTTATTCTTGAACATACAGGACACAAATAATCTATGTTATTAATTATTGTTATAAAATATGATAAACTCTTTAAAGTAAATCAATTTAACGATAAATATTTAATTCGATGTTAACATTACTATATTTAAATAATTTACAGGCTACGTATCACTTTGCGGGATAAATATTCTTATTACAAACAACAAGGAAGCAGTACTTAAATGTAGAAAAGATCTCACTTAGCGCCGACGTCTCGTGACGTCACAGCGGTAGCAGTGCGGGTGACTGACGTGGTCGCTTTGGCCGTCTTCGCGGCAGTGCCTACTTTCCTAATGGTGGTCGTTGTAGTGGTTGTTGAAATACCTCCATTCGCAAGGTGCTGTACTTCCGTACCCTGCCTTACCTCCTCAGAGGCAGCTTGGCTTTTCTCGTGAGCACTTTCATTAGTAACGTTCTTCTGGATGCTTTGTTCAAACCCGTTTCTTTTAACCACCGCTTCGCTTCGCTCTTCACTGCAATAGGCACCGCGCTGTCCACTAGACTCCGTCCTTATCACACCGTTTTCAACTGGGACGACGTCGCTATGCTGATACCGCTCTAAAAATCCTGACCCATCAGATTTATCAACTGTGTAAGAGTTTCGACGAATCTGTTGCTCGGGTACCCAAACGATTTCCTGTGTTAATGTTTCCACAATTGGCTCTGGTGTGACTGTTGAACTCCTATTGACACTTTCCGCTCTGATTTGAGTTACAGGTGTGCGAGTTCTCTGAACATATGAGTTCACTTCGTGTGACTCGTCGACGTTATTTTGTGTAGTAAAGTCTTGTGAAACGTTATCAACGACGTTACTTACTTTCTCAACGGTATCATAATTTTGATCATCATCCTTCTGAAAAGATGTCGTTTTGATCTCGACGGCTTTAGTGACCTGTTGGGAAGCCTTTGGTTTTCTTGTGTCAGTTGTCTGTATTGGTTTCAACTGTCCTAATAAGGGCGAATGCTTTATACCAAACGTGATTTGAGGTGTGCTGCTTAACTGCACCTGAAACCAATTAGAACAAACATAAGTACTACGCACGATACTTTATTTGATGATAATGATGATACTATATTAACTGAAATACCAGTAATACACCTAAAACAGTACAGATTTTCCTTCGGGAAAACGCATCTTAATCGGAATACGATGGCACCCGAACTGTCAATCAATGATTGTATTAAATAAGTGACGTTTTCATATCCATTACTATAGAACTTTATTGTTTAGTGTCAAATGTCAAAGTGAAAAATGATATCACTACATAGTAATAAAACAAAGTCGCTTTTTCTGTCCCTATATCCCTATGTATGCTTAAATCTTAAAAACTACGCAACGGATTTTGATGCGGTTTTTTTTTAATAGATAGAGTGATTGAAGAGAAAGGTTTATATGTATAATACTTTAATCCGGAGCGAAGCGAGGGCAGGTCGCTAGTTATATAATATAGAGATGTTACAAACATCTTCAGTAACTTTAAAAAACCCAGTTTTATTGTCATTAGCAAACAAAATTATTGGGAAATATTTACAAGAATATAACTCAATACCCACCTACTTAAAAACAGCATCTACTTACGGGGCTAGTATGAAAAAAAATATGTCTTTGGCGTCCCTATCGCACCTAAGTAAATAGCCCACATGTGAGAGGGATGCAAACGACATGAAGGCTTCCATACTGGGCCCGTTAGTATACTTATTAGGTACAGTCACCATCATAAATAAGTGATGATTTCAGTACCTTGCCGCTTTTAATCGTTAGACAATTTCATATGACAATTCAAACATGACGTTAAAAAGACAAGGTTCATAAATGATAACCCATTTATGCCGGTGACTGTACTTAACATTATTATTACGCCGCAGTAGGTAATTGCATATTTGGGTCGATATTTTCAACATTTTTCATTTCACAATCTGAGTAACAGTCAGACACATCATCGTCAGATTTGTCATTTAGTTCCTGATTCGCCGGATTCCTGATTCGCCGGATTCATGTTTCGCCGGATTCTTGTTTCGTCGGATTTTTTTGGTTTAAGGAAAACTATAGAAAAATCGCGGCTTTACCTATCTATTAAATAAAAGGCAGACATTTCGGTTCACTAATAAAAATATTTATTTGTCCTTAATTTAATACCGTAACAGATAAAGAATGTTTAAACACCATAACTAACTACTTCCTGACTATAGTCAATTACTACATCTAAGAAAGAATAACAGTTATAGAATGTTTAAATTGTTTTGTAGTGAGTGAATATTATTATAATATGGATAGTATTATAAGGAAAATCGTAATTTCTTTTAAAATATGAATCGAACCCATTTCTAAGAAGGTAATTTATGTCCGATAGTGGCAACAAAATGGTAATTCATACTACAATAATAAATATAATATAACTACATATTTTCTTTACTAAACTGATTTTATTGTATATTAATAATTCCGACGAAACAAGAATCCGACGAAACAAGTATCCGGCGAAACAAGAATCCGGCGAATCAGGAATCCGACGAATCAGGAACTAATCAGTGCTTTCATTTACATAAATTACAATCCTATCAATGTGGATCATCCATCGAGTGTTCATGTAACCGATATTAATTTTCACATTTGATGGCATGATCACATACGGGCCAATCATATTTTTTGCTTAATTTTTTTTTACTGTACTTTATATTCATATCTAAGTTCCTTTTTGATACGTAAGCTTTTATCTGTGACCATAATTTATTTTCAATAGGGTTAAAGCCGGGATAGTATGGTGGTAACCTTAACACTTCGTGTCCATGTTGATGTAAAAATTTGTTAATGGAATATTTTCGTATAGATAGACCAATAATTTCGTATAGTTGTATTTTGGTTAATGATGAATCACGGGGAATATGGTCATATATATTCATATATGATATTTTTGTAACCAGTTTATCATAAGCGGCTTTGTCTACTACTAATACAGAATTTGGAGACAAGTTGGGAATAAGTCGATTCTGTAACCATTTTTCATAATTGACATTATTCATGGCATTGTGATTTATAATCACCGGTCTTATCAGTAGACTTATACATAAGTAGAGCACCCCCCGGTACAAATCCTTTGGCACTACCTGTATGTACTATAATAAAACGTTGACGTTTTTCCATTGTTAGTAATTTTCTTGAATATAAAAACCCCTTTTAGCGTAGTATCTTTCTTAGTACAATATCACAGCCTTTAAAATTCATCGTTTCTATTAATTTGAACTTTAGTGCTCTTATTTTAGGAACTTTTTTTATAAATCAGATGAAATTAAAAGTGCGTAATCAAAATCATCAAGATCTAGATAGAGTTTTTTGCGTGGTCTACCGAGCTTAATATTATTTGTGTTGGTATTTTTATATTTTCTATATATCTGGTTCAAACATTTTTTTTTGTAATTTTAGATATGCCCGTTGCGTCCGAAATTCGCTGTTGCACTTTAACAAAATAATCTGCGTTATTGCTATTTTAAAATTTTCTATTTTCTGATATGAAGTACTTAAATATAATTCCTTGGACTAGATCTTTAATCGTTTTCGTGGTTTCCGCATGGTAATACAACCTTTTTATAAGTAAACTTTAAATATAATCAAAACTATAGCGAATACTTTAGTTGCGGGTTAGCCACTCTATATATATATATATATATATATTGGTCTGCTGATGCAACTAACCCCTACGGCTGTACGAAGGAAAATAATTTTGCACTACATCTGTACAGATGAGCAAATGTGACGTTATCTGCTGTAAATCTTAACAGATAGAGAAATGAATGATTTATGCAACATCACAATAAATATTTTTTTGGATCTTGATAAATTTTTTTGTTAAAGGAAAAAAATATCATAATTTAAAACGCCTGCTATTTTCTGTGTGGCTATTTGCTAAAACGTAACAAAACTTTATACCTTTTCCGGTGAGTAGGTGCCAGGCGCCGGGACACGTGTTCGGTCGTCAACCGGTACCTTATGACGACCCGAAATCGTGTAAACAGGAGTGTCGAGCACAGAGGGAATCCGGTAAGTATTTGGGGCTAAAAAATCAATAACTTTATTTAAAATCAGTTGTAAATAAAATAACTACATTCTTAAACATGTAACACTAAACTTACCAGGAGTCTCAACAAACTTCGCTGTCTGAATCTTAACCCCGAAAGTGTATTGCGGGGAATAAGTCAATACAAACTTGCCAGCTTTCTCGGGGCTATAAGCGCCGGGGGCTGGGACCTTTAGTCGCTCATCAATTGGCTCCTTATGTCTCCCCGATATCGTATACAAGGGTGTTTTAACCGGTGTTGGAATAGTGTACACGTTTGGCGCTAAAATAACAACGTGACTATTATTGGATATCCATTAAATCGCATCAAAATAATTCGTTTTTCAAAGCAATAATCTTACCTGGTGTGTCCGGAATTTTTAAGGCATCCGATTTAATCCTAAAGGTGTACTGCGGTGCACATGGTTTAAGCAGTTTAGCAGCTTTATCAGGATCGTAAGAGTTGGGAGCGGGAACATAATCGGCCCTGTGCGGATTAGTTTTAATGCGGAATGAATACCGAGGCGCGTTATCTAGTAGGACTTTATCGGCTTTTTCTGGATTATACGCAGCGGGACCTGGAGTGTCCGCCTGCTTCCATTCTTCCGCTTTGGGTCTGAAGGTATAAGCGGGTGTAAAAAAGCGTAAAAATTTATCCGCTCGATCAGGGTAGTACGAACAGGGCCCAGGACTATTGACTACTTTGCTGTCTTCTATCCGAGGTCGGAAAGTATATGAAGGAATATGATCGTGTGTCTCTGGGTTGTACGCGTTCGGAGCAGGATTATTGTCATGTTTTTCTGCAGGTCTCTTAGTACCAAAACTATATTTTGGCACACCATCTAACATGTAATTATATTTACTGGGATCATAAGCATTTGGTGATGGGGTATCTTCTGGTTTATGGAGAGGTTGCTTGTCTCTAAACGAATAAGACGGAGAACTCTCGTGTAATATTTTATCACCTCTTTCCGTATGATACATATTTGGAGCCGGTGTATTATCGGCTCTTTCCGGTTTTCCCTTAGAGGCCATTGTAAACTTAGGAGCACCATCTCGTAATAGAGGATCGTATGCATTTGGAGCTGGTACATCAGAAACCTTAGAATCATGTCCTTTCCCTGTAATTGTATATTTTGGCGAATCGTGCGGT
This sequence comes from Acleris holmiana, assembly GCA_949316455.1. Classification (NCBI taxonomy): domain Eukaryota; kingdom Metazoa; phylum Arthropoda; class Insecta; order Lepidoptera; family Tortricidae; genus Acleris; species Acleris holmiana. The sequence continues at coordinate 12,489,845 of OX438768.1, forward strand.
AAATTAGGGTTGTAAGCGTTGGGACCCGGAGTATCCGAAACTTTTCCATCCAAACCTTTCCCAGCAATTGTGTAACGAGGAGAATTATTCATTAGATGTGGATCATAATTATTCGGTCCAGGTGTGTCTGATGGCTTTCCGTCCGCACCCTTGCCGCCTAAACTGTACTTTGGTGTGTTATCAGGTAAATGAGGATCATACTGATTTGGCGCTGGGCCATCAGACGGCTTTTTCGAATGACCTTTACCTGCTATCGTGAATTTAGGGGTTCCGTCCAATAAATGAGGGTTATATACATTAGGTCCAGGGGTATCAGGACATTTATTTTCAGGGCCCTTACCGTATAAGCTGTATTTCGGAGTCCCGTCTATTAAATGTGGGTCGTACATGTTGGGTGCCGGCGTGTCACTAGGTTTATTCATGATGTGTTTTGGTCTAAAGGAATATGCTGGAGAAGAGTCATGGAGAAGTTGATCTGCCTTATCAGGGTTGTATGCATTAGGAGCTGGGATGCTATCGTGTTTTGGAGTCGAGCCTTTTCCTGTAATAGTGTATTTTGGAGAAGAATCTAACATATGCATTGACTTTTCTGGAGCATAAACGTTCGGTGCTGGAACGTCATCAGTCTTCTTTAGTTGATCTTTTGCTCTAAACGTATAGGCCGGAGAAGATTCATGAAGCAACTTATCTGCCTTATCTGGACAATATGCGGTGGGACCCGGCGTTTCATCAATTTTACTTACGGCACCCTTACCGCTAATAGTAAACTTAGGGGTCCCGTTTAACAACTGCATAGACCTTTCTGGAGCATATACGTTTGGTGCAGGAGACTCGCTTCTTATGATCGTTTCTTCTTTGGTCCTAAATGAATACGCTGGTGAGCTCTCGTGCAAAATTTTGTCTGCTTTTTCGGGAGCGTAGCAGTTCGGCGCCGGCGTCTCTGATACTTTCAAAGTTGTTCCTTTACCAGATATAGAAAATTTAGGGCCCACGTTTAGCATATGCATAGAATTTTCTGGAGCGTACACATTAGGCGCTGGAGTCTGTTCAATTTTTTCAACGACTTCTTTTGTACGCATGGTATAGGAAGGCGAACTTTCATGTAAGATTTTATCAGCTTTTTGGGGATTGTAGGAATTTGGGGCAGGTGTCGTGTCGTGTTTTTCAGCTACACCTTTTCCTGCCAATGTATACTTTGGGCCACTCTTTAATGAATTTAAAGCCTTTTCTGGAGAGTAGATATTAGGAGCTGGTGCGTTTTGAGATTGAGTAATCTCTGTCTTAGTTCGAAATGAAAAGGCGGGTGATTTAGCCCGTAATAATCTATCGGCCTTTTCAGGAGAATAAGCGTTAGGTGCAGGAACTTGATCACTTCTTTGAATCTTATTTTTACTTGAAAAAGTATGCTTGTGAGATTGAATGTGTTGCGAAGTAACATCCTGAAACATCAAACCAACTAACTAAATAACAGAACCCGCAAAATTCTATAGGTTAATTAAGTATTTACGTCTATCAACCATAATATATAACTGCGCTAAAAACTAAATAATTTACACAACTCTACAAGTGTTACCAAATTATCCAAAAATGTATAGAGTTCATATATACCTTTTACAGTTTTGAGAGTAGCTTCAATGATTCAGACTTGCAAGTAAACAAAAATGTCTTGAATTTATATCACATTAGAACTACAAAATTTATTTACGTTAGTAAAAATACTTGTTGGAAAATTTAAACTTTACAAATAAAGACAACAGAATTGAAGCAAAAGCGAACATAAGTAAGATTAATATGAAGTTGTGCAATGAAATTTGTTACACACAGTATTACATGACGCTAATTTCTTCTGGAGTGGGATAGTACGCGGCCTGTCCAGAGTACTTCGAGTGTCTGATGCCGAACGTATGCGCCGGAGCCCAAGGAAGCGTCACGCACACCTGTTGCCAGCCCAACAATATTAGTATTTCAAGGCAAGCATTAAAATACCCATCGGATGTTAACCAAAGCTCACTATACAGGATGTTTTTTGGTCAGATCTTCCACAATAGGGGTTACTATATTCATGTTTCTGAGCTCAAAAAATAATTATTATTTTAATTATTTTAAAATTAAGTCGAAATAACGTCCTTGCTATTTTATAAATCATGGTCTCTCGTTTCTGTAGCTACGAAGGGGGTAGGCCGCTTATCGTCACGATGTTATTGTTTGATACTACCCTCACAAAACTATGCGCAAGCGACGTCAGTTCCGTGTTTGTTTCGGAGCGAGTGCTTGTTAAGAAAAGTGTTACATGATTTAATTGATAAATAAATGGCTCGGCGAGAAAATTGACTTCTGGACAATCGTGAAATGTTTGATGTTGTGAACATTTACTTTGTGTGTGGTGGTGACCTAATGTAAAAATGTCAATTTTGTAAATTTTTAACAAACGTTGTACAAAGCTGATTCACCTTTTTAAATACGCCAAAGAAAACTCTTGCGGCTTTGTAATCCATACCGTTATTTGTAGTTAAATGCCATTTCAGAACAATTTTTAACAAAAATAATCTACAATTTTTTAACCTAAACCGTGTTTGAAATCTTTGACGGTCCTAAGCCCGTAACAAGTATGAAGGTAAAGATGAATCATAACATTGTGCACGGTGATTACGTCATTAAAGTCTCGGTAAACACGGCGCATGGTAACCACAATTAAGTAAAATAAGGGGAAAAATTTAAAAAATGCAATTTTTCTGACCACCTTAGGTTTTTTAATTTTTTAATAAGATGTTCGGATTCAGCATTAATTGCACTATCTCTCCTGTTTTGGAAGTTGTCGACCAAAAAAACACCCTGTATTTAATTCACTAGCACAATTGACAAAACTGACAGAATCAAGGACTCCTGTTGGGATTGAGTGTCCGTTATTTGATATCAGCAGTTCAATGAGCATTAATTATCACCTGATACGTTTTTGGTTAGGATGTCCCCCAACTATTAGTAACATGGGATTAGTGCATATTAGTAAGTTGCAGAAAAATATAATTAGAAAAGATCATTCGAAGAAGGTTGTCAAAAAAGTAAACATTTTCTTTCGTTGTACTCGTACCTTTTCTGGACAATAAATTCCAGGTCCAGGCACGGCAGCGGTGGGGTCCTTGATCTCTCGCCTGGGGGCCATCGTGTAGGCGGGAGGACGCTTGTTCAGCACCGCCTTGTCGGTGGAGTAGGTCCCGGGGCCAGGCATTGGCGTTTTAGGCTCGAAGACCTTTGCTCGGCCAGACATGCTGAACGCTGGGGCAGCCCGCTTGCCGCCTTCTCTAGCTTCTCCGAGGACAGGTGGCATCATATAAATATTTGGTGCTGAAATTGAAAAATCATGTTTTGAGTAATATGCAAACAAAAAGATTGACATAGGCTAATGTAACCTAAACTATGAGTAAATTGCGTAATCAGAGCATTCTACCATAAAAAAGTAAAATGACTAATGTCTTTTTTATGGCAAGGAGAAGGGCACATGAGCACTCAGGCCGCCTGATGGTAAGCGGAATCCGAGATCCATAGACATTTGAATTTTCAAGACTACAATCTCGAGACTGCAATCCTAAAAGTTCAAATGTCTTGCCAACCTTGGAGGACTAAGATGGATTGATAAGATGAGATAAAACTAGCTACATGTAAATTTCATAAAAAAAGATAATGTGTAGGTACATCTTGTGAGCAGCAATGAATAAGAGAGTCTCTCATCGTGAAGTGAGCCTTAAGTGTTAGCGCAGACAGGTTGTATCAACGTGCCGGTTTCCTACAACTAGATAATACTTACTCGTATTGCCCTTGACCAAGTAGTGTCCAACCAAAGCGGTCATGTTACTGTGTATTTATTATTTTAAAACATGGCTTTAGATAAAAGCATGTTTGTTTGTTACATAACAAATTGAAGCCTTCATAAAGAGATAAATAAAAGCAGGTTAACGAGTTTTTCCGAACCGAGACTACCGAGTCAAGAAAAAACATTGAAAAAGTTTCTAAAAAGAACGTGGCTGATATTATATTGTCAGAGGATGTCGGTAGCCACAATAAATTGTTTACGCAATGATGTTATCCATTTCGTAATATTCTCCATATCTAAATTAAATCTAGAAGGCTATTTTTAACATATTTTCTTTTAAATAAATACGAATTTGTTAAATTACAATAATATTTTTAACTTATTAGATATGAATGGGCTAACAAAAAAAAACTTTCAAAAATACAACATGCGTTCATTCTATTGAGCCAACTTACCGTGCAGATGGGTGGGTAGTGGGTACCTACTAACTACAGGAGCGCAGTGCGGAAGTTCAGCGTGTAGATGTCTCACTACGAGTACGGTAGGTACTTTTTCAAACAACTTGAAAGACGTAACAACAGTACTCTTCCCAACATTTGCACTTAATATTTACAGCTTAAATACGTACAGTTGAGTTTATATCTAAACAACTAAAGTTACATGTATTGACTGACCTTGTAGTCCCGCACACGTAAATTTATTACCTACTTTAGGTATATGTTTAAGTCGTGTTTACGCATTTAAGTATGTTTATGTACTTAATATTAGTAAGTGATAAGTACAATCTGCAAAATGTTAAAAGGTTTACTTTTACATCGTTCTATTTTTACGTGGGGTGAAATCAACCGTTTTTCTACCATACACATAGTAATAATGTTGAATAAGATGCGTTTTGAATAAAACGGTCAGTCGCCAGTCATTTTGTCCGTTATGGGGTCAGCTGAAAGTCAACCTAAGTTAAGTCAAATAGCGGCACCTCGGACAAAACTCATTTAGCAAGCAGAACCTTAGTCATTCCTAACAGAAAAAGATTCAATCTACTTTGGTCGCTGAATTCGAGATTCCGCTTGTTGGCTTATGTGGACAGAGATGAACTAAGTATGTAGGTATGTGAATCATTAAGCTCTAAGGTCCAAGGTGTCTACATCTAACTACAAAAAGGGTCAATTGGACCTGGCGTTTTGGAGCCAGGCTGCGGCGGGTTGACGCGGAGGCCGATGGAGAAGGCCGGGGCGTGGTCGAGGACTGAGCGGGACGCGCGCCCGGGCTCGTAGTCGCAGGGAGACGGCGTCGGCACCAGCCTGGGCGCGGGACAGCGCGCGTGGAGCGTGATCGCCGGGCCCGCTGACCGACCTAGCACCCGCAAATCAGGTAGATACACCTAGTAAGTACCCCTTACACCCACTTGTACACAATATCTAGTGCAGTGTTGAGGAAGATAAATAAGTTATTTCTCCTGGGTTCAAAGCTGGGCAGATATTTGTATGATGAGACGAGTATTTGTTCCTGAGTCTTGGATGTTTTCTATATATTCGAGTATATATTTCTCAATATAAGTAAGTTTATCGTTGTCTACTACCCATAGTACAAGTCTAGAGATTAGTTTGGGACTAGGTCAATTTGTGTGACATTTATTTTCTTTTAGCCTAGTTGGCAGTGACCCTGCTTACGAAGCTAGGGTTGGATATGATCCCCACTAAGGTCAAACATTTATGAGATGACCACGAGTAAATACTTGACCTGACTCTTGGATGGTCTCTACGTAATTAGGTATTAATTTATCTATATAAGTATGTTAAGCGTCGTTAGTTTCCATTGAAGAAGCTTGTTACTTCGGTGCTAGGTCATCTGTGTCGGACTTACCTCATACAAAAATTTATAGGTTAGGGACTAGTACACATTTGGTGAAGTGTTGTGGAAGATACCTATGATGTTTTTCACCGTACTCAGGGAAAATTTTAGACAAAATTCCTTTTTCAAAATTGCCTGAAAAATCGTAACTTAATCGTCATCACAGTTGTTTTATCTCACGAAAGCGGATGGGCCATACTTTTATGTACATGGACGTGCACGTTGGCTCTGAGTGCGTATAAGCTCGGAAGCGCTCAGTGTCGGCCAAATTGCTGGTCGGGTAAATAGAGCTTATAAATTCGCGCAAGAAATAATTTACATTTTAATATAAATTCACGGATTTTTTTGAGAACCATATTATTGTGCTTTAATACCTTTGAGTAAAGTTACAAAGCTCACCATAAGCGACGTGAGCTAGTGAAAGAACAGAGCAAATAAAGATTAGTTAATAATGTCGCTAGCACATCTGCTAAGTTTACTTCGCTGATAAAAAACCGAAGAAGAAGAGGAAATAAAGTTCATTTTGTTGGAGCTGTAAGCAGCTGATCAATATCATTTGGAACGCAATTACAAGATTTGCATGTTAAGTATATTATTTTGTTTATTAAACATAGGATTGCTAACGCTATCAGTAAGTACTCACACTAACGCATTACAACTACAAGAATGGCGCTTTCGTGAGATAAAACATCTGTGACTGACTCTGAAACCGGCCGATCCTCTAAGATTTTGTAATCTGAGCCGCTCTCAGAGAGAGAGAGAGGGCTTTCCCGATACGACTAAAACGAACCGGTCACGGTTAAACATAATGTAGCTGTGACAGTGAACCAATTAATTAGGTATTTCTATAGGACCGGCATCACATGGCTCAAATACCTTGCGTGTGAGACCTAGGGAAAAGTGCCCTTTATCGGATAAATAAAAAGGGTTTGCAAAAGGATACATACAAATACCTGGTAAATATCAGAGATTTTACTCTACTTTACAGATCGTTCAAGTGGACATTTTTGGCAGTTTTTGTGGCGTTAATTATACGAGTATTGGCCTATCAACAACTGACTTATAAAGTTCAACGGATTTACGTACCAAATCACAAAAATATTTAAAGTATAATATAACGATTCCATCTCGTGTCTCCAATTTCATTCCTGGCTTCCTTCTTTCGGTTAAAAAGTCTTAAAACATGGTCAGTTTTCCTAAGAGACCTAAAAATACCTTAATATAATACGTAATATATCTAACTCACGGTATAGCTAAAATAAATAACGTAAACCTCAAATCTTAGCGTAACTAGTTCAGACACCAAACTAAAAGCAGTTTCCAACTCAAAACATCCAATTAATTCCCATAGCGATAGACTAAGACCGCTCCGAATGCTGCCTAACCAGTAACTTGTCAACAGAATTAGCAATACACTAACACTCACACGAATAATCCCCCGCACGGAATAATCAAGTTAGTGCGACACCTGGTGTCGCAGAGACACAGCGTACGTGGTCTGTGCAACTTGTTTACTGAAGCGGGGAGCTGAGACTGCGGGCGGCGCAGACGCCGCGGTTCGGATCAGGCTGTATCCGCGCCTACACGGCCGCCTGACTCACCGCCGATCACCTTCGATCATACGGACTTATTTGGCGACATCGACCCAATGCAGCAAAGTTATGAAGTTACGATCGTCTTGCCGACCTTATTAACTCCAAGAATAGTCAATAACATTATAATGTTTATTGCTTTGGCGATTTTTCTCAACTACCTATTCGAAAGTAGCAAAATGAGGCAAGGAGGATATTATTAGTTTAACGCTGAAGTTACTTTGTAAATCGGAATGTTATAGGTAGATAAGTATGTACTTGTTAATGTCAAATATCCAGAAGCTAGGCGTATATTCGAAATTGTAGGTATATGCTATATTATTAAATTTTCTCTTTCTAGAAAGACTGCCAAGAGTGGCAAAACATTGTTGGGTATTGAATTGTATGCTAATTAAATCTTGCTCTGACGTAAACTGATAGTAAGTATATTATCGCTTAGATTCATGTATTTATTTATTCTGGTTTCAATTTAGTATGACATAACATAACCAATGCCGGTTTGCTTGTGCAGTTTCAGTAAACACCGGTAATCACTTCCATCGTGGTGTGGATGAAACATAATAAAACATGTTTATGTCCTATTCAACGCAAATATAGTCGTTAATTCAAAACAGGCCTGAATCTTGACTCAATGAGTGTCATTGTTGTTTAGCCCACGCGAGTTATTAAACTTACCTACTACTAGAAATAAATTTGCGTTACATTTCAGAGCTCTATTTGCATTGATGTCGTCAATTTAGAAGGAATAGTTAGTCATATTAAGCTTTTGTCCTTGCGAAATGTTTATTTTTAGTTAAATGACAAAACTTTCTGAATGGATGACATGAAGCATGCAATCACTGTCAGATTGGGCTATTCATAATGTATTCAAGACGCGTATAATCCCGTGTTTGTGTTTCACACCAAAAAAAATACTTATTTGTTATTCGTAAATATTGTTCCGGTCTCAATAGAGTTAATATTTACTGGGTGTCTGCAGACGAACGCTCAACTGCAACACACCACATAGCATCCTAATAGAAGTTATGGTATAATCTGCTTTTCGCATGTGGTTGGAACCAATAATTGTGTCAGGAAATGGCGACGGCGCGTGTCGGTGCGGAAGGTTATTCAAATGAATTCAAAGGGACGAATGTAAACGTTGCAGACGATGTCGTTTATGCTAATAAGACTGCAGTCATGACCTACTTTAACGGGGTGGACGTGTGTCGCAGAATGAATCACAAATTAACGCGAAATCCACAAATAATCCATGTTGATAAAGATGTTACTAAACTAACACAGTTTAATGAAGCAGCAATTATATAAATATTGCAGTATATGCCACACACAATAACAGAAACGGTATTGTTCTACCAAATCGAACTTCCTTCTGAACCGTGATAAAGCACATCCACCAAAAAAACATTAACTAAGTCCTTTGTTACAGAAATACAGATTTGAGCGAAACGTTCAAATCACCTTCAGCGGTTTCAAAGGAGATGAACAATTTGTGGGCGGCAGACGGAATAATTGGTTCTAGACTAACAACGTACCTACAAAACATAAGAAGCGATAACAGAACAATTTACTAAATAATTGCATACCCATGCTTCTACTTGTTATGGCACACCGGTGAGAATGTTCTACGGCATTGTATCTAGACACTTTACGATAACATACTTTAAATATGCTATAATAGTATCACAGGGTCATACTTAACATTCATAACGATTGAAAAATACAATACTCGTACCCTTCCCGAGTAAAGAAGGTTGCTCAATACATCATCAATGCGTCGCGGTCCAGTAGTTTGGTGACAATTCCTGCTGGCATAGGTGCGGTCCACAACGAACAAACATAGTCACTACATAGTATAAAACAAAGTCGCTTTTTCTGTCCCTATATCCCTATGTATGCTTAAATCTTTAAAACTACGAAACGGACTTTAATGCGGTTTTTTTTTTAATAGATAGAGTGATTGAAGAGGAAGGTTTATATGTATAATACTTTAATCCGGAGCGAAGCGAGGGCGGGTCGCTAGTTTACAATAAACCACTACTCCAAGCCTAGATCTAATTGTCACAAATTACAATCCAAGCTCCTTCTAGTCGCACTCCGCTCAAAGGTAATTATAGTAATTGAGCATGATTGCCCATTTTGTCCGGTGAACATAAATCTAATCAGTTCAACGAGGGTGACAAGTTCCATGATTTTAAATTAACCGCAGAACGATCTAGCACAATAATTTCGGTTTCACAGTATGTAGATAGATAGGTATACATATTTTAGTAGCAAATGCTTAGGAAAGGCAAGGTGCTTAAAGATGCCAGTGCAGCCGAAACGGGGCCGGTCACCTACTGAAAAAAAGGTTAAGAAATTGGCTACGACTAGAACTAGAAAAGTCCTCAAGGGAAATTCCAGATTTTCTAAATTTAGTCATTGTTTTTTATTTCAAACGCAATGAGAATAAAAGAAGACTATTAAAAATTGTTAATATACTCGTAATAAAATGCAAAAACTGGGGACGAATTATAATAATTACGGCCATGAATTTAATTCACATTTGTAGTCTGGTGTCATCGGTTAACCTTTACAAAGTATGTGGTATCTGTATAATCTCTGGTTCACATAAATATCTACTCTGCTGACAAATTAACTCAATATTCTATGAGTTATTTTACTGTTTTTAGAGCTTAGTTCGGAACCAGATTTTTTTTTGTAAGATTATCCATTGTTTTTTTTTTATATGTTTTCCTATTTAGTGCACTAACCTTTTGCGGTCATGCCTTCTGTGTTATAAGTGGCAGGGCCGGGGCCGACTTTGGCGGTCGAACCCGGAGGCTCAAGCTTCTGTCCGAAGGTAAAAGCAGGAGCACGGGACTTCCTAGACTCCTGCGGTGGCTTTCCTGTAATATTCATTAAAGCCGTATTAATTTTATGCAAACGTAAGCGTACATTATTAAGGATATTTCGCTTATTAAATACGTATCAATCGAGTCTGTAAATATATAAGTTTTATAAATCAATCACCAAATACGGTCTACAGAAGTAGAAACGTACGAACGTGGCTTGCTATTTCGGTCTTTTACTTTTTTGACCGACATCACATCTGTACATCACAATACATCTGTACCTACATATGACTCGCTACTAATCATGGAACTTCCCCTCATGATATCAAGGAACTGGGTCGATTGCCCACGCTCTCTCATTGTAGATAGAGGGGGATAGAGGGCCTCTACACATTGCTGCATCGCGGAGATGTTTATTAGTTTTACGATGTTTTTCCTTGGCATGGCCCTTGTCTAGCAGTATTGACTTTTGACTGACATGATAATGATGATGATGAAAAGTTTAACAGGACACTTCCTTATGGAATTATTTATTTTACACAAACAAGCGGTAACTACTTACTAAGTTACAGCAAGCAAAATTTTCGAGAAAACATGACGTATTTAGCTCAGCGTTTAATAAGCGATTTAGAAATAATTAACCTAAATTCGTAATACTAACAAATAGCAAGTTTTAAACACCCAGCTGCCTGTAATTTGGTCTTTCCGTGCAACTATTGATGTAAAAAGCCAAATGGTAACCTATGAGACCTATGGCACTCTTGTGATAAGGACCATTTCCGAAACCGTTAGACTACAGGAGGCCACACAGAAACAGAAATGATAACTCCTTGGGCAGAAGAATAAAAAAGAAGTCGAAATGTTGTCTCTAACGTGCCCAATTTAGACGATCGCCATAGATTAGAGGATGATTGTATCACGCACTGCCGGACTGAGCTCACCTTGGACAGGGTCAATGTTTCGAGCCCACGCTCGCTCCAAATAACGCCAATTGGGCCCCAACTACACTTATTAACCAATATATATCGATAAAACATTAACCAGAGAACTCAACGACAGATAATTAAATCGTGCTAACATATGCGTCGTATTGCAAATAAACTGGAAGATTAATGATTAAACGGTAAAGGTCAATTTTAATGTTTCGAAAGGAAAGATACGTGCGAAGTTGGACGGACAACATTGGCTTTGGTGATGTCACGTTGTTTTCAATACGTTGAGTGCGAGGCCGGTGTTTGCTGGCATAATCTCGAACCTCCGGGTGATGTCAGAGCCAACACAAGAGCACGCGAACAATGCGACGCCGAAACTGGCGCGTAGTGTACACTTAAAAGAAATGACCGTAAACATAATGTACATAAACGACCGAGTGCTCTGGTGTGTCGTCTCAACGTTTGTCAATGGTTCGTACAATCACAAGCATTAATACATTAATTCACCAACATTGGACTCGAAAAATAAGTCTTATGCCCCTAGTAAAAGATATTAAGTTAGTTGAGTTCAATGTTGGGTAATTGATATAAGTAGGTACCTACTCTCAGGCAAAAAAATGCCCCTCCCATCTTTTGTTCATACGAGTGTTAGGAAATATAACTTCTCAAATCAGACAGTAAGATCAACAGTAACAGCGAATTTAAATGCGGCTTATCTAATCTGTGATTTCGGTTTAAATGGCGTACCTACAAATAAATATTTAAAAAATGCAAGATTCATTGCAAAATCAATAAAAAGACACCTTCAATTCATGTCGTACAAGGGTGAATCAACTTTTAAAGTCCTCCTTTTCTACACGCTAATAAAAACTTACTAGAATATGTGAGATTGATAATGGTTTACACATGTTAAAATTAGATAATCAGATTTTCGGATTTCACTATTCATAATCATAAACCAATTCTATAATTTTGTAAAAACATGGTAACGCAGTGGAAAATGCACGTTTTTCATACAAAACCCGGGGACAACGTCGTCCCCTGCGTTACCTGATATGTTTGTGTAAATCATAGAAGAATTTTTAAAATTGTCAGCTAGAAAGTAAGTTTAATTGTCTGATTTATTCAATATATTGACCACATCAAAAAAAAAAATTGCATTCTACCAAATTAAGGTGACATAGTGAGACATGTCGAAAATTGTGGAGTACCTTAAAAGTTGATTCACCCACAAAACACAATAATTTACTATGAACAGATAATTTATGGATCTTTTGGCTTTCTTTGGGAAGAATCTCGACGTTTAAAAGTTTCTTTGTACGCAATATCCAAGGACCAAGGTAGCTTATACGTTTGGACCTAGGTAAATAAAATTACACAACAAGCCGCATCAAAATTGGTTCAGTATACTTTGACGTTACTGACTGATTAAAAAGTCATATTTGTTGACTTTTGTATAAACAGAAGACTGGTGAACCAAAAAAATTGCTGTGAGTCTACTAATACATTACAGTATAATAATACATTGTTGCTGGTGACTGTTCACTGTGCTAAAGCGATCTATGTAATGCTCACAAAAAAAACGGAAATAAAAACGCATCGTACGCATTGTAGGTAGTGCTTTAATATTAATCAATTAGACGAAGTGCGTTCTACTCGACACTAACTACGCTTTTGGTCTTAAAATCTAAAATAAGGAATAAAACGCATCTGTCTACTTTTAGAAGTAAATAATTTTAGGCCGGAGTGACTGAAAGAGTCCTTGAGCCAATTAAGTGCAATCTTATTAGCAATTCGCGAATGGTTTCAGAAATTACAGGTAAATAACGGGTCGGTACTGTTAGTGCCTAGGCAGTAATTGCAACGCAACAATTGATCACTGTTATCATGCTATAGCTACCAATATTTTACCTTTACCCTGGGTTCCTATATACAAAACGCCTCGTTAAAATGTATTGTCTCGTTTAAATTTTACTCATTTTGTATGTAACAAAATTTGACAAACTTTAACTTTTGAATGTAGGAACCCAGGGTTAGTCGTTTCTGAATTTGCGGACTACTAATAATAACTAATAAAACTACGCTCATGCTGCTCCTCTGCTACATAGTTCAGCTGCTGTTTCATGAGAATTACCGATCAGAGACGGCAAAGACACTACAGCAGGCCCTGGGCTCGCAGATTCGGCGGCGATGGGCCCGCGGCGCTTGGTTGGGGTCCAGGGGTTCTGCCGCATGCCCATAAGACCTTCGTCGCAAGGCCGGGACGCTTTTGTCCACGCTGATGAGGTCCGGTATAGATTCCGTGCGAAAGTGTGATGAGGCTCTTTCAGTAAAACCTGATGATATCGTTGGTTTATGCAAACGCTTTTGATTCTGCTAAGTATCATTAATTACAAAATGATGATTGAGAAACTTAAAGGTCTTTATTAGGAAACGGTTAGTCGCGTCACGCCGCAGTACCTTCCCAGTTCATAAATTTATTGCAATGGGACAAGATTTTGGCATAAGCTAGTGACCGTCCGTCTATTCCACACCTACCTGCTCCAAAGTAAGAATAAAGTGTTAAGGTTTAAAATAAAGGTGTGTTTTGTGTGACTTAAATCCTTTTATTACCAAGCAACCAATTTAATTATACCTAATAGTTTCTTTTTATTTGACACTAGTTCCCGGTACGGCATGTTAGCCCCACACGAAAGACCCCACTTGAGTCAAACAAAAATTAGTGCTTTAAAGCTTAATATTTTGCTTGAAAAACTGTTTTTACAACTCCGTAATATTTTTAAAAGACCTATCCAACGATACCCGACACGATGGGCACAGCTTTTTAGTACTAAGAGTCTCTGCGCTAGGCTGCCGACGGACGGACGGACATGGCGAAACTATAAGGGTTCCTAGTTTGACTACGGAACCCTAAAAAATAACTCCGTGCCTTTAGCATGAATAAGGGCTCCAGCCAGATGATAACGAAGCAATAAAAGCGAAACTGGTGAATTTTTGGTACATTTTCGACGTGTAAAAGTGCCCGAGCGGCCTACTTACTGAATACATATTAATATCTTATCCCTTAGTAAATCACAGTGGCGGCGCTGATTTTAGTGGGAGCTTTTACCACAGAAATTAGCGCAGAAGCATATTAAATAAATTCACGATTTTTGAATTCTTCCAGAATTCATGATCATGACGAAACATAATCCAGTCGTGTTTGATGTTCGGTATAAATTTACAATATATAACAATTTGTCTTAACCACGTCACGTGACGAGTCCTCTATTTATGAATTGGTGACGCACATACTTAACCGGTTGTATCAAAGCGACTTTTGATAACATTATTATGAAGTAACAGCCATAGCTCACTTAGCCATGGCATTCTTAGTAATAACCTAAATAAAAAGAAAGAGATTTTCTTGCGAAGAGCTTTAAATTCAGTGTGATTAAACGCATTATAATATTGAACAAAAGTATAATTTTGAACTTGAAAAACTGCTTTTTCCGTGTGGTGGCCGGGTTAGAATAGTGCCACTCCATGTCTCCCAGTGGATGTCGTAAAAGGCGACTAGGGGAATAAGGGCTTGTAGTACTGTTAGGCGATGGGCTTGCAACCTGTCACTAATACACTGGTAAACATCTTAGCCTGATTGTGCAAAATGTGGTTACAGAATTATTAACAAGTTTTTTAGAGTTATTGGTAATTCTGTAGCTCTGCCTACCCCATTCTGGGAATAAAGGCGTGACTTTATGTATGTATGTATGTATGTAAAAACTGCTTATGCTGGTTGGAACCAGGCGATACAAAATAAAAGGGAAGCTTAGGTTGGTATCATTTTTAAGCACATCTTTTATTTTGTCATATCATATTAGATATATTCTGTATAATCTTTAAGCCAAGACTGATGTGTAACGCAATAAATATATTTTTATTTCTTTCTAGGCAAACAGGTTCAGTGGTAGGGTAATGAATTCACTAAAATCCGAACATAATTTATATTTTATTGCATCTAAAACTACAGTCATTGGCACCTACTGTTTCCTCTGCCTCTTTTATTAACCGCCTTCATAAGAAGGAGGAGGTTGTCAATTCGTGGGGTATTTTTTTGCAGTACTTTTATTCCACACTTAACTTGATGGATAGGTTACAAATTTAATAGGATTTAAACCGTCCGATAGGGCCAATTAAAGTAAAAAACTATCATCATTTCCACTAGTTACATAAGAGGAATAAAACTATAGCGCTTATTTGGAAATACTGACCGATCTTGTCGCGCTTAAAGTTGTTTTCACGGATTTCGACGACCTCGCATTCATCGTCATTTTGCGTGTTGTTATGAAACTTCGCTATTCAAATTTTAAATAATAAGGCATATAGCTCGGAACTTAATAAGTGTAAAACAGAGAATGTAAAAAATACAATGATTTTTACTGATTTTCTTAAGCTTGAAAACTATTCAAAAGCACTGAGACAAAATGTCTGAAACTTCACGTCAAAAACCATTCATAGATTTGTCATAGCAGCCTCGATTTTAACTTTGGATAAGAATTATGTAAGAAGTTTGTTTATGCATTAGATTTTGCCGGACTCTAATCGACGCAAGAATCGACCATCAAACGACAGCCACCCAAAAAGTTGAACATATTTTACACGTCATAGTATAGTGTATTATATTATAACATGATTATTTATAACGTTATATGGATACATTTTATTTCATATATATTTATGAATTTATTCAACCTTTATTGCAACCCTCTTTAATAGAGGCCCGGGGTTCTTTTCTTTTTGGTATATTGCTTTTGACTTATTATAAACAATATTTATATTTGTCAAGTGAATAGTAAATCAGTAAACAGAATAAATCAAAAGTAAAAGCCGGACATCTTTCAGTTTGCCATCTTTCGTCCCCGAAGGTTACCCTCGATAACCTTCAGCCATTTCCACTGAAATCCTGCTGAATATTTTATTTCAGGCTCATAGCTTTCTTTTAAAAAGTACCACGTCCAAATCGTTCCACAGATTACACAGATACCACAGGTACACACGAATAATAACCATCTTGATTTAAAAAAAACCCCGCTTTTTGTCGCAGATTCTTCTTCTTATTTTTTATTAATGGCTGTTTCGCAGTGATTTCGCCAATGTCAAGTGAATGGCAGTGGGTATAATCAGTAAATAATAAGATCAAAAGTAAAAGCCCGTCATTTTTCAATCGGTTATCTTTCCTCCCTGACGGTTTCCGAAATGTTAATAGTAAATTGTCGGGGGTTAATATCAAGTGTGTTACTGGCATGTGGGTTTCTTCTTTAACTAACGATAATACGTTGTTTAAGTAACTACTTGCAGGTATAATTAAGTGGAAGTTTTTAAGAATTTAACTTCTTAGATTTTAACTATCATCAACGTACTGGAGCTATGTGAAAGTATCGTAATCAATCAGTATCGTTATTACTTGGTACAAGGCATACATTGGTACAGCGGCACAAAGAGAATATAATCACTACGTTGAACATAGAGAGTTATTAATACTCCTTGAATTTGTCAGATTTGTGAAACTAAAATGTCAGAAAATAATCGTTGTCAAACTTGAACGAAAGTCATTCCTCTCGTAATAATTTAATGTTTAATAAATCGTGAATAAATTCAATGTTAAATTTAATAAATTTAATGTTTCATCTTGTTTTAATTATAATAAACATGTAGGTACATTAAGGAGTAGCCCATTGTTACTCTCTATCAAGGAAAGCCTCATGCCGGTAACACACTGTAGTACGGGATCCGGCTGCATAATTACTACGTTCATGTGTTTTTTAATCAAAATGCTAGGGTGCCTATCAAAATGTAGCCGCTAGTATTTTTCATATATATTTCCTAACAAAATTAATTAGCTTGTTTTTAAAATAAATTATATACCTCTTCACAGCAATGTATGTAAAGAACTTGAAAAAGTATGGTTGCCGTAGCGCACTTGGGTAAAAAGTAACAAACCATTTCCAGTGGCGACTGCACTTGTTATCGGTTTGTTTTGAAGCAATGATACTGTTTTGAGTATTAAGCAAGACTAGTTATTTTTAAATTCAGCAAGTGTGTATGCTTAATATCCATTTCTCGGATGGCGTCATCACCGTAATGCGGTAAATTAGGTCACCCATGCAACTGTATTTTTAGTGTCTAAAAACGATTCTAGTTTCATTTGCATATAATGTTCTCTTTTTAATTGTTCCGTACCGTATGCTGAAAAGCAGGCCAAAAGCGAGTCAGACCTGCACGTGAAGGGTCCCGACTATACTTGTATGGATACCTATTGTAGTTTATTGAGCTATCTTATTTTTATTACTTTATAAAAAAAAAACAGCTGTCCACTTATTAAATCTCAAGAGATATAGCCCACTGATAGACAGACTTTATAAAATGACTTCGATGACCGTTTTTCAGTCGGTAAAGACTCTTTTTTCTAAAACGACTAAAGTTATCAAGCTGAAATTTGGAATACAAGTATGTGTAGTACTTGGGTCTATTTCGTTAGGCCAAAACAGTTTTGGTCAAATGTTTCATTTCCCAAATGTTCATTTGCCAACCCGCTTTGGTTTCTGTTACCGTAAATATTTTAGAATTTTATAAAAGCTTACCTAACCTAACGTATAGGGTTCTACACGCTGGTACAATCAATTCTGCAAAATGTATATAACATTAATTTGGCAAATGATACGTTTGACCAAAAATATTTTGGCCAAACGGCAGGCTCCCGTAATACTTAGTGGTCCAAACAAAACTTTTTAATTACTCATTTTTAATTAGTAATTTGGAAGAACAAAAAAACAGGTCACAAAATATATTTCAAAGCTTTAAAATTAAATAGAATCATCGTAACTTTTTGTTTTTTTTAGAAAAGTCATCTCAAACACCCTTTCCATCTTGCTTTATTTCGAGAATTACAAAAGAAATATCTCGCAAAACTACAGGTCATTGTGTTCTAGCCATACTCGCGTTTGACCTTTTTTAGAGTCATGAAGTTAAACAAACAACCCTTCTAGTAGTATATCGCAATGAACGTCTGTCTGTCTGTTGTCACACTAATTTTTTGTAGAAACTATCAATGGAGACAAACCGCGATATTTATTCTGCGCACTAAGATCAATGATGAAATAAGTAATAATGTTTTTTCCCGCACATACGTTTGATACATTGTTGGATAGATAGATAGCTATTAAAAAACCATTAATGTGTATGTCTCTATCAAACCTAAGAATTGAGTGACCGTTTCGCTAGAGTTACGCGTGCCCACCCCCTACAGCCAAAGCTACAAATACAAAAAATCAGGAAACTATCTTAAATGAAAGCACATATAACGAATTTAAAGGGAATATATCATTGATTAGTTCTTGAATACAGGCGACTAAAGTGTTTATCCTTCTGAGTCCCCAGGCTCTCCCTTTAGGACATAATACCAAGCATACAAGGCACCCTAGACATCCCATATAGTTACATATAGTTAATGCGACAAGGTTTGGAATTACAATGTTACTGAAATAGGTATCGGGTCTTACGAGGTTAAACATAATAAAAATAGTATAGGACGGCACCAAAAAACTGTCTAGTGCTTGTAGTATCGGCGTCGGAAACAGTTTTTTATTGAGTGTTTTATCGAAAAAGCAGTTATTAATTATAAGGTCAACGCTCTGAATTCTTTGCTATGTGCCTATTAGATTGTTGCGTCATTTTATGAAATACTAAAGGAACCGTATTTTTATAATGACGCTATAATGATGTATTGTGAATCGTTTGACTTAAGATTCTTCAGACAAAGAGCCACTTGCGACTAAGAGTTAAATCTTCGTTAAACTCAATTAAAGCCTGACAGTTTTATATATTTCGACATAACTAAAATAATATTTTTATTTTCACAAACTCTGATTATTTAACGTAATAAAAATAAGGTCTTAATGTCTCTGGTTTATACCACAGATTAATATATCATGGAATAAAGCATGCTCTTCCTGATTAAGTATTAATCGTTTCGCAAAATGAGCCCTATTTGATCTTTAGAAAGCTGTCCTGCCTTCTACGGCTAATGTAGCACGTCCGAGCCGTGTGTGGTAACACCGTAATCGTCAACTGCGTACGACATTTTTTTTCTGCCATATTGATTCTTCAGTTTTATAATGTCAACTAGGTATTTGCAAAAAAATTAACGGCGAAAATTAAATCAACGACTTTTTTTACATGGAATTAGTTTTGTTCTATTTATAGCATCTTCATAGTCAATTCTTTACGCGGTATACACGCGCTTTTGTGACATCACCTTGTATTTTTGTATATATCAAAGAATAAATTAACCCTTTTCTTGACAAAATAAAAAAGGTGGTGGATTTAAAAGAATTGAATGTTTTAAACAGCATAAAAAATTATAACAAAAAATATTAAAAAGTAAATCTTATAAGATACATCGCCAAGAAAAGGGAATATCTATTGGTTGGTGTGAGTTAAGGTCACATAAACATGCGAGCAAAGATAATTGCGCTTTATTGTTTTACTAGCGAGCCGCCCTCGCTTCGCTCCAGATTAAAGTATTATAAACCTTCCTCTTGAATCACTCTATCTACTTAAAAAAACCGCATCACAATCCGTTGCGTAGTTTTAAAGATTTAAGCATACAAAGGGACATAGGGACAGAGAAAGCGACTTTGTTTTATACTATGTAGTGATTTAAACAATTGACATCACTCTATTAGTCAGTTGTAGAAGCTACGATGAATTTCAATGGACAAAACCGAGATAATATTACAAGGACCTTTACATACTTGCGGAATATATCTCTCAACAACAATACTCGCTCACCGCCTCGGCCGCCTACCTCACCGCTGATGACGTGTCATTATCGGCCCACACGGACAAATGACGGAAACTGATTTATCTACTACTTAGCCTTTCCCCACACAACATTGTTATTGTTACCTCCGCCTCTTCTAGAAACTCTAGTACGTTTAATTTTAAAAGATGTAAAAGTACAATAAAACTAATTATGAAACTCTATCGCTTCTTCGCTCTAATTTAAAAAAACTCGACATTTAGTTTAACAAAATGTGTAAAGTTGATATGTACCTACGTCGAAAAGATCAAGAAACTTAATAAGCAAAAAAATAGTAAAAACAAATTCTTTAAACTATCCAATAACGTTGCAAACTTATTATGAAAGGCATATTATGAATTACAAAAAAAATAGAAGGCCAATAAATATACGTAGTCTGAAAGAAGGACGTTTCAGTGCCAGGTCGTACGCGTCTCTGTCGTCGTGAAAAATGAATAAAATTGTATTTGGGCCACCCGCTGGCTGTCTTACAAGAGAACCGAACACGGACTGTTCACGATTAGACTACCTACCTTTTAAATCAACAGGCTTTAACTGTTCCTAAAAGCCACGTAATCCGTAGACATGAATGCAATGTTGTGTCTAAACATAGACCGGGTCTTGGTTGATCAGTTTGACCTTGAGGTGGGGTTATGGATTTTCTAGGTGACATGATAACTGGCCGGTTATCTCGACAAGTGTCTCAATTGAGCTCGCTTGCCGATAACCTGCCGCGGCCGAGCATGCCGTCATCGACCATTCTGCTCATACTTCACCGCTATACATATAGAACTACATATTTTTCGATAACTTTAACATTTGAATGCCCTAATGTAAAAACATATAAGTATAGTACAAAATCTGTATGTACAGACAGTCAAAATAAAATAAAAAATATTTCCTACCTACCCAAAGTTTCTTCGTCGTTCATCCACTTTTTTGCCGTAGTAGGTACCTACTAATGTAAGTAAACTACCTTATAATTTGACATGCCATTGTTATTTATACTGTAACATTATATCCCACTTCCCTCCAATATTATAAACGCGAAAGTTTGTATGGATGTGTGGATGTTTGTTACTCTTTCACGCTGCAACGGCTATTCCCTGGATTAACACATAGGCTACTTTTCATCCCGGAAAATAAAATTTACCTAGGTATTAACGATGATCGAAATCTACGTGAATGAAACCGCGGACAGAAGCTAGTTGAGTAATAAAATCTGAAATCTGAATCTGAATTATCCCTCGATTTTGGGCTGTAAACATATTTCTGCCCTTGACAGTATACTTTCTCGCGCTGGTTTCCGAACCTAAAAACGTTTGAATGGCTAAATTGGTTTTCAGAACCACCAGGTATGTATTATGTGTAACCAACTATTCATATGTCTACCAAAAAAAACTACTAACAATAGTTACAATACGTTTTTTCGTTTTGGCACAACAATGATACAAAAGGACTGACTAATGGTTGAAACTCTCCCCGCCCTCTTTTTGTTAAGGGGTTAAAAATGTCATGTAAATATCAAGGTCAACGCAAACAAACCTGCCTGGAACTAACATTATCGAAACATCATTATGATTATTGATTTTGCTCCACTAATACAACTTTAACACTAAGTAATGATTACGAGTACTTCATAGACACATATTATCACTACTTGTTAAAAAGTAAACACGGAAGGACCTTCCACAGTTATGAGCGAAATCTTTGTGAACAAACGTTAATTGATGGAAACATAAATAAATAAACGCTCGCGAACTGATTTACATGGGTATGCAAATGGACCGGGTGAATTATTGCTTACACGGCGGCAGACGACCATGTTAACGTGGAACGATGTTGCGGAACACGGGAGCATGTTGGAAAATAAAGTAATACTCGTGTTTAATGTATTGTTTTAATACAATTGAGCGTGTAATACCTACGTTTTGCTGATGTCCCGCTTAATAAATGACGAAACCGCTATTATACGTTTAGGAGTCAATTAATTGCGTTCGTATTAGGTCATGTTATTATTAACCTTAATAAAACCTTGATTATATGCTTACCCTGAATCTTACTAATAAATACCTACTTGTATTATAAATGCAAAAGTTTGGATGTTTGTTACTCAATCACACGAACGGATCTACTTAGTTGAAATTTAAATTATAGTCTGGAATTGCACATAGGCAAATTATCCCGAAAAAAGGGAATCCCGAGGGAATAGCAATAAACGACTTCAATGCGGATGGAGTCGCGCGCAAAAGCTAGTACCTATTGAATAAATCAACTAAAATAATTATATAAGTATTTTCAAGAAATATTATAGGTATAGGTATCTAAACAAAAACCCGAGTTAGAACTTCTGGACGAGTTGAAACGACAACACCGCCGTTGCAAAACCAAATAAATAACACAGCAATACACTCACCTGCTCGCAATGTGTCCTTGCAACTGCTCGATAACTTAATCAGTCGATTTTCAAAGTTAATACAGAGTTAATCAGAATATTAGTTTATTTACGTGACGTCGGTTTTCGATCAGCCGGAGCTGTCGTCGAGATGCGATCGCGCGGTCGTCGCGGTGCACTGCGGTCGAATGTATGAGCCGAGCGGACTGCTTGTATCGGAGTTCTCGATACGCGTGGGTGTGGGTGCTACGCGCCAAAACCGGTTGCCTTGGTTACGCGACGCTGAAATATAAACCTGCAGCGCTTCTGCAGCGCCTATACTTGATCTTACTTGGGATACTAGTATATTCTAAATGGTCGCTTTAAACATCACCATTTTGTTGTCACTTTTATATCGATACAGAAAAACTAAGACAAAACATAGCGATATAGAAACTATGCCGAATATAGGCCTAGCGCGACATTGGTGACCGAGTACTTCCCTGCTAATTTAGTCATTTGTGTGATTGTGACGTCATCTGTGGAGTCGAGCCGCATTGGAGTGGGAAGGCGTTTTCTCTGCTGTTTCGTGAGAAGCAATCGAATAGGGTAGAAGTTTCTGGTCGTACCTATGCCTAGTTCTCAAGTGAATTAAGTGCTAGAACCACGAATGATACCAAACTATGTTGTTCGTGAGTTGAATTGAATGATTAGATAGTCGATACGTATTTACTAGGTGATAACCTATCGCTAGCCTGTAGTTTTATTTGCCAACTGTTCATTCGTACGAATCTTCATAAGTATGGAAAGATTATTCATTAACTCGTTCTATAGAACCTATATATGGGATAGGTTAGGTTTGCGTTATGGCTAACCTGAAAAGTTTTAGAAAAAATATTTGAGTAGGTACTTAATGAAAATTTTACAGTTGGGAACGAACATTCGGGGTTGAGATAGGTCGCCATAGATACCTACTTAGGTACTGACCCAATGTACACACAGTACTTACCATGAGTTGCAATTACCGTACTCGCTAGCGAGTCGAATGCTCTGTCCCTCACAGAATTGTAGTAGATTCAAAGGGACAGAGCAGAGCATTAGAAGCTCTAGCGAGTATCGTAACTGTAACTAATGGTAAGGACACAGGTAAATAAATACCCTCAAGTTTCAAGTATCGAATGCAAATTGGCGTTACACACTCATAAAACCTTTCTCAATTTTATATTTTTACTGTGAAGCTGGTTGGTGGTGTATAACATAATGTACTAGGTACTCGTAGTTTTAGTATTAATTTAGCGATGTCAACATCTACGGATCTGTCAGTCTTAAAACTGGGTGTATGACTAAGAGTAGGTAGATTGATTTACCTTTAATAAAATAAGACCCCAGCCCTAATATGCTCCGAGCAAAACTTCTATGAAAACTGACACGAATATATGAAAATTCAATTTCTCCGTTTAATACGAAACTCTAATAGTTATTTATATTTAGCATTTCCGGCACTCACATCATAACGGCTTTTACAAAAGAGAACTCACAGTCTAAATTTTGGAATGGATAAGCGCAACGAAGGTGAGCAACGTTGAAAAATAATAATAGCCATTCATAAGCGGTCTTGTTTGTCCCCGTGTCCTCGTAACCGGTGGTTACAATATTCAATTATCTTCTTGACCTTAGTCCTTACTCACATCGGGTAAAGGATGTCCTTACCTCTCTCTCTGAAAGTCTTTAATCATGAATGGGCTTGTTCTCTCAAGATAAATTGTTCAAGATCATTCGATACCAATCAGTAATCGTTTTTAAATGGTACTGCAGTGTTGATCTATTTATCGCAGTTGACCCTTGCCTCATCTACGAGTTAAACCTCCCAAAGCCACGTTTTTTATGAATGCTTGACATTATAAGATACGTACTTACGTGTAATAGGTACATAGGTTAGGTTAGGTTCGTGTTTATATCAGGCCCGGGCGGCCAAAGCAACCTAGAAATAGAACTCCGTCGACTGTGTCAAGTTAGATTTTCGGAAAGGAAAAATAATAATAGTAGGGGAGCCCAGGGTGCTAAATCGGGATTTACTCGAGCGTCAAAGAGACCTATTGGATTACGAAGCTTAGATGATAAGAAGAAAAAAAAATCATATAATATATACACTTTCATCGGTGATGTGATGACGGATTATATATTATTCGTGAACGTTGAATTATTGCCTTCAAAATAAAAATAAAATTGCCACGCTCGAGAAAGTCGAGATGACGTTTTTTTTTACAAGTTTGTAACCCCCACCTACTTCTTATCGTCAATCGAAAATTGACAGATTAGTGGAATATACACTTTTTAGCATATAACTAACATAGGGTACGTTGAATTATTGCCTTCAAAATAAAAATAAAATTGCCACGCTCGAGAAAGTCGAGATGACGTTTTTTTTTACAAGTTTGTAACCCCCACCTACTTCTTATCGTCAATCGAAAATTGACAGATTAGTGGAATATACACTTTTTAGCATATAACTAACATACCCTATCTTAATCTGACGCGCTCAAGAATTTCAGATGATTAAATTTTTTTTACTAATCTTATCCTTTATCCTTGATGCGCGGCCTTGATACGGGGCTAATACTTGGTGGAGGTATTTAATGGGGTACTAGGTACTAGGTACCTCCCTGTATATTAATGTGCCGCGCTTTAGTAAATCCCAAAATCCCCTCTTGGGCTCCCCTATATAATAAGATAATTTACTTAAACAAATAAACGTCTTTTACCTAGTAACTAATAGCGGATGATAATGATGATGACCAAGTAATTTCACTCATACGGTGATAACGGACGCGGTAATGTGACGTTGGGATATAAATATTTATGCCACTTGTACCATGGGTGGGACTGATGGAACGAAATCTACTCAGTTGTACCATCATGGAACAACTCAATGGGACTAATGGCATAGACGGAATATTAAGTGTGTTCAACTAACCTCTTCCCGCCAAATCTTTTACTTTACTCTTAATTTTCCTAGTCATTCCTTTTCCTTCCAAATTCAACAATAGACCTTCAATTTCTTTGGAATTTTAGATGTACAGATAGGATGTAAGGCGATTGTTAGATTTTTCACTTTTACATCAAAAGTATCCCTATAATTTGTTTAGAAGTGAATGATTGCTGCGTAAGTAAGCAAACCTTGGTAGTGAATAGTGACGAAGCTCGGTACGGTAAGTCCGGAACCAGTTGATTGGCCAGCTCAGCCTCGCTCGACCCCCGCGCGCCGCCCCCGCGCCGCCAGTACATGAACTCCTTGTGTGGGTAACAATAGTTAGCAAAAAAAACTACCGATAGGGCCCAATTTCCGGAATAACAGTTTAAAAACATTAAGCAAATTGGTATATCCACACATTTGCTGCGCAAGCGGTGGTTTAAATTGGGACTTATTTCCTATACAACTGTGTCACTACTACCAAGTCTCACGAAATGGTAGCACCACTGATAATATGCGTCTTAAAGCGTTTTTATCTATCCCACTGGGTAGTGATTGACTACGATTTGTAAAAAGCGAAAAAGCTATTAACTAACGTAGTGGTGGGAACGTATGCAGGGCCTGCCGGAATACCTACCATCATCTTGTCCTTTAATCTACCGCCAAGCGGCAGTATTCGCATTGTTTTGTTCCGGTGTGCGGATAAGACAACCAGTGTCATAACTAGCATAGAGGCATTGCATCTTGGTCCTCAGGACTGACACCGCATTCACAGTCTATCTATGAGTCACAGATCCCACATACCATCAAATGGCTGTGTCACAGTGTAAAGAGTAACTAACAGTGGGCCGACGCCTTTGATGTTTGCGTAAATGCCGACACCGCACAAGGCCACAGTACTAACCTAGGGTTGTCACAAACTACACAACTGCCCAAAAAAGGAGGGTAATGTTTTTAGGTTTCATATATCTTCTAAATGCCTCAACAGTAAAGACATTATAGGCTATAGTTACAATTTTTACATCGTCTCGAGTGACGCTGGTTATTTTTTTAACTTCTTATGGAAGGGCGCTTCGTTACGTAACGCGTTACGGCGCCAGTTTGTTTGGCTTCCCTTTTTTGTTATTAGTTCGATTGCATTGAAATCGATATCTGAGAGTCCGTGGGGACTCCAAATACGGACCCGTAAATCAAATTCAAAAGAGTGGCCGCCATTTTGAACTTTTTTTTCTGGACCGATCCCAATGAAAATTGATGTTTGAGGGTCCCTGGGGACTACAAATACGGACCCGTAATTAGATTTACAAAAAGTAGCCGCCATTTTGATCTTTTTTGTGGAACCTCGAAAATGACACCCATATCATTATATTATTTGAAAAAATACGTCCGCCATCTTGTATTCCAAAAAAAACGTCATTTTCGTAACCAGCACCCCAAGGAACCTCGAAGATGACACCCATAGTAGTTATCAATTTTTCAGAAAAAGTAATGTCCGCCATCTTGGATTTCAGCATGGATATCTTTTTCGTAATCTGCACCCCCTAAAACCTAGATAATGACAACCATTATCATTATTTATAAAAATCATGTCCGCCATTTTAAATTTATTTAGAATCAAAAAAATTGAGAAAAGTTTGAATTTTGCTGGCAGGCGTCACGCTTTTACATCCGCCATTTTGTTTACGTTGGCATGTCATGACAAAAATGTTATAAATTAAGCACCATAAAATAATATAGGTATTTACCTTTCTTTTGAGTGTGGAAATTGTATCGTTATTATTTAATAATTATTTGCGCGAGAGGACGACTTGCATTCTCGCACTGCACATGTCGTATGCACCATTTTTTTCACACCAAAACTATTCAAAGCACGACACGCGTCAGCCCTGAAAAATATGTCCCGAGCTACTAACAATGGCGACGTATGCAACTCGGGCTCGCCCTACCCGCCCCTCGCCCCTCACACCCCGCACGATTGCCCTGTCTAGACGGCTTCGTCGGACGACTGTATTGGTTTCTAGGCTGTGGCTGTGTGCTCGTTTGCATTCTCCATGCCATAAAAAATGGGATTGTCAAAACTGACTAGGTACTAAAGTACATACTTTAGTACTTATTATTGTACCTACAGTACTAAAATGTTTTTAATATTATTACTTCACACAACATTATCAGTATACAGAAAATTAATGGTTGTGCAGTGTACCAGTACTTTAGTGTTAAAAAATCGATAACCATACACTCGGTTCTAATAATTCTAGCAAGGGCAGGAATCGTTAAGACTTAAAAGCATGACAATTTGTTTCAAAACGAAACTAAAAAATATGCAAACCACTTTCTGTAACATAATCAGTCCCCCCCGAACTCGGAGAGCAAAAAAACATGTTTTCATTTATATTGGTTTGCTCTTCCGAGCCGATACAAACACTTTGAACAGCTTTTCAACTTAGTGTTTGTGAATCGAATTTACACCACAGCACAGTACACACTAACTTAACACAATGTATCTTGTTGACACACTGCTTTGTGTAAGGTAGACTGTGAAATGCAATTAATAAAACGAATTGGTGTAAAATTATTTCAGCTGATACCAAAAACCAGGCATCGTTTAAAGGCCGAACCCTATATTCAAACCGCGGATAGATAGCCTTACCTCGGATTAAAATTTGACACTTTTGTATGGGTAAATGTCAAATTTCAACCCGAAGTAGGTAAGCCTTATCTATCCGCGGTTTGAATATAGGGTTCAGCCGTATGTGAATATGTATTGCTGTCAATCATTATAATTTAAATGTGTCATTCAAGACCATTTTACGGGACGTTTTAAAAAAAACTGTACATAGTTAAGGGCTTTAATTAAAACAAAACTTAATCGATTTCTTTGTGTAACTTTTTTTTTAGTGTACCTCCCCTACACGTAACGTTGGGATGTATTATTTTTTTTCTCTTCTACCCTATAAATAGTGTGGGGTGTCGTTCGATAGGTCTTCAAAAATATTGTGGATCCGTTTATGAAATATTAAGCTTTAAGTCGTCCCTACGTCCCTGATTTTAAACCTCCTTTGTCTGAAATGACGTGGGGTTGTGATGAGTGGGTTCTATATTTTAAAACTAAACTCATATTTCCCTCGGGAGTCATAAAAATCCATTACACCCTAGGTAGGTAAAACTAACTAAGGTACCGGAGGCATATAAAGCCCACCTTAATGTAAAATGTAATATTTTAAAGCAGGGATGGCTGAAGGAAAAAAACACATAGAATATAGACTCTTCATTTAATTACTTATACATAGAGACGAATTATTTGTAATATATCTTAATAATACTCAAAATAGCATAGTCATTTTAATATGCCCATTTTGGGCCTTTTTAAACTATGTGCTGCTATTATGGCCCATTAAAATAATCAACATTAATAAACATTTTCGAACTTTCTAACGAATCAACATTTAGTGTCATATTTGTTATGACATTTGAGATCACAGAATCAGCAGCAGCAACTTAATATTTTTTTAAAAATTACCATGGGCCTTATTTTACTTATGAACACAAAAATAATCCACATTTTCATAGAATATTCATTAAAAAACAAAACAGTAACAACTTCAGCTTAAGCTCAATCAACATAATATGTTAACACCAAAAGCTATAAAATCTAACACATACAAAAAATACCTCCATTTTTGTGGGCCTTATTGCACCCTATAAAATATAAACCAAGTAAATAATTATATAGCTAACTTATACTATACTTTAAGAACTTTAATTTAGGAACTAAGTTTCAAATCAGCCTTCTGTACGAGATCAAAAATGATACTTATATATTATAACTTTTTAAATTACGTACTTATGTGGAATACTAAATAATTAACACATAAGTGTTTAAACGCAATCAGGGCATACAAAATCTTCTAGATCATCTAAAGTCAATCCTACACATTCTTCATGGTACCATTTAAGACATCTTTTACAACTTCTTATATCTTCTTGTTTTTCGAGTTTACATCCATGACAAAACCATTTATCTACAACTTTACTTTTTTCCTTCTTTTGTTTCTTCTTTACTATTTTAGTTTTTTGTTTCTTAATGTTTTCTTCTTCTTTTTTATTCTGCTTAGTCACTTCCTTGTTTTTTATGGTTGTTACTTTAAGTTTTTGTGCCTTAATATTTTTTTCTTCTTTTTTACTCTGCTTGGTTACTTTCTTGCTTTTTTTGTTTGATACCTTCTCGTTTCTTTTTGGTCTATTCGGGTTCCCTTCCTTGACATTTTCTTTCCTTTTCTCAAATAGGTCTTTTACAATTCTCTGGCCCTTGTAGTTAATAGCTTTACGTCGTGGCTGAGATTTTACAACACAGAAGTTAGGGGTTGGAATCAACTCTTTAAAATTTAAAGAGAGCGTTTTTTTTTACCTAAAATAAAGAAACTAAAAAGAAATAAGTAGTGTTTATAAGTATTCAACATAAAATGCAATCCGGAATCATAATAATACAGATCCGGATACTTCTATTAAAAATGGATTCGGATTGAAATCTTTATGCACAAGGCAAAAAAACACTCCTTATTTCGTCTTAAAATAAGTACTTATATGTTTTTGCTTATGTGTCTTCGACATTTAGTTTCAAATGGGTATTAAAGCCCAGGCCACCCAGGCCTTAATACCCTCAACATCATAGGGCCTTATTAGCCTAAGCACATCATTCAAGAAAAACGACCATATTTAATATAAAAATATGCAATAGATCATAATCTTACCTTTTTCCCAACAGTTGAATTAACCAGTAGCACGTTGAACTTAATAGAAATGAAAATTTAGCAAAACAGTCTTATTTAAACGTCATCGAAAATTATTCAAATTAATAAGAACACTCCCCGCGTGTAACCGCACTGGTTGTTCGGCCGCCACTGACAAGATGGCGGCGCGTACGAAGTGAAGCGACGTTGCCAGATCGCTGTCTGTGAAATATCTATGTGTGCGTAAAACCGTTTGGCGAATTTTATATCGTAACAGTAATTTTTGCCTAGTGGGCTTTATTTGCCGCTGGGCCTTATATGCCTCCGGTACCTTACTCTATACTACTCTCTCTGCGTGTAATAACACCCTTCACGAGCAAGCATGTTTCATAGAGCCATTTACTGCTTAAGACCTACATTAGAAATAGTGTAAGTTATTTTTTTTCAAAACAACCGGGTTCGATTCCCGAGCTGAGTACAGGTTTTTTTTAAAGTATGATTTGCGTTTTTCTTCTTATTAAAACCGATGGCATGGTTTCTAAGAACAGATCTTCGTATGTCTTATAGTTTCAGAATTTCCCGTACTGACCGATTTAAATGAGACATCATGAATATAGATATCGTTTTTCTCTATACTTTACAATGATTTTTGAGAGAAAAATGATACCAGGGCCTCTATTCAACTGCGTTATAACGATATCGTTTTTGACCTGTTTCCGTATTGTCAACGTTTTGATAACTCTTATGTCATTTACAATAATGGCGACTGTGACATAAACGATTCTTAAACGTGTCAAACACGATATCGTTTTAACGCACCTGAATAGAGGCCCTGGTCTCGGATTCTACGATACGACGTAATAACGATATCTTATTTGACGTGTTTTCGTATTGTCAACGTTTTGATAACTCTTATGTCATTTACAATAATGGCGACTGTGACAAACGATTCTAAAACATGTCAAACGCGATATCGTTATAACGTAGTAGAATAGAGGCTTAGTGGTATCATTATCCTTACTAATATTACAAATGTGAAAGCGTGGATGTTTGTTACGCTTTCACGCAAAAACTACTTGACGAATCATCATGAAACTTTGTACACATATTCTGGGAGGTACTAGAAGTAACATAGGATACTTTTTATGAAAAAAAAAAGTACAAAAATAAAATTACTTAAAATTGTCAAGCAACAAAAAAATGCAGCGGGCGAAGCCGCTGGCGGGTCGCTAGTGAAATATAAACTCGCTCACCGTAATTTATGCAAATGCAAAAAAACACCAATTATGCAATAATGTATTTCAAACACAACAAATAAACACGTCTAAATATCAAGCATTTCTTCCATGCGTATGGAGTAGGGCACGTCGTGCACCGAGGTCCAGTTGACGGTGTTGGAGCGGCCGACCACGTCGGCCACCATTTGCTCCCGGAACTCCTGCCAGCGACGATCTGACACAAACTCTTTGAACAGCTGCTTTTTGGTCGGAATCTGTCGGGTAAATCAAACTGGACTTGCAGGTATCGCAGTTTCAGAGTACAGTCAAGGACTTTAATTGTTGTGCCACTATGGAACCCAGTCATAATTAATTTACGGTCTTATAGTTTAACTGTCACCGCTGATTAGGTAAATGATACTTGATGGAGTCATATCACGCGAAAACCAAACCAAGTCGATGTTATGGTAGAGGTTTTTCGCACTGGTATTTTAACTGGTATTTTTTGGCAGAGCGAGGAGGCCAAAACGCCAAAAATAAATTCGAATATGAGAGAAATATCCATGAAACGTACGTAGAAAAAATAAAGGCTCCGGCTCGTAATGACCACGTTCCTAAAATAAACACTATCAAGTGTCACTGTTTTTGAGCCTGCAGTCATCCATTAAGTATATTCGGTGATGATCGGTGGTCGTGAGCGTGACTAAGTAAGCAATATTTTCATCTTATTTTACCGCACCTATATTTAGTAACTTTTCTGCACATTTGGCAGGTACAGCATCAAGAAATACGTAGCTTATTTCTTGTTATTGTACCTAGCTTATACCAGATGCATACGGAACCAAGAAGGTGTCGAAGCTGCTTTAGCAGCTTATATAATGCAATAAAATTCAACGTAGCACAAGCAAACAACAAATTGCAAAAAATATATCAACAAAACGCTATTTAGTTTATACCTTTTTTTATTGTGGTGATTTCTTCTTCGCACTATACGGCTATAAATTATATTCATGCAAAATCACGAAACACGCAGCCTCGTTTACTCTTTGACATTCGATGGCTTTTGATCTGTTACGTTATAGTAGTATAGGCATGCTATTAACAAAAAAAAACATTCAAACTCCGTGGCGAGAGTTTGTGTGTAACTTATCTGACTATACATTCAAAATGAGTAATGAATAAACCTTTTTCTCAAGATAATGCTCTATACGCGACCAGATGTTGGCCGTATTCCTCTGCAGCAGCCAGATCTTTGGCAGCAGCATGCAGCTGACTGGCGTGAGCGCCACAATACGTCGATCGCGCATGTTCTCCCCGAACCCGAAGCTTGACCCAGGGTTCAGCTGGATCACCTGTAGACCAGCAAGGAATTCAAACAAGCTGGGTACAAATCGTGGCGGCTCAGACTGAGGCATGTTAGCCCCGCGCGGCGAGCTGCTCGCCAGCCAAATTGCTGCACAAAAACATGCGCGGGTGAGGCAGCGTGCTCGCCGCGAGCCGACATTTCAAAACGGCGTCGGACGCGATGACAGCCGCGGCTGCATTTATCATACTTCACCGAATTATTAACAAAATGAAGAAGAAATAGCCTCGGTGGTAAAACGGCTCAGCAACTTTATCAAATATGTACGCGCCTCCACGCGCGATCCACGTCCAAATTACGCGAGGCACGCACACTGAGGCGCCTTTGAGCGCGCGCTGCTCGCGCACAGCGCGTCGGAGCGTACGAATTTGACCAAAATAGGTGAGCCGTGCGTGCCGAGGCTGCTCTAATTCGTACCAACCTTAACAAAAACCCAGCATTAAAATCCCGACTTTCCCTGCAGCATCAGGAAGTTCTATTATAGCCTATGGCACCTCTTGGGTGAACTGATCCAACAATAATCCGCACTTTAAAAGTCGTCAAGGCGTTTAGCCAATACGAGGCCACGAAGAAACTGGATACAAACATACTTACATAAGCCCAAAATAATTACCTCCTTTTTGGGTAGATGCCAATTGAGAAACTGACACAAACTTTTTTGATGTAGAAATTATGGTTGGCTTGAATTAATAATGTAAGATGTACTTAGGTATTATTTTCATAGCATATTATTGAGCGGTCTTTTTAGCACACGAATTTTAACCTTGATTTTGTAATTTTTACATTAATTGTACTTATATATATAGGCTACTGATAAAATCCATTCGGGCGAACCAACGTAGAAGATACGAGTCCTCTTTACACAGCAGTATTTTACAACAACATTTGTTCATTCTAATCTAAAGGTAGCTTCTCCCTTGAAAAATAATCCAAACCTGCATGAAGTAAGTGCGCAAATTAGGAGGACGCCGTTGAACATCAACTTCTGGAACGCTCATTCTGAAAAATTAGAATTTCATACGTGAGTAACAGAAACGAATCAAGGACTTCTTAATACCATTTCCTTATTCATCCGCAATATACATTCAGCGCAAACATCGGATTTATCCATCTTGAGTCACGGCATAAGAAACTAAATACATAGGTACACGTAATGTACCTAGTTTGCGGTGCTTTTCAGACTGAATTGACATCAAATGACATGGCGTCGCATTACTGCGTGGTTAAATTGCAATTGCCTCAACAACCCTGAATAGTTGAAACGAGCGATAATTAAAGCGAAAAATTACTAGGAGAATAATTATAAGGTCGGGAATTCGGAACATGTACATGTCATGCTCAGTCAGACCCTTTGATCCTAACCGATCATGACATGCCAGGCAGCAGTGGTAAAAGCAAAATCCCGGAATACATAAAAACAGAAATCAAAGACCAAACCTTTCTTAATAAATTGAAATTGTATGTAATAAAAAACTACTACAAAATTGACGAATTCTTCAACGATGGACAAAGAAAAATCCTTATAATTTTATTTCAATTTGTGCGTAATTTATTATGATTGATTTATTGACTTAACCTTAATTAGATTTATGATTTTAATGCAGCATTTCGAATTTAACTGTAAACCTTTTACATTTTATTTTAAAATTTGATGTTATTTATTAGACATTTGTTTAAAACATAGGTTTTATGACATTAAGTAATTAGTATGATTAGGTATTAGTCAATAAGATATTGCAGTGCCCTGACAGGGTATCAAATACCTACTAACGGGTGATAACAAAAAAAATAGAATTATTTGCAAAGCTGTAAAAAAACACTTATGTAACATTTTATCAAACTTTTTCATAGTAAGGTTATATAATACACATTTAACTTTTTACAAAATAATCAATGAACGTTACAATAAGGCCCGTGATCAGCTGTTCGACGCAGTTTTGACATAATGCCCGAACAAGACCGTTGGACGGCATTTTTGTCCATTTTTCGCACACAAGTTTTGATCCTTTTAATTAGTTCGGCACAATTTTCTGCTCTCCAATTAAATTTGTAAACCAGACTGTTCAAATGACCAAAAAAATTTTCAATAGGCCGACATTGTGGAAGGTTTGTGGGATTTCGGATTTTCGATACAAATGGCACATTATGGGATTCCAGGAATTGCAATGTTTTTTTGGCGTAATGCGACGATGCCTTATCTGGCCAAAATACATATTCTCCATCAGGGTGATGTTGGCGAATAAACCGTTGAAGTATTTTTTTCAAGCATTCACTCTCATATACTTTTTGATTGACCGCTAAACCACTAGGTTTGAACCACAGTTTTGACACACCT
Source organism: Acleris holmiana (assembly GCA_949316455.1). Taxonomy (NCBI): domain Eukaryota; kingdom Metazoa; phylum Arthropoda; class Insecta; order Lepidoptera; family Tortricidae; genus Acleris; species Acleris holmiana. The sequence goes on from OX438768.1 coordinate 12,524,691, forward strand.
TTATCGGAAATAGCCACATAAAGCATAACTTTCTGCTCAAACTTGTGCTTATACTTGTGTTTTATATTGTCTGGTGTTGTTGAAATATTGCTGGTATAGTACCGATCATTTCCAGGTACTTATATGGGTTTTGCTCAAAGGGAAATAACTTTCATCATCCAAAATAAACGATTTTCCTCTGTAATTTCTAACCATCCAGCGGCATTGTGACATAATGTTAGATTTTTGCTGATCGGTGTATTCCGGTGCCCGTACCTTCTTGCGGCACTCCAAACCCACCTTTTTTAAAGACCGGCAAATGTACGGTTGAGAACATTTAAATACTTTCGCGGCATCTCGTTGGCTTATGGAATCACTATCATTGAAAGTGGTATGGAGTTTCTTCAGTCTTCCCTTGGTCATTATTTTAGCTGGTCGGCCGCTACCACGTTTGCGAGCTGTCGTCAAGGATGCAAGAATTCTATATATAGTAGAAACTGATACATTTTCTTTGGTAAAATGATCTACTGTGTACTTTTTCCCCATGTTTATATTTTTATTATAAAAACTAGCGACCCGCCAGCGGCTTCGCCCGCTGAATTTTTTTTTTTATGTCACTTAGGGGTATGAAAAATACATGTTGGCCTATTCTCAGACCTACCCAATAGGCACACAAAATTTAATAAGAATCGGTCGAGCCGTTTCGGAGGAGTATGGGAACGAAAACTGTGACACGAGAATTTTATATATAAGATGTTCTTGTTTCGACGTCATTTTGACAATTATAAATGATTGAAAAAATAAAACAAATGAAAATCAAGAATCTCAAAAGAGGTAAAAATAACCTCATGAACAACTTTTTTGTCTATGACAATAGATATTTTTTTTAAGACTACTGAAAATGATTCTCATTTTTTTGTTATCACCCGTTACTAACCCAACTTACTAACCACATTTATAATTGTAATGAACTTGATAGCAATAAATGATTCTATGATTATATGACTATAAAATGACCGCATCTGCCCAATGACCCAAACACTTGCACTAAAATAGGCTGTGACCAGCATTAAAAAATATGATGAACTTTTCTTTTATGACGTCTCACCTGAGCGATGTTCTACCAGTATCTAATGAACCCATTATGACGCGGGCCTTGCTCTCTGAGCTATCTCCGCTTGCCCTGTTGTCCATCCTAACGTTAGAATCACTGCCACGACCGCTCTCTCGCCTGGAAATCCCACGCCTCATACTGGATTTTCGTAATGCGGCTATAGAAATAGGAGGCTGTGCTTTTTCCCCATCCTCTCTCGCTACAGCACTGTCAGAAGCCTCCTTTGTCTCACTATCACTGCTCTTGTTTAAATTTTTATAAGCTCCAAACCATTTCTGCTCAAAATCCTGTTCACTTTCTTCTGTTGGTACCTGAAAACAATAATTAGCTATAAACTACTTATATAAATACGGCAAGCTGAAAACTAACTAAGAAGTGGTCGTACGTACATAAGGATCGTAAAGTGTATAATAACTATGTTTTAGATGCGTAGTAACAATCACTTGCAAAGATTCTATCATCTGACAGCGACCTGACAAAATAAAGTAGACAAAATTCGCCACTCCCACGCCGTCTCCTAATAGAGTTTCATTTGGCAAATAAGTCTTCATCTTTGCTACTATACAGCCTTCGCGTCTGGCCACCTGTTGCATTAAAATTAATTTATATTAATCCCCGTTTTTTAAACAATTGTATTCAAAATATTATAAATATTTATAAGGTTACCTCATCAAGAGCATCAAAATAAGTGAATGCTGACATAGCCCTTCGTACTTCATCCCATTGTTTTTGCACAGACGCTTGCAGTACATTCTTAAAGTCCTCTTTCATCAGGGCTAACACCTCACAGTGACCTGGGGGCCAAAACAAAGTGAGAAAAACCTTTTACCCGACCAGAAATACAAGTCCGACACTCAAACACTTGCTAGCGTACTTGGTTACTAAGCTACACGTCTAACAAATATCGACCTTTTAGCATGAAACGAGCGCCAACATTTTCAGGAGGGATTTTTTTCATTAACTAATGTTAAGGAGAAACTGTTTTGGTTAGTAATAGTAATTCTAAGAAGAACTGAAGAACCGAATACTTTAATTACAAGAGACGAGGAGACGTAATTAAAAGCTGGTATACCAAATTTAAGGAATATCGATCCCCTAAAACGCAAGGGGGACCCCGCACTTCACTAATTACCTTTGTTGTAATTATTCTGAATTCTGATACGTTTTCTTGCATTAATTCAATAAACAGTAGCATTTTATGAAGCTATCGTAAAATGCTATACATTATAAAGTATTATCATTATTGTACTTAGGAATAAGTATCTTTTGTACTAAAACTACTAAATGTAATGTAATAAATAAATAAATAAAAAATAAAAAAAATAACCAGTTAAAGTGCGATAACTCATAAAACGTCTTTCGGGTTCGGGTAAAGTCTGTTAAGTGCGAGTGGGAGAGAAATACCATCGCACAGTATGTTAAGCTGGGTACGAATCTGATACACGTCCAAATTACGCGAGGCACGCACACCGAGGCGCCTATAAGCACCAAAAGACCGACTCTCGACGGCTCGCCGCGCGCCGCTCGTGCGCTGCTCGCGCTTATAGATTTTTGACGTATAAAACTGACCAATCAGTACCACGTGAACAGACAGTTTTTAAGTGTAACGTACAATTATTTAAAAGACTTGCAATGTTTGTATGTACCTATGTATGTTTGGTTCAAATCTTCCTTGCACTTCCCGAGGACCGATGGAGGTAAAATTTGGTAACCAACGTAACTTCAATGATAATACAAAAATATGGCATTATCGAGCTTGTCTGATGCCAGGATCTCCGCGATATTCAAAGTAGACCCACCGTGTTTGGACTCATTAGGTTGGTCTTGACTCTTGTTAAATAACTTTCCAAAAAAAAAGTACAGGCGGCAACAAAAGCTTGTACCATTAATTACATTTCTGACCGAAACTCTTTTATTTAATGTGTATTAATTTATATACGTACACTACTTAAGTACCTTGTGATATTATTTACTTTTAAGTACAGTTGTGTTACATGGTTTAAACAAATCGGTACAGTTTCTTGCGGCGCTTTCTTCAATAATGGTCTTGTCCGAAGCGCTGTTAGATTCACTCCAAATTACCAACGTATTAAAGAGCCCTGATGCGGCCAATTTAATTAATACATTGTTTAATTTATTTTAATCTCACGTTAAATATCTGTGTTAAGGCGGAGTTAGCTAAAATAACTACTAGGTATTAACTAATAAGTTCAAAGCTAACCATTCGTCGTAACAGTAGCAGTTCGAGGTATATTGTGAAGAAGCGACACTTCCCCGAACATGTCTCCCTGGTGCATCATTCCGATGTCGATCGAAACGTACTGCTGGATCAGCTCGTCGTAGATCATCTGACTGACGGTCACGTCACCGGTCAGAATGAAGTACAGCGCATGCGCCTCTTGATGCTGGCGGACTATGACGCGATTGGGACCATAGTATTTGAAGTATGTCACCGCTGCCAGTTTCCGTTTCACATGCTTTAAGGAAATTATAATTAAAATACCAAATCATCTTTAGGTACAGTCACGAGCAATAATATACAACATTGCGCTTAAGAATATCTGACACGCTCTTATGCCTCCAATAATACCTAAGTAAAGACGTGTCATATATTTTTGAGCCCAATATTGGGTAACATATTATTGCTGGTGACTGTACGTACATTTCTATAGCTTATACACTTCTAAAGAATCATAATAATGTTATTTCGTTGGGATGAATAAATATTAGCATTCACACCCAACGGCCTTAACTAGAATAGGCAACTGAAGTTTTTTATTACGTTAGTCACCACATAGTCAAGAGTGGTTACAACCACCAAAAATAATGATTTCTTTTTATTGAATGCGGGATTTCCGGGATTTTTTTAATAATACATTATCATACATGTTTTTAACATGTCATATTGAGTTTAGTAGTTAGTATTAATTTCCACGTATTATAAAAAAAAACCGGAAAAATAAATCATTTTTTTGGTCGTTGTAACCACTTAGTTACATCCTCCCGCGAAGTTTAGGCAAATAGGCACTGCCTTTTCCGAGCCCTGCTTATTAAAGTTGTAACTTGTTCGGATAATATGACATCATATTTTAGTGTGCCAAGCTCTCCCTCTATACTATAATGAAAGAAACCACAACGACTATCGTGAAACTGGAAGTCGCCTTACCCGTTTTGGAGAGCCATACTTAGTCCGTGAGCGCGTTGCGTTTGTGCCGGCCCTGAAGGGCTTCTTCCGAGCCTACAACTCGCGACTATTTTTTACCAGCTACTTTATTCTCTAACACATATTTTACACCTTTAACAATCCCGCTCAGATATTATGTATTAGCTTTGATAGTATCTTTAATAGAAGCGGGCTAGCAGAGCTTATAGAAGAGAAAAATTAGTATGAAATTCAGACTGATACACGGACGGACTAGCGACGGGCGTTCGCTAACTAGCGTTTCGATTCGTTTGGTTTTTTAACCAATCGCGTCACTGGTAGATCACGTGACTTTTCGTATCACATGACTTCCCAGTGACGCGATTCGTTAAAAACAAAACGAATCAAAACGCTTGTTAGCACTACAAATGTTTTTTTTTTGGTATTTTATTATGAAAGTGGGGTTTGAAGTTGGAAAACTCTATACACATATACATCTATTTAGAAATGTATTTATAATTAGAATTATCAAACACAACTTTGGGTAAAATAAATAAATACAAAACAAATATTAAACCTTAAATAAATGCAACATTATCTTATTTAACGACCCACTTACTTATAATTTAGACTGTTAAACATTTTTGCAAGTAACCGATAAAGGTAGTATTAATAGCTACTTGGTTGTACCTGCATTAAAATTAGGTTTAAAAGTGGGATTTAACTACTCTAATATACTATTATACTTAGCCAAGCTAGAAAAAAACTTTTAAAAGATTAAGTAGCCAAATTCAACTGTAAAATTCAAAGCAACCTGACGATTAGGTATCTTGAAACTAAATAGGTGGAATAGCCCAACGGGATGATCTAGAAGAGTCATGACTTACGTTAGGATATCGCTTAAAGCACTTCAATCCTCCCAAAATTCGGTAGAGATACTGTTTTTCTTTTTCAGAGCGGTCTTGAGCATTCATATTCAATAAAGCCTTGTCCTGAAAATCATATACTGCAATGGAAAGTGTGGCATAAAAAGTTCCATTGACTACTTACGAGTAACAGCTGAAACAGAATACCTACCTGCGGAGTAGGCAAAGTACTATTTTAACAGTTTCTAGCATGATGTTATTAGTTAGGTATAATTGCCTACCTACTTAATGCAAATCAGTTAATGTCACAACACGAGTTGTTATTTTGTTGCATATGAAAATGTTTATTGTGTATCTATCTTTTATCCACAAAACGGCGAAAAACTCGTTTGTCGCTATTCTCATAGAAATATACCAATTTTCAAGGATAAAAACCGTCTCTCATTTCTTCGGACACGGCAAAACAAAAATACACACACACGGCATGCTGATATTCCATTTCGACGTGAAACAAGAACCTACGAGTATATTGTGTAGTATTTGTATTGCCATAGGTAGGTGTATAGCTTTGTTAAGAATTCAAAATATAAAATGTTAACGAATATACTAGCGACATCTAACGTTTATGTTCAGCAACTGTTTCTTCTTTGCTTTTGATCTGACGGCTTGCTCGACCCGCCGCTTCACGTCGTCCACACCCTCGTACTGATCAACGCCCTCTATAAGCCAATATGTATTATCCATAACAAGCCGCCCTAGTGCTCGGAATTGACATTTGGCGCGAAATTTTTTTCGCATCAGTTCTTCGGGGTCCTAGTGAACAATAATAAATTGACCTGTTAGATAACAAATTTTATATTAACAGTTCGCCCTAATAGAGATCTCACGGTTTCCGTCCTAACTCCAAAACCCTGATCCTGCTCATGTTTGAACTTAAAAATTGTATTTGCTACGACTAGGTACCTGCAATGCTCTGGATTACCAACCAGTGATATTTTTAATAGGTTTTTTTGTACATACTTACAATTTCTTTCTTTCCACCTCTACCTGCCATGATTATTTTGTTTTAAGTAAACAGCTGTAGATGAATATAACAAAAAACGCTACGGCAATTCAATTGCAAAATAATGGGACACACAAAAATATGTTTTGTTTTTTTTCAAGTTTTTGACTTTTGTTGACAATTGTATATAACTGTCTTTTGCAACAGCGTGTGAAAGAGGTTCATATTGATGGCTCAAAAAAAGAAGCTCGGGTAGTCTCTGTGGAAAGTCGATTAGACCCATAGACAAAGGAGAGAATGGAAAAAGGCGGGAAACCATAAAACTTGGCGGGCGCGTTTTTTGGTTAATTTTAGTAATTATAAATTTTTTCGTGTATATTGGATCAGATAAGTTTTAAAAATTGTAAATATTTCTTTATTTGTATATGTTTAGTGTTTTTAGTGTATAATTGTATGGTAAGTGTGTAATTTTAATTATGGACGAGAATGAGCCCCCAGACCCTGGGGGCACTGAAATTATAGTACCTCAACCAGCGAGTTTTGTAACAATTTCAAATGAATCAAGTATGGATACAGATGCGTCATCAACACAAACAAAGACTCGTTTGAAACGCTCTCGCACACAAAAAATAATTTGCAAGCATTGTCAAAAAAAAAAGACAAAACATAGCAGTGATGCAAATCCTAAGGGTTGCAAATGCGACAGCGACTCAGACGGTCAGCAATCTAAAGTAATTAAAATAGACGAAATATCACAACCTAATTCTCAACGTTATCCTGATTCGGCCAATTCCTCTTCTGCAGACCCCTCACAAAAGTTGCCGATTGGTAGGACTCAATATCAGTTCACAGATTGTGCTCCATATGTTGTACACATACAACGTATTGAGGTATCGCCAAATGATGGTACCACTTTGCACCCGGTTACCTTTGGTAACTTCTTAAGGAAGTTTAATTACAAAAACATAATCAATGGTAGTGTTAAACGGATTGGCAGAAATCGCGTAGCCATGGCCTTTTCTCACTTTGAGCAGGCAAATTCATTCATTTCTGATGCCACACTGACTTCACATAAGTTAAAAGCATTTATTCCCACTTTTAATGTGACAAGGATGGGGCTTATTCGTGGTGTACCTGAGGACTGGAGTCCTGAGGAAGTCAAAGATAATATCAATGTGCCCATAGGTTGCGGTAACATCATTAAAGTACGTAGGTTAAACTTTAAAGTAATGTCCTCTGGGTCCCCTGTATGGAAACCATCACAATCTGTGGTAATAACTTTTGACGGCCAGGTTTTACCGAAGCGCGTCTTTATGTGCTATAATTCATTATCAGTAGAGCTGTACATTTTTCCTACAATACAGTGTTTTAACTGTTGCCGCTTTGGGCACACTAAAACTCAATGCAGGTCAAAGCCTCGTTGCTTTAAATGTGGTCAAGGCCATACAAGCAACTCTTGTGATATTGAACCCGAGGATGCATCCTGCTGCTTATGCAGTGGGCATCATTTTGCCATTAGCCGGTCCTGCCCTGAATTAAACCGACAAAAAGAAATTAAAAACAGTATGGCACACAATTGTATCTCCTATGCTGAGGCATTAAAATTACACCCCCCAGTAGTAAGATCATATGCTGAAGCAGTGTCTCATCCTCAAATTGCACCTCATAATGAATCCTTTGTCAGTCATCCAATTAATAAATCATACAAAAAAACAGTATTTTTAAAACCAAAGTTGCCACCTACTTTATCTAAAGGGTACGATCAGAATGCTCACAAGCAGTTGATTAGGGAGTACAATTTACCCTCCCCTTCTAATGGCTGTGCACTTAAAAATAATAACACTGAGATTTCCAATAATAAAACATTACAAGAAATAATAACTGCTTTAATAAATTTTCTTACTGAATCAAGTTTAAATTCAAATTCACCGACCAACGTTGCCCCTTTATTAGAAATTTTGACCAAATTCTTTTCTACCCAAAATGGACAATCTCCTAAAGATTGTTCAGTGGAACTGTCGCAGCATCATAAATAAGAAAAGCGATCTGCTTTTCTTATTGAATAAATATAATCCTTTTGTTGTAGCTTTACAAGAAACATGGTTAAAGCCAGAGTTTTTTTTTAAAATCTCTGGTTTTTCTGTGTTGCGTGAAGATAGATCTGATGGGTATGGCGGAGTAGCCTTGCTCATCAATAAATCCTTTCCTTTTACCTTATCACCTCTTCCCCCTCACAGCAATGATTATTCTATTGTTGCAGTGCATGTAAATAATATTTTAATTATATCCATTTATATTCCTCATCCATCTTCTATCATCTTTAACGAAATCAACAGTATCTTGTCATCACTTTCAAGACCATTTTTACTCCTTGGTGATTTGAACTGTCACCATCAATCATGGGGTAGTGCAGCGTCAAACCATTTTGGTGAGGAGCTGTTAAACATTCTGGATGCTCAAAATCTCTGTTTTTTAAATACGGGTAGTCCAACAAGAAGAACGGAACCAAGTGTTTCTACTAGCGCAGTCGACCTATCTATTTGCACTCCTGACTTAGCTTCAACCATGTCTTGGCATGTTCTCGCATCTACTTTTGGTAGTGATCATTTCCCCATAGTGATTTCTCTTCCAAATCATCCTTCGATCAATCGATTAAAGCGGACATCACGTTTGAAATACCGTCTTGAGAAAGCAGACTGGCATCAATATAGTTCGGAAGTAGAAAAAGGAGTTACTTCTCTACCACTTATAACTCCAGGAAATGAGGTTATTTGTGCTGATAATTTTACTAAAATCTTGATCGATGCGGCGGACACCACGTTTCCAATTAAAAGGATGTCTAGTAAGTTGCCTTCACCTCCTTGGTGGGACCGGGAATGCACTGTTGCAATAAAATCCAGAAAAGAAGCTGAATTGAAATACACAGCTGATATGACGTTTGAGAATCTGTCAAACCTTTCTAATATTATTGCTAGTACAAAAAAACTCCTTAAAAAGAAAAAAAAACTCAGCTGGAGAAATTTTTGCTTATCAATTTCACCTAATACTAGTCCATCGACTGTATGGGAAAAAGTTAAGAGGTTCAGGTCAGCATTTAATGATAATGGGATTTCTGTTCTCCCTACTGTTCTGGCAGACCAGTTTTTGGATAAACTTGCTCCGGCCTTAGCTCCACAACGACTAGCTTTATATAGTCCTACTCCTGTAATCGGTGTAGGTCAACTGTCCAGTATAGAGTCCCTTTTTTCTCTTCAAGAACTAAAAGGCGTATTATGCGGATTAACTGACTCTGCCCCTGGCAAAGATGGAATTCCTTATTCCTTCTTAACAAACATCAGTGATAGATCGCTTAATTACTTCCTTAACCTCATTAATTCTATTATGATTACCGGTAACGTTCCTCCATCTTGGAAAATCCAAACAATTCTGCCTATTTTAAAACCAAACAAACCTTCTACAGATGCCTCTTCATACCGACCTATAGCCCTATCTTCTGTTCTATTAAAATTGGCGGAACATTTAATAAAAAATCGCTTAGAGTGGTATATAGAATCAAATGGACTGTTAGCTAACAGCCAATTTGGATTCAGGCGGGGTAAAAGTACAATGGATAATTTGAGTATACTAACCACAGACGTACGATTGGCATTCTCGATAAACCAGTCATTAATAGCCGTATTTCTTGACATTTCTGCTGCTTATGACAACGTTCTCCTTCAAGTTTTGTATACTAAATTGAATACCCTTAAGGTTCCTCAAATCCTATCAAACTTTATTATGAATATTTTGAATGAAAGATGCGTTCTCGTTTCTGACGGCATTTCTGAATTATCTAGGGTTGTTTGGAAGGGCCTTCCACAGGGTTCCGTACTTAGTCCCATATTATACAATATTTATACATTTGACCTGGAATCTTCGCTTAATGGTACTGTTAATGTACTACAATATGCTGATGACCTCCTTTTGTACTATACAGACCGATGTTTAGTTAAAACAAGTGACACATTAAACGTGGCTTTAAACTACCTTCAGGGCTGGCTACATAACAATGGTTTAGAGTTGTCCACCAGTAAAAGCTCAGTGGTAGTTTTTTCTCGGAACAGATTAACTCCACAAGTATCGGTTTTATTTAACAATGTTCCTATTCCAGTGGTTAATCATACTAAGTTTTTGGGCGTTGTTTTAGATGCTAAATTGAGTGGCTTGCCTCACTGTGAGTTCGTTGTAGCGAAATGTGAGAAAATACTTAATATTATTAGATGCCTGGCTGGAGTTTGGTGGGGTTCTCACCCATTTTATCTAAAGTTAATATACAATGCTTTAATTAGGAGTCTTCTTGACTATGGCACTTTTTTATTAGAACCAGGTAGTAAAGCAGGTTTTAAAAGATTAGATGCAGTCCAATCTAAATGTCTCAGGTTGATAACAGGAGCTATGAAGTCGAGTCCGATAAACGCTTTACAAGTAGAATGCTGTGACCCTCCATTACAACTAAGGCGACAGTTTTTGTCTGACAAATATTTTTATAGAGTTGTCCAATTTTCTCGGCATCCGATTCTTAATAAGTTAAAATGTTTATCAATACATGTTACAACATCGAGGTATTGGCTCCATAAATCTGCTCCTTGTTTAGTAAAAAGTATGCAAAAGTTTGATTCTTTAGTTGCTCCTACTCACAGTTCATGGACACTTCCTTTATATACAGGTAGCTTCCAATCCTTGGTTTTATCACCAAATATTGTATATAATTTAAAAATAGACAAACACAATGCCAATACTATTTTTATGTCTGTTCTGTCTGAAATTTTGCCAGAATTGCATTACATTTACACAGATGCATCTAAAACATCTCCCACTGAGTCTATCGGTATTGGCATTTTTCACGCTCAACACAACATCACACAAAAGGTTAAATTTCCTTCTGAAACATCTGTCTTCACCGGAGAGGCGTATGGCTTACTTAAAGCCGTGGAGTACATTTTGCTAGGAAAATTGAAAAACACCGTTATTTTCTCTGACTCTCTCAGTGCTCTCCAGGCAATGGGTAAATACCCATTCGTAAAATCAAGCTTATCATATCCAGTGGTCATTGAAGTTAGAAAGAAACTATATGAATGCTTCCTTAGTGGTTACAATGTGGTATTTGCATGGGTGCCTAGTCATTGTGGCATCAATGGGAATGAAAAAGCTGACAGACTTGCCAATGAAGCCATTTTGGATGGAGATATCTTTCCGTACAAAAACTATTCACATGATCTTTTAAATTTACCAAAATTATATCTTCAAAGGTCCTGGCAGGAGCTATGGTCTGCTAGTGGTGTTATAAAGGGTAGATACTTCAATCGCATCCAGCCAAGTATTCCGTCAAAACCTTGGTTTTTTAAATTGCATTTTAGCAAGAGGGTCACCAGTACCTTAATAAGAATGAGACTGGGTCATGCCTGTACACCTGAACATCTTGCTAAAATCCAGATGATCGACAACTCTCTTTGTGATTGTGGTCTGGAGGTGGGTGATATAAACCACATCATTTTATCTTGTTCGCTTTATGATCGTTCTTCATTTTACACTAAATTAATAGCTCTCCATATTCCTTTACCTACATCTGTATCCTGCTTACTGTCCTTAAATATCCCTAGTATTTATTATCTTTTGGCCTCTTTCCTTAATTGTTATGATATAAAATTATAAATAATTATCTTATTTATGTAACCATACATATTTATTTGACTCAACTTCCCTGATCCTCATCCAAATTTCAAAATTCCGTGTATCTTATATTTATAAATCCTGCCCTGTTTCCTCACTTTTGACATTGGCATAGTGGCATTCATTGTGCTTATTGCTAACGATAAAAAAAAAAAAAAAAAAAAAAAAAAAAAAGGAGAGAATGGATGTGACACGTTGACGTATACAAATAATTAGTTATGTAAATACTATGCAATTCGACATCGAACACTCAAAAACAATGTTATCTCTTTTTAACTTAGTTCTATGTTCCTAAGTAAAAAGAGATGACAGTACGTCAGCCAGTGCAATAATGGCAACATTTATAATTTGACTTTCATACAAATACCTAACGTACCTAAAGTCAGCCATGTTAATTAGCTTGTCATAAGTATCTGATGTGTCAACCGTGCCGAATTCACTTAAAATAATATTAATATCTTGTTTTCCGTATTATATATTGCCAAAAGGTACACATGGATTGAAAGAGAAACTTCATCGTAATGTCTCTTAAGTGTAGTTAGTTAGGATGTGGTGCAAGAAACAGCAAAAATCAGAAATATTGACATTTCATCGGTAAGTTTAAGTTTTTGTTAAAATGTTGGTCGGTTTTGTCAACTTTATTTACCTACTGAACCCGTGAAATACTTCATCTCTAGTCTTCATCATAGGTTCCACTTTACGAAATATAGAAGCTAGGTTGACACGAACGCGCTTCAATGCGCGGTCAAAGCGTTGATATGACAGACGGCTCGTGTCAAGATCTTGCCTGCGATGCATGGCAGCACGCGCGGTCATGTATACGATAGGATTACTTTGTTAGAATCTTGTACCGCGCGCCGCGTCAACTACGCGTTCATGTGAACCTAGCCTAAAGCTTTTGGTATGCAAATGCTGAAAATAGCAAAATATGTCAAGATTTTTTGAGGAGTTCCGTCGTTTACTCATGGATTCCATCATCAGATCACTCCAACTTTTCTATGGGACCATTTCCGACCTTTCCTTTCCTTTACGGTGGAAAGCGCCCACCGTGCTCAAGACGACGTTTTGCAAACCCTTCAGGTATCCCACTGCTACTGCATCTTTATACAGGACATGCGAAGTACTGAACGTACAAAACAGACGAGTTGAGAACCTCCCACCCATATGGTTTGTTTATCGATAACTTTATTATTACTATCAAATCGGGGCAGCACTTAAACATGTGACAGTCCGCCATTTTATGTTTGCTATGGTAGTTTAGGTAGGCACGTTTATTCTGTAGGTATGTCAGATCCATTTTCTTTCTTTATCATTGAGTAACACACACACGAACTTTCACATTATAATACTAGAGTCTGTCAAACGAAAGCTGTCCCAGAGAAACAGCGGCAATTTCAAAAACCTGCAGCTGTTTACACTGACTCTGTACACTGAATAAACGGAGTAGATACTAGTTATTTGATTTCCTGATCTTTTCACATCAGTGTTGGAGTATCAACTCCGTTTATTCAGTGTACAGTCAGTGTTAAAAGCTGCAGGTTTTTGAAATTGCCGCTGTTTCTCTGGGACAGCTTTCGTTTGACAGACTCTAGCTGCCTGTTTCCCGCGACTCTATCCGCATAGAAGTCTTTTATCGCTATTCCCTCAGGAACCGTACAATTATTCGATATAAAAAGTATAATAGAATTATTTTAAGTTTACCACTGACTGAGATAGATTGCCTTTTTTATTCTTGTTATTTTTATGGATTAGTAGTATATGTAAATTAGTATGGATTAGTAGGATAGCAGGATCAAGGACTTTTTACTTAAAGTATAAAATCCTTGCCTCAGTAGGTATTATATAATATATATTATCTACATCGAAAGAAGAACAGGGTGGTGGTAACTGTAAAACCCTCTACATGACTCATTCATAAATCGCGTACTTTCTACCCTCGGCAAGAATGTACTATTTTTTCTTGTCATTGCTGATTTACTTACATTGCCAATTAAAAAAAATTAGTACGGAATCCCCTACCTACCAAGGATTTTATCCAAATACGATAAATTGTCAATAAGTGGCCAGTTAAGAAAATGACATTTAGTTACTAATTTATTTTACATACTGACGCTATTAGTAAAGAAAGTTTAACAGTACTCCGAATATTATTTCTGGATCTAGGTATTCTATTTTTATATCTATCTTTACAGAAATATCAGCATATCTTTTGCTTTACATTTATTATTGCAAAGTGGCCAGTTACTGGCGGTAGCCAGTAATAGACGATTTACCCGAAATAGTTTTTTTTATTTCACACCAGCAACACTAATCCCATGTTGCCAGTACCTGCATAATTTTTGCCAATACTTTAGTAATAAAGTAATCTCTAAGTATGATAATAATTAAAGTTATCTTCCTATTATTTTATTTATGTATTTAAAAAACTAAACAAGGATAAAAATGAGAGGGCCCTCATCGCCCTCGTGGCAAAGTTCCACAAGTAATGTACTAATAAAGTTTATTTCTATAAAACAATATTAGATGCGTTTTTTTAATTCAAATTCATTAATAACTAATAGGTATTGTTTTTATTTTCGTTCACCATTTTGTTTGTACAGCTAAAGAAAGAAAATGGTTTATGAAATATTTAATATGGCAACTGCAAGCACAGTAGCGGCGGTGAATTGACAGATTTTTGTTGAGGTTTATTCGTATCTATCATATCCACATAGTTGCATTATTCAGAATATTTAGACTTATTGCCTTTGCTGAAAACGTTACAAGCATAATTAAACATGGTAAGTGGCCACGAACAATGCATTTACTAAAACTTCTTAATATAATTTAAGATAGATTGTGGGTTAAGTATCGTGATTATGTTTTTGCTTTAGGCTTAAGAATTTTGCGTTTCCCTTTCATATAAATGTAATATTTGTCTTTAAGAGTTTCGGTTTGCCGTCTGTGAAAGTGAAACCGGAGTATGGCAGCGACGTTAAGGTTCTGGAAGGACCCTTCGGGGTCCCTGACCCCATGGTCGCGGGCTTAGCAGCAACGAAGCCTCAAATTGGTGTGTCACATCCATTAGAAGTGTCAGAACGCAATGTAAGTGACTACGAATTGAAGATCTGATCTACAAAATGTATTAAAACTGACAAATGAAAATTAAACCTAAAAGTAGATCTGATCTGTGTGCCACTTGTATTTAATAACCCCTTTAAGTTAGTATCCCATCACTCCAAACAAGTGTCACATGAATATTATAGCCCGGTCTTATATTTCTCAGAATGTGTTCTGTTTATGTTGCAAATTTAGTTATTACTTAGTATTTTCAATGTACAAAGGGCACGCGGTTTATCAACTGACATTGCAAATATTGCAATCTTACCTCAATATGTTTAAAACTAGTGCGTCATCACAATAAATTAACAAAACGGTCCAAAACGTCAAGTAGCAGTGCAGTATGTCATGAGAGACAAGGATTGTATATATTGTGATCCTGTCCAAAGGAAGCAGCCTCTTTTTTTTGACAGATCCAGGTTTTATAAGTTTCACGGTTTACACATCATCAGTTTACCAGATATGATTATGACTATAAAGAATAGTAATTTTCATGCAAATGGGCTTATACTGGCCCACTGGAGCCAAAACATAACTAACTGATAAAGTGCATTTTATTGCTTTTTCTAGTTTCACCTGAATGAAGAGAGAATGAACATGGCCATGCTCCGAAATGTTCAAGGACTCCATGCACCTTTGAAACTCACAATGGAATTGAAGTTCGCAAATCAGGTGCGTCCAGTATTAATTTTAAAACTAGTTGGCTGGTCCTTTAATTTAATAATATTTTAATCCTCCTGGGCATCTCAGAAATATTTGGAGTGACAGGCAGAGAGGAACACAGCTATGTGTTAAGTTGAGAAAGTTATATTTACTGTGCCCCCAGATACATCTTTGTTCTAATGCAATTAACTGAACAGAATTAAACAATCATGCAGATTGATTACAAATAAAAATAACCTTGCTTGACTCCCAATCCCAAAAGCTGTAGAAAACAGAAATTAATGTTAAATTAAATTAAAATTAAAATTAATTAAAATTAAATTAAAATTGTTTATTCAGTAACTTAAGCTAGGTTACAGTATCTGTGCTGGTGCCTCTTTTTAAGTATACTAGATACTTGTGCTAAGAGAACACCGTTCTTCCTCATGTAGTGACTTACAGTTTTAGCTTAGGTGCAGGTATAGGTATAACTTAAATATAAATTTAAATTTAAGAGTAATACGAAACATTTCGTATTAGAATTGTGGAACTTGAAATGAAGAGAATAAAAGTATTTTTATCATTCAATTTAGTTAGTTATTCTGGACTTGGTTTGAAAAGGAATAAACAGGTAGAAGTGCAGTTGCCGTAAGCGAACTAATAATGAAACTCGTAATTTTGTCAGCGTTGTAATTTGGTATCCATAGTTCCATACTATTTAGAATTATAAATGCCAAAGTTTACTTCATTTCTTTCTTAGTTCCTTTGTAATTATAAAATTGTCTGTGATGGATCCCATAAACCAAAAAGATTGATTGATTGTTGGTTGCTCAATCACAGATAAACTGCTGAACTAATTATTAACAAATTTGGAACGGTTTTTGCGTAGTTTCAATCCCAGGGAAACATTTTTTTTTAAGAATTTTGCAGGTTCCAAGGGAACAGTGATAAATCCTACACGAATGTAGTCACAGTCAATGGCTATATTAATCTGATATTTGTTAATAACCTCATAGTTTCCATAATATTTCTAATAATAACTTAATTATATTGTGTCCCAAATTTTTTAGGTTAATACATTACATCAAGTTATGCTTCTTGCAAAATGATGTATATGAAAATCTACCAATGCTATTGAAAATAGTAATATTATTATGTTTTTACTTGAAAATCTATATCTACTTTGTTTTTCTTGTTTATTTATATAGGATGTGTTGTGTGGGACTGCTGAGTGTAATTTTAATTACTCCATTTTGATTTCAGATTGGCCGCCTGCCCTTCCTACCCAGTTCAAACCTGCAAAGGGATGTATTAACTGGCCGCTACTTGGATATTGGGTTTGAGGATATCCTCAATACCCCAGAGCTTTGTGAAGTGGCAGGCCAGCCCCACGCTGTCGTGGAACGCTCTCTCGGCCTGCTGTGAAAGGGTTAAGTCATATTTGTGATAATAAAACTGTTTCGTCTAATATAAAGTTTAATTAAACAATTCATACATTAATCATAGTTTTAATAATATTAAAAGGCAAAAAAACTGCAAAGGTTAAACATTCACCGACAGTATTGTTTATCGAACTTATATATGCCATGCCATATGCCCATCTATTGCTTTATATGGAGATTGCATACTGTATAAGAACGCTCATATTTGCGTAAATCGGGCCACGTATGCTGCCACGCCCACAAAAGACTAAAAGGGGATGGCTTAATGTTCTTCCGCGCATACGTGAGATGAACATAGTTGGAGCGCGCATTGATGGCAGCGTCAAATTCAAATAACAATTGTTTTCTTTAAAACCCCAACATCAATGAGAAAAACTAAAAACTAGGATTAAGAAGTTAAAAATACTCAACTGGGTCATTCTCAGTTAAGAGGTAATAGCTTACTGATAAAACTTGGCATGACAAAAAAAATTGAAATTTGATTTAATTTTTTTACAGATTTATCAAAACAACTTGTTTTTTAATATGTGCTAGGTGACCAGTCAATTTTTCATTTTTTTATCATTTTACAGAAGGCCAGGGGAGAGACTTTTATGAAAAAAATTCATAAAATATAAATAAATGCATATATTAAATGTTTGTCAGATTTTTATAAATCTATTAGATGATGTATATGCATTTTCTAATGTTTTTTTTTTTTTATTATTCTTTTTTACCTCAGAAAATAGTGTTTGTTGAGCACAGTCTAGTCCCTCCCCTGGCCTTTTGAAAAATAGGGAAAAAATGAAAAATTGACGGATTATTTTGCAGATCTGAATAATGGAAAGTGTAATTAAGTGTAATAGTTAATTTAAATCAATATTTATACGTTTGCTGAACATTTTTGCAAATGTTGTGCCAGGGGAGAGAAAGCCAGGGGAGAGACTTTTCAGTAAGAAAATCGATAATATCTCAAAAGTATTTAATATTAGTTAATAAAATGAAGTATGTTTGTTACCTATAAGTAAATTAAAGTCAATATAAATATATAATTAAGTATTTAGAAAAATTTATCCAGAAATAAAGCTGACCAGGGGAGAGACTATTTCACCAGATACCATCAAAATTGATGAACAAAGGGATCAATACGAGTGACAAAATGTGGAAAAAAGATCATTATTACAACGTTGGCTTATATTTGTGGATCAAATGAATTATGATTAGCATTAATATTACAATAATTAAGATCGCAAATACAATATTTTTTAGATTATAAGAATGCCAGGGGAAGAGACGCAAATTCCGGCGACAAAATGTATCGTGAATATATTCTATTAAAATAAAAATAAATAGTTACTTCGGTTACATCATTACAATCATTCTTTATATTATTTTCTAATACAGACTAACTTAAAATGTTTCCATGGCTTTAAGATCACGTAAACTTACTGATTTACTGTAAATACTAGCTGGGGACAGGCCAGGGGAGAGAAGTTTTGCATGTTTGAGGTGAAATTGTGACAAAACTAAGTTAATTAATTATTTGAAATTGATTATCCATAAAGTTGAGCACTTATATTAAGAGATTGTGATATAATATTCTTTTAATTTTCAATAGAAGTATTATTATTTATCCGGGACATCGTTTTTGCCTCTTAACTGAGAATGACCCAACTATTGAATGAAAAATCATCGGTAAAGGTCAAAGAGTTTCGAGAACTTCACTAAAAACATGTGAAAAACAAAATTATCAAAGATTTGGTTCTAATCGTGTTTTCAAGTTTAATAGTCTCAAGGGAATCTGCTTTTATGCAATAGTGCTACAAATCAAAAATAAATACAATTCGATTTAAAACTTTATGTAAATTGCGTTACGAATTAAAATGCAACAATGACTCATATTGATTTGTGGCACTACTGCATAAAAGCAGATGATGAAATATATCCAAAGAACAGACACGTAGGCTTTTGGTTATTGAGTTCCAAATCGCGGAACACTACAGACTTCATCATAATGTGGCCTGTGAGGGTGAAGCCAGATGAGCGTAATTTTTGAGTTGTGAGTCGCGTAATTCCTATCTAATACAAAAGTCCTACTCGTTCTACGTTGCCGTGTGAACAAAATAGTAGTTGTATGAAACCGAATGTAGGAGAAATTACGCAGTAAACAACTCAAAAAGTTACGCTCGTCTGGCTTCACCCTTAAGGCCCTAGGTGGAAGTCAGGATAACGTTTAATGTAATTATATGTTGCCGGCAGTAAATGCGCTTAACTATAAGGAAACTGTCTTTGCCTATTGAAGTGACGGATTTATGTGTTCATCCTTCTTTAACAAGATCCTTAATCCTGAGTGCACAGATTTTCTTCACTTCATTGATGCCAACCAGCACCTCTTGCGCGCGGGAGTGGTTATACCGGCGCTGCAACCCTTCGATTATCGACGCTATCTTATTTTCCCGCGCACATATTATGAATGGGAAGCCGAATTTTGCCTTGTATCTGTAAACAATAGAACATTATTGCCTAGGCCCGGAAAGTAGGGGATTGTTGGGAGTTGGGTAAGGCGAGGCCTGCTCATATACGAGTAGGTAAGGCAATCCGTTTCAGCCAAGGCATATATAATGCTTTGATCAAATAATGTGATGAAATGATACAAATACAAGTAAATATTTATTTGTAAAAAGATTTTGACAAATTGAGAAACAATCTCCTCTCCGCCTTTGTTGAATGATCCGCAGACCCTTGCCGCCCCTAACGCCACCACCACCTTATAAATAGGCTACTTGTATGGATATTTTTTTCGTAGTTTTCGAGTGGACATGAATGGATTTTCATACTCCTAAGGATATGCGGCTTTTCGCTTCTTTGTTTTTCGAAAGTAAGCTTTCCTATATTATTTTTAGGTAGGTAACTGTCTAGGAGGATTTTCAGAAATCGAATCTAATGTTTCTGAAAATCTCTTTGGTAAATTTACCTATCTATTTCGTGAGCGGAAACCTTACCTTATACTTATAATAATCAAATGACATTATATTTTACGAGCTCCTATATTTGACTCCACGTGTACGTTTTTTAGTCATATCTTGCCATCTTGCAAGCCAATTTTGAACCAGTTCCAGTTAATGAAACAGGCTGAAATTGACAACCCGATGACAATGCAATATTATGGTATCAAGACCTGAGATCTGATGATGGAGTCGTTAGGCAGCAACAGGATCTCGAACCCACTGAGTTGAGAATCGTTACTTTGGTCTGGATAAGCAGATGATGACTGCAATAAAGGTAACCGAGAAACAATAAAAACCAGCTTACCAACCCGACAAAATACTATTTCGTTTGAATATTCACTTCACCTGCCTATTATTTATTCCTATAATACATTCATTTATAAATGTAAGTTTCTGTGTATGTTTAAGATGATAATACCTTTAGATTTTGGTCTTAATTCAGTTAGGTTTAACGACGATTGCCTCTGCGAACCTAGCGACGGTTGATGGAACTACGTCGTCCAAGCTGTTGCTTAGGTCCTTGTCGTTTAAAGTTGTTACGTAGTTTCGCTAACAAGAGACAGATGGCGCTAGCAATGCAATCTAGTCAGTTTTATATCCAAAGTCGAAAAAACGCGGATATTTTAACAAACTGGTGTGTTGTTGTTTAACGTGTGTATCTGTGTGCCTGTCTCTAACATCGTAGCTGAGAAATGGATAGGCCGATCTTGAATCTTTTTTTTTTAAGAAAGGTAGTAAACTACGTTGTGTTCGTAGCTAAAAAGCTTCATGAAAATCGTTTAGGCCATTAAGTGATAGCAGCTCTGAAATTTATAACGTACCTATATATATTTAATTTATTCAATAAGTAGTTATAATTGTAACCAGACAAAAAAGGAAGATGTTCTCAATTAAACTGTAATACTTTAGTACCTAGGTACTTTTAGGGTTCAGTACCCAATGGGTATCAAACAAACAGGACCCTATAAGCCTACGTCGTCCATTTATACAGTTATTTTTTGTTACTCACATGTAAAAGTTACCGTAACTTAATTTCAGTCCCCAGGTACCTACAAGTTTAGTGTCAAATTTGGTGTGATTATTTATGCAAACCCTGGTACCTATACTAGTCCTGCAGCGGCGCTGAATTTTGAGGTTTAAAAATAATTAAGGTTAAGTTAACCCTTAACTTGTCAGTGTGCACCACAGGATACATACCATAATGTTCACTTTTTGTTTTTTTGGATTGATATTTTTTTATGCTTGTTCGTAATCAAATAGGGTTTGAATTCACGACTTTTTTACTTTTTGCCAATTTAAGGGTTAATTAAGTATAATAAGTTTGTGTTATATTAAGCGTTTGCTAAGGTAAAAATTCAGATATGTCTTTCTAAACAGTACCTACTTGCCGAATAGAGATGAAAAATTTACTTTAACGGTAATAAAGAAGTGCCTAGTAACCGATGTACATACATTCGCATTTTTTGTCATCTTTATCCACTGGAATGTTGATATTTAACCTATACCTAACCACGACGCCCTAATGGCTCTGAAAGAGTATTGGGTATTTTTCAAAGAAATTGTACCTAATTATTGAGTAAATTTAAGTTACGGTAACTTTTACATGTGAGTAACGAAAATTAAATATATAGACGACTAATTTTCCCTACCATATATAAAATACATATTACGTACAATTGGTTATATAGGTGTTACACGTTTCAGATCAATAGTAGACCAGGTAGGTATCAAACCAATTTGTGTCATAATACTCATAATATTTAATTTTATCCATGGCATTTGAAGCTTTTTTTTCTTAGAACTCCCTGTAAACGCCTCAAAAGAAAATTTAAGTTAATAGTGTTTACGTCTACATTATTACTAGGTATTATGTAACGAACCACTAATCATGACATAATCCATGATACCTTTCCCCGCGGTTAGGTACTTACATACTGGCGCTATGTCAGTTCAGACGAAAATGACACAAAACCGGTTTGCACACTACGCAATCTTTTTAATTTAATTTAATTTGCATGTTATATTTTAAATTAACAAACAAGGTCGCATAACTACTTGTACTATGTGCCATAACACCGAAATGCTGAAAATGAAATGGCAAGATGTAACAACGAAATAATAATATAAGCGTTACATTACAAGTATACCCTGTTTCCACATGCAAAAATAAGCGACTAGAGTGACTAGATATTGTGTAACTTGTGACCTCAAAATGTGTCAGCGCTGCCGGACTATAACGAAAAACAACAAATATAAAGATCAGCCAAAATATAAATATAATTAAGAATCGGGTGGTACGAAACCCTCGGTGCACGAGTCCGACTCGCACTTGACCCCCTTTTTGTGCATAGGTACATATGCTGTATTTTTATCGGTTAGGGACTGTAATGTTTTCGTCAAAGCAACTAGTAAATAACTGGGTACCAACTAAAGTTCACAATGACAGCGGTTACCGGCTGGTAGATTTTTGACGTGTAAAACTGCGTGCGCGGCCTGGGTACATACTGAATAAACATATTTTTCATCACATATGCTCGGAAAGGGTGTTATAACACGCAGGCTTATAGGGTAGTTATAGCCTATTTACCTCCCAAGGGAGTAATGGGTTTAGTTTTAAAATATAGAACCCAACTAGTACATCATTTCAGACTAAGGTGTAAAATCAGCCAAAGTTTATTTAATCCTATATTCAAAACTTGGCTACAAACCAATTATACTGTAAACAAAACATACACGGTAAATTTAACTGCATTATATTTATATTTTACTATTATTTCAGAGATATTAGCAATTATTTTTATTAATTTTTATATTGAAAATCGGTACAATCAGGTAGTAAGGCCTGTCAAGTTTGAAAACTAATGGCAGTATTTAGCATTATCTAGGCTTCTAATACTCTCGTTAGTTAACCCCTTCTTACTTCCCTTGATGCACAATGTAATATTATCTTTTTAAAATTCCAGATTAATAATTTCCTTACAACGCAGTCACAACAGTAAATTACTAGTATATTTATACTTCTCGTTATTGTAGTCAATGAGGGTCTTTTGTTCAGCGGTGAGGCGGTCGAGGCCGGCGCTCCGCTGTTCGTTTGTGGACTCGGCAGTCAGTCTGCCCTGTACAGCCAATCGGCCGGCGAGATCCGGGTGCAATTGCAAGACCACCACCTTCTCTGGAATAGGGATAAATAGGCTGTTCATTTCGTGAAGCAACACAAGTTAAATTTATAACAACAGCTAAATATACACTAATATTCAGAGCCCGGATTTTTCATGGCAAAACAAAACACTGTCGTTGTCTGGCTAGTGATAGAAATATCATTTTATCGATATCGAGTATTATTTATAAAAGTTATTTATTCAATAATAAAATGAACTTCCTTTCAGCTTTGCCATACTCAGGCAACAAAGAGGAGGGTACAAGTTTGAACGAAGTGATTAATCTAATATTATAAAGAGGAAAGATTTGCATTTTTGTATGTTTGTAACGAATAAACGCAAAAACTACTTGTCCGATTTCAAAAATTATTTCACCATTAGAATGATAAATAGTCATATTTTTTTACGCAGATGCAGTCGCGGGCAACAGCAATAGGTACCTATCTAATACTAGAGCACGCCCGCGCGGCCCGCGACTTCCTACGCGTAGAATTAGTTTCCCGCTACTCGCCTATTTTAACCCCTTAGGGGATGAAGTTCTGAACATACCTTCTCAGTGCACCCCTAGGATATCCAAGGAATATTCCCTCCTAATTTCAAGTCCCTAGGTCCAGCGGTTTCGGCTGTGCATGGATCGATCAGCCAGTCTGTTTCTTCTTTTATATGTAGGTAGTTGTACCTAGGTGACTGAGCTCCTCTCGGTTGTATGTAGACGACACTATTCAATCACAACTTTGATATTGTCGTCTATACATGTCAAATACCTCGTTTGTCAATTTTCTGGGATATAAAGTATCATATGTCCTTCCCCGAGATCGTAGTATCTCTAGTCAAAATTATCTCTAGTTAAATCGATTCAGTAGATCCCCTACAACCTCACAAACTCGCAAACTGTACCTCTATAATATTATATCAGTAAAGAAAAGATTCCTAAAGAACATAACACGCCGAAACGTCACGTGTCGCACCATAGTTAATTATCTTGTTTAGGTACCTACTTTTGCTTTGTTTTGTAAATTGCATTTGTCTGTTGCTGTACCAATGTGGCATCATCGTGTTCTTTAAAGTAACAAGTTGCATTCTATGAAAGTTAATGATGAATAGAACATTTTTTTTTAAATGTACACAATTAAGGGCTTTAATTAAAACAAAATTTATTTGATTCCTTTGTGTAACGAAAGTGATCTATACCCATATACCTAGTTTGTATAACTAACTTTCGTTACACAAAGAAAGCGATCGTGATTTTATTTTCATTAAGCCTTTAACTATGTACATTTTTCTTTAAACGTCCATTATAAGATCACTTAACTTACGTGAATTCGATTTAATTTGATTTGTACAGTCGCCAATTTTCTCTGAATGCAACCTGTCTAGCTCTACCGATGTCTTTGACCTGAGGAGCTATTGTCTAACGCACTCGCAATCGCAACCGGCTTCAAAATGGAGCAATTGTTTTCATATTGTATGCAGACGAGCGTTCGATTTTCAAAATGAAAACGATCGTGATTGCGAGTGCGTTAGACAATAAGCCCTCAGGTCGTGCTTGATAACATAGCTAGTAAAGCTACATAATATAAAGACTTACCGTTTTCCTTGAGTCCATCTAAATATTGACCAAACGCATTGCAAACGTCCTCAAGAGTCTCGAAAGGCCGCTGCTTCCCCACCTGAACAGCAGCGTCAGTGCACAGCTCGACCACATTCCCGAACATCCACTCGAACTGGTCTCCCGGCAACTGGTTCACAGCAGAAACACTCATCAGACAAGCCATGGTCAACTATAAGCGTAAACAGTTACTGGACACGACTGACTGCTCTCTTATCTGCTTACTATCGAATAGTTTAAGGTCGTTAGTTCAAATAAGTAAAACAAATGGATAAGATATTTATTCATGCATATTTTATACTAATAGTAAGTAGGTGTATTATTTGCTGAATCGTTAAATGAGCACGTTCTAGGCAATTCGTGTTAAGATATGCTGTTTTTGTATAGATAAGGCTTGCCTATCTTTGAATAGTTTTAGGGTTTCGTACCAAAATGGTAAAAATTTTACCTTTATGATAAGGCTTCCGTGTCTGTCTGACGTGTGATGTCAAAAGCTATCACTTTATAAATTTCATAACACTAATACTAAAAGCAAAAGTTCATGTGTGTGCGTTAGTATAGATAAAATGTCGAGAGCGTGAAATTTTGGCATGATAAGGAAAGTAATACTGGGTAATTTTTTTATCAGTGCACAAATTTTAACATATGATTTTGTATCGTTAATATTACGACAATAAAACGAGTTCAAAAAAAAAATTGTTGCAATTTATCTCTCTTTTACCTTCTCGTGTGGACACAAAGTCACACTAGAAATGATGACATGGGTTGTCAAGCTGTAGGTATGCGATACACTGTAGTGATATTCGAAATTTGAAATTTCATGTACAGTTTATTAGACAACAAGCCCCTCTCCTACTGATAATGTAAATTTGAAATTTCATTTATTAACTTACTTAACAACACTCCTCTCAGGGGTGGGACCCTGCATTAGAGGTCCATGAATATCGTTAAGTTAGTGGAATCATTGAATCGGCAATATCTCTAATATTTTTTAAGCTAGAGTAAAAATAACACAACATGTGTTATTGATTAACAATACCGAAGCAAATATTAAAAAAAAAAACACCTAGGTATTAAAAAATTACCCTGTATAAGTTTTTTTCTTAATTTAATGAGATTAATACTCTAAATGTGGAATAAGTACAACCTTAACAGGTAAAAAATATTTGTTTACTTTGACTCTCAATCGGACCAAAATTACTGGAACCTGCCAATTTTTTTGAAAACTGTGTAACAAGTCCTACGAAAAGCCATGTCAAAACTAATACGAAAATTGTGAGAATAGAACAAAATAAGACGTACCTATACATGTTTAAGTGCAACCAGTGCAACGTGAATAGTATTTGTAATTTGACACGACATTATTTTTGCCTCTTTGTCTCTTTTAATTCTGATAGTACATTACGGTACGAGAAAAGAGAAAAGTTAAAGAGTGCCTGTAAACACATATTCCCACATCTACCACTACATACGCAATTCCGCGCTCTCGGTAATTTATCTAGGTATATGTTTCTCCTTAACGCTGAAAAGGCTGGATGGATTCGGATAAAATTGGACCGTAGATAGCTTAAATTAT
The DNA here is from genome assembly GCA_949316455.1 of Acleris holmiana. NCBI lineage: Eukaryota > Metazoa > Arthropoda > Insecta > Lepidoptera > Tortricidae > Acleris > Acleris holmiana. The sequence goes on from OX438768.1 coordinate 12,551,017, forward strand.
CCCTAAATTTACACGCATTGGTATCTTTTTTTCTGAAATCGTTACCGTGGGATGATCAACGCGGACGAATTCACGAGCACAGGATAGTTGTTGCATAATAATTTTATTTTAATCTCTGCCTACCTACGTAACCAACTTTTAAAAAAATGTTTCATAGGTCACGCCATGTTTTGTTTTATTATTTACCTACTAATTTGAACCTAATGGTGCGGATATGGAATGTTATTTTTACCTTCTAGGTTCTACCCATGTTGAAGTCAAACGTTTAGCCCCATTCAGTACCTACCTACGTATACTAGTTCTAGTTCAAACTGACAACACTAAACGATAACGTGTTCACATTCACACTTAAAATGCATATAGAGAAAAATACAACACGTTAATGTCATTCACTTCGTTTACGTTATTGTCTGTTACTATCGTCCCGATCGATAGAAAGCGATTAGTCCAGCCAAACGTTTCGTCCATAAACAAAAATAAAATAATATCTAGACACACGGCAGCGTGTCGGACAAGTTCGAAGGAAAAGTCGAGCGTCACTGCAGTGTGTATATTTATACAGATCCATTCAGACCCAATTTCTCACCCTCGTAACTAGATCCTTAGTGAAGCTACGAACCTGTTTTTTTTACACTACCCAAACTTATGAACTGAAGCCTAGTAAATAAGTCAAGGTTCTATAATCAATTAATCATCATATAAAAAGCTACTCATTTCTTAAATCGGCGTGACAGTAGGTACCAATATCTACTGACTTACTTGCTCATGGAAACCTATAGGTACTTCCCGATGTCTTAGAGCCTTGAAATTTGGCATCGAGGTAGATCTTAGGTAGGGTATCATCGAATTGCACTTGATCGAAAGTATCATTTCATCGAATTTCATTTCATCGAACGCTATTTTCTGCTGAAACCATAATGTTTTCAGGGTATCTTAAATATTAATTACGTAGGTTCGATTAGGTTAGATGTTTAAGATACCCTGAAAACATTATGGGTTTGGTAGAAAATAGCGTTCGATGAAATGAAATTCGATGAAACGATACATTCGATGATAGGTGTTTCGATGAAATAATAGATACCCCTTAGGAGGCATAGCCATGATAGGAAAATGGTAAAATTACTATTCCTTATTAAAATGTATGAAAAAATAATCACGTAAGTAGGTAACTTTGATTGATGATATTAAAACGATGATGTCATGATGTTTTTTATCAGAAATATATTTAAAAGGTTTATTTAGACCTATATCGAATACCTACCGAAAAGTAGGTACTGAAACCATAACAAAACATAAATGTCAGACCAATTTATTGTCACTAACGGCCGAACCCTATATTCAAACCGCGGACAGATAGCCTTACTTCGGATTAAAATTTGACACATTTTGTATCGGCAAATGTCAAATTTCAAACCCAAGTAAGCCTTGTCTATCCGCGGTTTGAATATAGGGTTCGGCCGTAAATGTATTTTGAGCCCAACTTGGAAGTTTTCTTTACGGTATACATATATTATTACAATACTATATTGTAATCTGTTGGCTATTAAAGAAAACGGACAAGCTCTATATGGCCACTGTACTGAAGAAGACCTCCGAGATGCAACTGATAGGGCGATCAGCACCGCTGCCTTCTGGGCCCGTATTATCTAAACCATCGACACGAGAAGTAGGCTCAAAATTCATTTAAGTAGTGGCATCAAATTGGTCTGACAGTAAATAATCTAGTGACAAACTTGGAACCTTTTAAATATCATTACTTTTGGTGGAACATAAGAACTTGACCTATTTTTTACCCGAGTACAAAAAGAAGGGCTATGATTTTAGCAGTCTATTGTGCGAGTATTTATTTACTCATAAATATTTTACGTTTTGGTGAGATTAGTGGAGACAGTGCAACAAAGTGACCTAGACCCAGGTTAAGCAAGCTCATACTATCAGGGCCTCTATTCTACAGCGTTATAACGATATCGCGTTTGACATGTTTTAGAATTGTCTGTGAATGTTTATGTCAGTCACAGTCGCCATTATTGTAAATAACATAAGAGCTATCAAAACGTTGACAATACGGAAACACATTTAATATGATATCGTTATTATCGTGTAGAATCCCAGCCCTGTACCTACTAGCATATAGTTCGTTGATGGTACAGTCGAGTTCAAAAGTATGTATACACATTAGTACCTTGTCTATTTAACGTCATGTTTAAACTGTCATATGAAATTATCCAAGCGATTAAAGTGACAAGGTACTAAAGTGTATACATACTTTTGAACTTGACTGTACTAGGCAACGATTAACGTACTCTGGTATCGGGGAACAAATACTCGCTGTCACCACTGAAATAATTGCCCGCCCATACTTGGAATTAAGACTGGGACCGCTAGCTTCGTTCGTACGAGTAGGCTGCCAGAGTCCACCATAATAATATAATTGCGATAGCTGTCATAACTCATAACAATCAAAGCAACTGTTAACTTTACCAATTTCACAGCTAATAAAACAGCAACTGGGCGTTCAATTTCTACTTCAAGGTAGGTTGAGGTTCTCCATTCTTCGCACGATACATAACAAATTCGCAGGATGTAAAGGGAGGCAAAGAGACATTTATGTGTCAGATGTATTGCTGGAGCGAGCGAGGGATAAATCAGCGGCGGCTAAGGGGCCCGCAGGGAGCCCCGCGCGACAAATGGCCCCCCGGGACTCCAAACTGCTCTCGCGGAATATTATGAATGCAAACTGTTTTAATAGCAATTTCAAATTTGATTGGGATTGTTTGTTTAAAGTTTAAACGGTGTCGGGTTAATAGAACTGGGGATGTGGATGGGTGATCTAAGAGTTTTTGGAGTAGCTTGTAAGCTTGAGTATTGTTTTTAACTCGGTTGCCATGACTGTCAAGTAATTAAGAGCTATCGTAATGTTGACTGTACGATAAAATGTCAAATGTTTTACCGAGTAGAACAGAGGCCCTGGTTATTAATGCGTTTTCGTAGACCAAACAAAGGTAACCCACAACATAATTATGCCATCCTAGATTAGACCTCTTGTAAAAATATGAATGGTGTGAATCAATAAAGAAAATAACGCCGATTTCACGCCATCGCCGTTTGGTGAATGTTATTATTGAATATCTACTTGCGAAGCAAAAACAACATTACCTATGGCTAATGTGAAGTACTTAAGGCGTCCGTGGCCTAGTGGCTTAGAGTGTCGTTCCGTCAATTACGGAAACAATTACCTATAGTAGGTAACTGCGTAGGTATATAGAAATGTCGGTAGCTCAAAATCTAAGATCACGTTGAAAATAAGAGTGATAAATCGAATAAAGTTATATTAATGTTTTTCGACAGCCATGTTAAATTATGGATTGAATTCGAATCTTCTTAAACCACATATTCAGTCAAAGGAGTGGCATTAACCCTCGAATCTACCTGCGTCGGCCAACACCCATGGTCAAAAAGGTCACAAAAAATTGAGGTATTTAATCCGACGTGCATGTAGTTTTGTTTTTGTTGCCTTCATGGGGACGTAGTCCCCTTCGAATGTATTTTTTGTAATATTAAAGATCCATGTACCAGCCCGACATAGTACATATCTAATACTGCGGGTCTTTTTATGTGTAGGTAGGTTTCTACGAGTGGAGTTACCTAAGCGACGAATTTGTACAATTACAGTACTTACCTACGAAACATTTCTTTTTCTACGTGTATATTTTACTTTTAAACTTTTTAAAAGGATTTCAAAGTAAGTAGTTTTACTTACGGAGTCTGTGAGCAATTTAACAAATAAGTTAAATTTTAAGGGTTGTGTATGTTAGATTTAACAACCACGCAAATCGTTCGTTTGAGCGATCCTTGGCGGCGGCGACTGCATTGACTTATTAATTATTATATAATATACCTACCTATGCAAATAAGGCATCAAAATAAGTAGAGAGCACTTGCACATCTGTATTCGTTATTAATACCTATAGAGTTATGGCAGTTTTAATCAAAACCTGAAAATGCACTTTTACTCCCGTATTTATAGACAAGGAAAGTAATTACATGAGTAACACTAATAGTAATGTCAAAAGCCATACTAAAATCTTTACTTAAGCCATTACTTTGGCTTAAGTAATACTTTTCGTGTCTATAAATACGGGTGTTACCTTCAAACGAGTAACGTTAATGTACGTCATCGTGAATATGAGTATGGCGATTGGTATCAGCGCCCTCTATAGTCTTAATTTAGATAGGTATTTAGTAATCGTCTGTAATAGTAGTAGTTAATATCGTCATCGAGTAGAAAAGGTGAAGAGGTGGGTATGTAAAACAATTTATAAAAACCTGGGTCTCTTTTAGGGGTAAGTGCTACGGATAGTTTCAGGTTCTCTATTTTACTGGGCTAAACCATAGCCTTTGCCTTGTTACGGTAGGTATTGTCAACGTTTTGATAGCTCTTATTTACTTGCAGTTATGGCGGCCGAGTTAAAAAATAATGCAATGACAGGTCAAAGGCAACTTGGTTGTAGAATAGAAGCCCTAACACGTTTTCGGATAGTAAGGCTTCGATTCCTCCAGAGCTGTGCGAGGTAGCGGAGCGGTGTCCAAAAATCCACCAATAGAATTCCTAGCCTCGCTTAGCGCAGCTCTCCTATTGGTGGATTTTTTCCTCGTACACAGCTCCGCTACCTCATACAGCTCTGGTTGAAACGCAGCCAGACCATTTAAAAATGACGTAGGTAGGCTATTCGATTGAGTGCTCGAGCTAAAGATACACAAGACGTTATTAGGCATAACGTTATGGGGAAACTAAAAGGTTCCTTTAGTGCCCAGCCGATAAAAAGTAAATCTTGATATCTGTCATTGCGGTATAAATTATAACCTCAAACCCAAGAATAGGTTATTTTACTGCGATGACCATGCGATGACAGATGTCAGGATTTAATTCTTTTCTCTGGGCACTATAGGTATACTTACCCATTGTATTTTATTCACATAATAGTTAGGTTACATGCGCAGCTTAGAGTAGTATCACCCAGCAATGTTCTCAACAATTGTAATATCAGACCAACATGAGATGTCATAATTTATTTTCGTTTATCTTATTCATAATTTCTATTTCAATGTCATTATCTTCTAGTTATGTAATTCCCTGTTCGCTGTCTCGCACACGCGGGCGCCTGGATCCACGGAAGATCAGCGTCGTGGCGCTCACAAGCGACTCGACTTCATGCTGAGTGGTATCCATTTTTGCATGCAATTGTGTCCAATTCTTATGTATTGTAGTTTCTTTAGGTTTGTTAATTGTTTGCAAAATAAATGAATTTCTTTCTTTCTTTCTTTCTTTCTTTACTTAGGTCTTCAAGCCCTACTTACTGTAAGAGACTTCAAAAGAATTTAAATTCGCATTTTGTAAGCGCCTAAGAACTAAGTACCTATTTGTAGCTGATAAATATACTAACCCTACGATATAGGGTACTACATAATATTTACTGCTGCATAATTTTTACCATACGGCTACCGTAATTTCACCACAAAACCGGATTTTTATACACTAGTCTCGAACTAATTCACTTAGAATTTATGCATGTCAACTCAACGATTTTAAATTTAGTTTTATTATACTTACCAATGTAATTTCAGTTTTATACGAGGTATTTAATTAAAAGGATTTAGTTGCTGTGTCCTCACCTATCGGCGATGGATCAGTGCTAATTGCGTTGTTACTCCGTCGCTAATTGTCGACATTTGCCGATTTAATACCACAGACTAGTTGAGTGTTTTGTTTTGATACATTTGATTAGCTTAGAATCACTGGAGGAAAAAGATAAACGAAAAATAAATCTTAAGCACAGGTTATTAGTGTTAAATTGTTTTTAAATTACAGTCTTAAATCTAAAACAATAGCCGCCTTTGGTAGGGTCAATTTATATTAAGTTATGGCACTTAAAAAATTCGTTTGTGATTTCAGAAAGATCCGATAACTGAACACTGGTGTTTGCTTTACTTTTAGAGTTTCACAATCAAGCATAAATAGCTGAACATTTTAGTACCTTGTCGCAATAAGAATTAAACTGAGCGTAGTTTGAATTTAGTATATCAATAGCTGCAAGTTACTAAAATATTCAGCTATTTATGAAATCGACCGTGCCAAGACCAAAAGCTGATTTATAATTTTGATTAACTGAGTAAATAGCTAAACTGAAAATAGCTAGCCTAGGAGAATCACCCTGCTGGCAACTAACCTCCGAAGACAGTTCGTTGCTGCCGTACATCAATTGTGTTGATTCTGCTGTCTGCGCTGTTCTGCATAACTATTTATTTAATACACATACATTACCAGGATTTTGTCTCTAATTTCCGAGAGCAGGATTTTGAGCAACATTTAACATTGGTAATTTTTAAGGTAGGTCCGCAGGGCATACTCAGCTTTTGTTCCAAAACCTAAATGTTGCCTAAGGAGTTTTTGTAATATAGACAGAACAAAATGAACGGAAATGTTACAAGCTAAACGCCGCCCAAAGGTTGCACCAAATAAAATCTCTGTAAAACCAATTAAGTTGATTTCATATAAATAGGGACGCATTAAATTAATTAATTTTGTTAAAGATGTTGATCGGCCGTCAGGTCCTTGAGATATTGGGGTTACAGCAAGGATTAACAATGAAAAATGCATCGGTAATGTCTTTTTGCAATGTGGAGGCATGAGTCAGACCCAGTTGATGGAACTACCATGAGATTTACAGTGACAAAGCTGGAGGAAGATAGTGCTTAAAAGTGTCGGTTTTAGGGATCTACTGTGGCGAAGAGAGGTAAATGACAATAGTTCACAAGATTCCGAGTTATTGAAACTACACATGAATTAGTGAGATTAACATATTCAAACATCGTTAGCATTCGGACAACGTTTAAGGGGAGAAAAACGTTATCGCATTTTGTATGGTTTTTTTTTTACTTCACAGTCTTAAGCTGATACATGAAAAAAATAGTACCTACATTTTGATACAAGTGCGGAAAGTATGTCATTTTACACGAGTCCCGAGGTGTCTACAATATGTCACATAGTAATTTAATTACCTATATTTAAAAATCAAAAAAGTATAATTTAAATTATATACTTCCCTTGAATAGTTTCAATGCTAAATGAAGTTAACAAAAAGTTGTTGAACATGCAAACTCTTTAGTTAAATGCACGGCTTGGAAGTTGAAACAAAATTATATTTAAAAAAAATGGAAATCTATAACGCACTAGTGCGTAATATTCAACTTTCCGCACGATATACAGCTACGAAAAGTACCACTTTTTGAGCAACTGTGTTAAAAAATATATTTTTCGTGACGCGGCCTAGCTACTTGAATGGCTTACATAATGACATTGGAGCATTGATTAGTGTTAATAAAGTTTTGTGTACCTTAGAAAAGTGAATAAGAATTAGATGTAGATTCAGTTAGGTAGTTGATTTTTTTTATGGAATAAGAGGCAAACGAGCAGACGGATCGCCTTATGGTAAGCGAATACCGTTACCCATAGACACCTGCAGCACCAGAGGAGTTACAGGTGCATTGCCGGCCTTTCAAATGAGAATACGCTCTTTTCTTGAAGGTTTGAAGGTCGTATCGGTCCGGAAATACCGCAGGCGACAGACCATTCCACAATTTAGTTGTGCGTGGCAGGAAATTCCGAGTAAAACGCACAGTTGTGGACTGCCAACCATCTACATAATAGTGGTGGAAATTCTGTCGCGTAGGACGAAGGCGGAAAGGGATGTGGCAGGAATTATTCCGAACAGTTCCTCGGAGCACTCCCCGTTATACAAGCGATAGAGAATGCAAAGTGAGGCTACATCTCTTACGCAGCGACAAAGAGTCTAGCCGATCAGAAGTACCTTCGTTGGCAGCCGATTCAAGTCCCTCTCCGCATGATGCGATCCAGAGGGAGAACCTGGTACTGGGAAGCCCCACCCACAGATGAGAGCAGTATTCTATATGTGGCCGAACCTGTACAGCTGCAGGCGAAGGCCCGGAGTGAAATACTGTCTCGATCTGCTGAGCACACCAAGCTTCTTCGAGGCCAATTTGGCCTTACCTTCTAAATGACCGCGGAACTGGACACCAAGGATTCCGATACTGGCTACCTTTGGCTGGCTTTGTTCCGATTATCCTAATTTTGTTCAGATTTCTTGAAATTAAGCAAAAGTTCGCACTTAACACGCCACTGACACCATATTCTCGTAATTAGGTAGGTATACAAACTCTGCGGGACTTCATGACTCATTTTAATTAATTTAAGTACCTACCTACCTACCAACTAATATCTTTGTTCGAACCTACAGATACCACTTCCAATGTAGCTACCATAATAGATTAAATATACGAAGAACAATAAACAAAATATGTAGTACTTTCGCTTATCAAATAATTACCTACCTATGCAAGTTTACTGGACCACGTCATATTATTAAGTGAAAACTTGCGTAACAATTAAACAATCATCATAACAGCAGCCGTTGATGCCTAAATAAACACAAATAAAATATTATGGCAGTGACACTCTAGAGAAATCAAAATGTGTGCTTTAAAATGATATAGAAACAATAAACATAAAAGCTGTGCCGTGCAGGCTCATGTGATTGCTGTGAATTAATTATAAGAGTGGTTTTCATGAGGGACATAAAAATGCCGTCGGGCGGCCATGTTCGGGGCGGGGCGGGGCCAGATGGGAGATAACGAAGCTCCGCGGAACTCGCCGAGCGCTCCGGCGGGAGCGGGACGTGGCGGGACGCCTTCCGACTTCACGCGAGAACCATTTCAGGCTTTCAGCTGTCGTTCACCGTCCAGGGTTTTAAATTAAGAACACAAAATTTAAACGATCTATAAAATGTCAGGTCATCTGAAAATAAATCTTTTAAAACGGGCAAATTCCAATTCTTGTTTTTTAGGGCTCCGTAATCAATAAGGAACCCTTATAGTTTCGCCATGTCTGTCTGTCCGTCTGTCCATCTGTCCATCTATCTGTGTATCCGCATACTACAAAGCTGTAATTTGGCATAGTTATGTGTAATAAGTGTTAAAGTTGTATAAGAAAATATTTCTAAAAAACGGGTACTAATCTCCCAAAGAGGTCGTATACAAAATTTTGCCGGTTTTGCTTCTTTTTGTGATTTTACAGTTAAAATAGGTAATATAAGTTTTAATGCACACCATGAAATAACATTTTTTTCATTCTTTCCCCATTTTCTATAATATTTTACAAAGTTAATTATTTTTTATATACCTTTCCGACGTAAAAACGATTCGTGAATATGCGATATTCTAAATGTCTTACAGCAAAATTCATAAAACAGTTGCCGGTTTCAGATCAATTAATCAAGCTAAAATAATAAAAACAAAAAAGTAGATCATACATTCGTTATTGTGTCAATTATCTTTCGTATCGCACATTAAAAAGAAGAAGTAAAGTATTTCAACTGTAAAATCACGCAAATCAGCGAAATTGGCAAAATTTCGTACCTATACGGCCGGCCTCTTAAGCATAGGTAGATATATTTTTTAACAAGTGCGAGGTATTATTTATTATTACATACTTAGATGTAAAAAACCGGGCAAGAGCATGTTTTTTTTTTTTTTTCAAGGCACATACATAAATAATTTTAAAGTTACTCCGCAAACTGCTTACGCAGTTTGTTGGCGAGATGTGTCGGACCATGCTCAGTGTAGGGTCCCGAGGCCGTTAAGTACTACAAACATGAAAATCAACAAGTAATAACTAATTTTCAATTTAAAGTCAATTGGTGCCGTCTTAGATGATTTTAGTAGGTATAAACACTATAATCGCTTGTATATCTACACTTGAGTCTAACAAAAATTTGCGCTTCAAAGCTTAATATTTCATAAACGGATAACTTAATTGAAAAACTGTTTTTACAAACCCGTAATATTTTTGAAAGACCTATCCAACGACATAGGGTAGACGAGAAAAAAAATACATCGCCAAGTTACGTGTAGGGGAGGTAACCTAAAAAAAATATTTTTTTACCTTTTATTGTACCTTTTTGTTGGCGTGGCTAAGATGCATATTCATGCCAAATTGCAGCTTTCTAGCACTAAGAGTCTCTGCGATAGGCTGCGGACGGACGGACGGACGGACGGACATGGCGAAACTATAACGTAGTCTTACTAGGAACCCTTATAGTTTTACCATGTCCGTCCGTCTGTCTGTCCGTCCGTCAGTCAGTCCGCAGCTTAGCTCACAGTACTATAAAGCTGTTATTTGGCATGAAAATACATTATTAGGTACTATTACTAGTCACTCCGACAAAGTGGTAATTTTTTTATTTTTTTTAAATTGTTGCGGTTTCCTTACACGTAAAGTGGGGATAGTTTTTTGTTTCTCGTCTGTATGGGGTGTCGTTGGATAGGTCTTTCAAAATTATGTTGGGTTTGTAAAACAATTTTTAGATAAAGGGATATTTTGTGAAATATTAAGATTTTTAAGTGCTAATTTTAGTTAGAGTCAACTGTCCCACCTACAGCCAAAGCTACAAATAATAAAAATCAGAATAATATCTTAAATGAAAGCGCATAATATAACGAATTTTAAAAGAAAACTATCACGACTAAGTAGACATAATTGGTTCTTGAGTTACACCTACTAATAATCATCTAAGATGGCACCAAATACCTAGCTTTGAATATAAAATTAGTTCCTATCCTACTTGTTATTTTTTGTGCTTGCAGTTCTCTGGCTTCGGAACCCTTCACTGAGCATGGTCTGAAATCCTCTTGCCCGGTTTATTCTTATAGGTCAGGTAGGTATGGTAAAGATGGGTAAAGCATAAATTGGCATTTAATCAAAAAATATTCTTATATTAAAGGATTCCAAAAATGTAAAAAGCAACATGGTTATAGGTACATAAATGAGGTTGATTCAGCAGAAGCTGAAACCTGATTTGACGAAATAATCTGCCCTGTACCGTTCCTGCCAACTAAAATATTTTAACTAAAATAAATGCCTGAACTAATACTTAAACAAAAGCCGAAAAGACTTATGGCCGTATTAATAAACTCGTCTCGGGTTAAATGCCCATCTCAACATACGCCAATGTAAACGTCAAACCATAGAAAACTGTCATTTTTGACGTATCTTGAGACGGGCATTTACACCGAGATCAGTTTATGAATACGGGCCTTTAGGATCCGAGTACCTACTTACACAACGACCTCCGCTTGATATTGCTTTTTTAAATTCACTTTAGTGCATGGGTAAGGACCAAATAGTTGGACCATAGTTAAGCGTAGTTAACCATACACACAACCAAAGTGAAAAGAGTCCCGTTGTTACACGAAAATTATCCCCACAAATGTATGGGTAAAATTTGTGTCACAACGGAAAAGTTTCTTAGAAAATTTTATTGAGTGAGTTGGCGTGGCCAACTTTTTGGTCCTTCCTTACCCGCATGGAAGGCGTGTTTTTTAACTATTTGTTTTTTTTTTTATTATTAATCTTTTTCTGGACTTATTTTTTTTAGTCCCACATGCAATATATTTTGTAACATATTTAATTTACCGCCTTTTTCACATATCTGTCAAATAAATTTAGCCCTTTCTCTTTCGTACACTTGAAAATAGACAAAATGAGGGCTATCTTTATTTGACAGATAAATTTACTTGTTGATTGCGAAACACGCCCTTAATATACTTAATAAACTTTTCATCCATTAACCAGTTCGGTAAAGGTCGTGGTATACTCGGATCTTGACTATAATGATAATGACTTCGCTTTGCACAATCGACTAGTATCTACCTAGTTCGCCCAGAACAGAACTCATGAAGTCATGATTTCCCCCCTAACTTTGAAGCCCCCTGTTGCAACTTCACTTCTCGCATCTAAATTAAACCAAACAAACCTAAAATGACCACAACTTGTCTACAGAAACTCACAACTTTAATCTAATCCAAGTCAAGCCAAATAAAGTAACATTTCACTTATCGCTGCATCGTAGGACTATAAAATAAACCCTTTTACGTGGCGTGACGCGTTGCAACCCCTGATTTACGACGGACCCAGTATTCTACGTTACGAGTTTACTTAGACAATCCGGGTAGACCGCCACACAATGCCCTGGGTAATTTATTTACATATGGCGGTGTAAATGTGGAACCTTTATCTCTTTGTTGAGAAGTTTTAGGCCAGATAAAATAGATAATGTGTAATCGTAAAAGCGAGGGCGTCATGGGGTTTATAGTGTTTGCAGGTACCGCGAAGGGGTGAGATAATCGACAAAGTCACGAAGAAACGCACATTGGACAGAGTTGATTCAAAAATTCTTTGCATGAGCGAGCAGGTATAAGTAGGTATTTATTATTCGGCGGCTACGACTTCCTACGATGCTAGAGATTTCGGGTTTTATCCACGGAAAGTGCGAATATTTGCCCGAATATTTGTTCCATTTGTAGATGTTTACATTAGGTACTAACTGTTGCCCGCGAATCCGTCGGCGTAGAAATTGTTTATCACCCTTCCCTCGGCAACTACTTATCTACTTTTCTGGGATAAAAATTATATGTATACATGTCCTTCCCCGGGGTTCAAGCTATCTTTAAACCAAATTTCAACATAATCGGTTCAGCAGTTTGACCGCGAAAGCGTAACAAAAACATACAAAATTACTTTCTCATTTATTATATGTATATGTATGGATTTGGATATGCATTGATATAATATAACGCACTCACAAACGTAATTACACGCAGCGATGGCCTCATGCCCCAGACCATATTAAGTCCATTTCGCAAAAATTACCTATTTAGGGTTCCGTACCAAGTATTGAATTTCACAATCGGAACACTTAATATATGACTTTTTTGTCCAGCTGTTTATCCGTCTGTCAAGCCCTTTTTATCCGACTGCGCGACGCAAAGGAGGGTAACGTGGTTCACAACGTAGTTATGTATGTTTGTTCTTTTGTGGCGCTCTAAAAACTAAACGCGTAGTCCGATTTAGATGATTCATATGTCAATCGATTTGTCTTAATCTGGTGAGTGACATTCAAGATATGACAGTAATCAAAATTCAATATGGCTGCAACCAGACACCGTGTTGTGAAAATAAAAAAAAAGGACGACCAAATATATACTAAATGGGGTATCATTGAATAGGTATTTAATAAACATCTTTAGGTTTCTTTCATAATTTTTCATTTTGAATGATCATTTAGGATTTATAGCAATTTAAGCATGCATGTATAGGTATGGTTCTTTGTGCCCTCGTAGAAGCTGGTGGTGGGTGGTGGGCCGATTTCGTTAGATTCGTGCTATCGTAGTGTCACTGGCTTCTTAATTAAAACTTAAAACAATATGAAGGAATAAAACATGTTGCATTGGTTAACCATTGCAATATTTTCATTAGGTAACTAACATACATACACGACATAATGAAAACACGCAGGCGGGTTTTAAAACTTCCTTTTCTCTCTTACCCTTAAATTAACTAAAAATAAAAAAAGTCGTGAATTCAAACCCTATTTGATTTCGAACCAGCATAAAAAAATATCAATCCAAAAAAAAACAAAAAGTGAACATTATAGTAAGTATCCTGTGGTGCACACTGCCAAGTTAAGGGTCTTGCTAAAACTATTTATCAGCTGAAGTTTGGATCAGGTGTGGTATTGAATGATCAGCGCAAGGGTAGGGGAGACCGGGGACAATTGAAACACGTCATGACTGAAACAAGTCAAATTTCTCAAAAACTATAATACCTACGAGTATGACGCAACACTCAGGACTCCGCCGGCCATATTTTAATCTATGGTCAGTAGCGCGCGAGCGACCGAGCAACGCTGCGGTGTCTCGGAGCGATTTAATTTTTTCGCGGTCAAAAGTAAGTATTTCTCATCTTGTATATTTGTTTATAACTTTGTTTGTTCTTGTATTTTAACTGATTAAACTATTTTAGCGTGATTGTGATAAGTTAACCAATGTTTATTATTGCCAATTATCAGTGTTCGAGTTGTTTTTGCGTTTAATATTTGACGTTGAATTAAAAACTGTGATTTGGGGACGGTAGGAACAACTTGCGTGTGGACGATTGAAACGTTTCATTCGTCCTGGCGTTTTAATCGTCCCCAAAGGTAGTCACCTTTAAATATGAGGAGGTTCTGTATTTGAGGCATGTTTTTGTTTGTTAAATGTGAAAATTAATATGCGCAAATGGCTTCTTTTTTATGATGATTTCTTTCATGGTCAATAATTATTACACCTACACTAACTTTTGCCCGTGATTTGGATAAATAAACCAATAGACAGAGTTACTTTATCCATATTAATGTTATAGAAGTATAGATATAGGTGCCACTTTTGGTATTAGTCCGGTATGTGTACCTACTAGTATTATTCTGACGAATTGGTGAAGAACTTAAGTAACGCTCCTCTTGCATGAAGTTGTGTATAAAGCTAGTATGGAATTTATGTCAAATTTCAAATATAGAATGTCGAACAGTATACAGCTGATGTGTTACAACTACATGCAAGAGGAATTTTATTTAAGTTTTTTAACCATATCCTTACTAATATTATAAATGTGAAAGTGAGTTCGTTAAATTTATGTTACGGTTTCACGTCTAAACCGCTAAACCGATTTTGATCAAATTTTGATACCTGGGGCCTTCTCCAGGACAACAATTGTGTAAGAAATTTTTTACTTGTGGGATGTATGTATGTTTGTTATTCTTTCATACAAAAAGTACTGGACAGATTTTGATGTGATATATATCTTCTTTAACGACTTCTATGCGGATGAAGTCACGGGCAAAAGTAATATTATATGTAAACTTTAATTGTAGCCAGGCGATTATTTTATTATTTTATTTTTAATTAGATAAAGAAAATAACTGGATACTTCAGTATTAATCTGGCCTGATTCGCCTATAGTTTATTGTTTGCAAGACTGATTGTAATTTTAATTAACAGGTTGATTATTAGATTATTACTAAAATATTTTATAATTATTAATAAAGAGTCAAAATACGTTTTTGATTTTATTTTAATTCGGCATATAAGTAGCCGTGGTATTATTTTTATTGAAACTGTTTTTGTTTTATAATAAAACGATCTTAACCGATTATATTGTGTATATTATTTAAAATCCTGACGTTTCAAGTTTATCCATTCATTAAGTTATGATTGAAACACTGTTATGATTGAAACAAGCATTTTTGTATGTAGCATAATTATGTGTTTTTAACACAATTCCATATCATTATAGCTTATTATAACATTAAAACTATTTTCTATTAAGCTTTATGTATAAGGTAGCCAGCAACAAAGAAAGCTACAAGTCATATATTTTTTTTTATCTGCGTTTGATGATCGAGATTTTCTGATGCTTATAAATGACGATATGTTTATGTTATGCTTGTGCACTTTTGATGGTCGTATTATATACCAATATAGCGATGAAAACGAGTAGGACTGATAACATTAATTTCATTGTGTTAAAGATATTACGGTGTTTCAATTGACCTTATATAGTGTTTTCCACATTCCCCCATTCTCTTTATTACATTATTGTAAAATAACTATTAATGATAGACTTACCAAATATACTTTATTTAGGAACCAGATAACTAACCTTGAAATAATTATGGCAAACATCTTTCTAACTTTAAAAATAAAACGGCAACAGGCAGTCAAAGTCAAATCGTTTCAATTGTCCCCGGTCCCCCCTACATTTTTTTTTAATTATTTATTTATACAGCAGCCGATAAAATTATATTCACAAAATAATGCTTATCATGAGAGCTGTATCATTAATTGAAAGCTCATGTTATGGCAGGATGATCAGTTCACATTTGGTTTTCGATTTTTAATTTTAATTTTAATACTTACCTATCATCACGCCTTCATTCCCAGAAGCGGTAGGCAGAGCTATAGAAATACCAACAACTATTGAGTATATAAGTATATCTATCTCAAGTATTATTAAAATTATGATCTAATGTATCTTGCCTTAATTTCAAGAATTAGTCCCAAGTAGATATCCCAATAAATTGCATGTCATGAAAAATAATAAAATTAGGCTCGCGCCTTACCGGTTTGTTTAATGTGTGTATTTTTTCTTCGTATTTCGAATAAATTAACAAAACAAATAACAACTATAATAAAAAGCAACCTTTTAAAACGCGTCGTCATTTGATATTTATTATAAAACTTGGCGATTTAGTAAAAACAACCAAGTACCTATAGATACCTGTCTGTATCCGATATTCGTGCGGCACGACAAAATGGGCCGTCCACAGCAGTTAAGTAGTCTACCAACTTTGCCCACCGAAAACAGTTTTAGAAAATCATTAGAAAAAAAGATTGTCAAAAATACTGTCTTGAAAAAAATACCCTGCGGTTTAGTTGTTCGTTTCTTTAGACCGAATTTCGTACTGCCTTAATTTTTATTGGACTAAATCTGATATATATTTAGTCCCATAATGACTAAATTTCAAATTGTCTCATTCCTATATTAGCCGAAATTTCATAATGTCTTTGATCCAAATTTCAAGTACCTAAGTAAAATAATGACACGATAATTTAATTTAAAGTTCAAGTCTATTAAGGGACTGGGTGATTTTGGATTTAAAGCATTTTTGGATAAAGTTGTTACAAATTTTAGTCAAATCATGGGGATCCGGTATTTTAAGTCAAAAATCGGGTAATTCGGTACTTAGGTAGTATGATACAAAGTCGTTTTGAGATCTAGATGCATTATTGGTAATGGAGTAGATATTATGAAAAGAAGTCTTATTAAAACCTACTCAGTGTACTTACATTGGAATAGTCTGATAAGATGGTTTCAGTTTCGGCACACAATAGCAGCTATAAATAAAGTAAAAAAATACAATTTGATGTCAGAGAAGGCACACGAACCACCTCATAGTATAATAGGTAGGTAAGTAGGGCATTTGTTTATTTAATTATTACCCGACTTATATTTTCAATCTTGAGCAGCAGCAATAATTAACTTCGCAAGGCCCCTTGTACAAAAAGATCAATTGCAAAGAAGATGTTGTTTTTTCATGACAATCAACTTTATAAGAAAATTAACTCTATTTTATTTGTAGTAGGTTTATATTTAAAATTTCGTTCTATGGTGGGCTATGGCCTACCAAAGGGAGGCTAGTGCTACTCGTAGTAATTTTATCGGCACTCTTACTTAAGCCCACCGAAACATCAGTGCGGATCACACTGAACACCCAATACTGATGAAATGTTAAATGCAGCCGCGTCGCTACGATGGCAAAATTTTATGTAAAATCTTAGTTAACTCATAAACGTGTACAGTCGACTACGAAGAGAGGTATCCACTTTTGGATCTTATAACAATGCAAAAAGGTAAAAAGTGGATACATCTCTCTGTATGTAGGCTTCATACAAATAAAAATATAATTCATTCACTAATTTATTTATTCTTGCCCTGCAGTGGTACCTGTAAGTTAATGAAGGTAATAAAAATCTAATTTGAGAAAATTATATAATATTTCCCGTTGTTTCCGTGTGGTTGCCGGGTCAGAATAGTGACACTCCATGTCTTCCTGTGGATGTCGTAAGAGGCGACTAAGGGAATAAGGACTTGTAGTACTGTTAGGCGATGGGCTTGCAACCTATCACTAATACACTAGTAAACTTCTTGGACTGATTGTGCAGAATGTGATTATAGAATTATCAACAAGTATTTTTAGAGTTGTTGGTATTTATGTAGCTCTGCCTACCCTACTCTAAGAATGAAGGCGTGAGGCGTGATCATTATTTATAGTATTTTAGCGCCGCGGCAAGGACTGGTGTTTTTTGTGCTTGCAATTGAAGGTAAATATTATATATACATACATAATGATTGTAAGTAGAGTCAATATTAATTGATATATATATATATATATATATATATATATATATATATATATATATATATATATAATTATATATAAGTTAATAAATAACTATAGCTAGTACTACCTGGTATACATACCTACGTCATATAGCACTCAATTTATGTGAATTCCATTTTGCGTAACTATATAAATGCGTAAATTCCTCGCTACCTAACGCAAGTAAATAATGTTTCAACATCAATGATCTTGAGTGAGAATCGCACCTACAATGTCATAACATAATTCAATAAATGGCATCTGTAAAGATTTTAAAATGTTTTCCTTCAAATGCAGTTACGGTACTTACGGTTTGTAAAAGATGTTCGTTGCCAGCAACTTGGTACGAAGTAAGGACGGATTTCAGCGGCTACACTGCTGTCTGAAGGAAAAAGGCATTATAATAGTATGTAAAATATGCGCCCATACTGCATTCTTGCTTTGGACGGCAGAACAGTAGTGGTGCCTACACGCAGCCAGCGCCTCGTGCCCGAATGGGCTTGTGAGTTCTACCTTTAATAATATTTTCTATATTCCAATATTTATCAGTTACATTTAAAGTTTATTTGTATGGAGATGAAGGTTCCTATGCATAAGAAAAACCAAATAATTTTACCGTTTTCATTTCTTGAAAATACGGCGGGAAATAAAAAAGGAGTATTCGTAGTTGAAAGGAAAGTGCGTAGCTAACTAATTGATTATGGTGAAAAAGCCGCCCTAAATGATTCTTGACCTCCGACACAAAGAGCAAGCCATGTAATTCTGACCTGCGCTACTTTACACAAGCTTTCACCGATTTGAAGCATGCCCGAGGACAATTCCCTCCTATCTAGTCAACCGAATGTCCTCACCTTATTACCCTTCTCTCTTGGTGTCCCTTGCTGCGTAGAGGAGAGGCTCCTGATGATGTTCTGTGGTACTGCTTTGTGAAGATTGAGAAGTCTCCGACGAATCGGCTTGTATGGTGACTAGTCTCTCATTACCTTTTTTACCATGTAAGTGCACACCTATGACAGTGGGGAAGGCAGAGCTACAGAAATACCAACAACTCTAATAAAAAGACTTGTTTATAATTCTGTAAACACATTTAGCACAATCAGGCCAAGAAGTTCACTAGTGTATTAGTGATAGGTTGCAAGCCCATCGCCTAACAGTACTATAAGACCTTATTCCCTTTGTCGCCTCTTACGACATCCGCGGAAAGACATGGAGTGGCACTATTCTAACTCGGCAACCACGCGGGGGTATTAGTATAGTATTATAGGTTGATTATATTACGTTTCTGACCACATTTCGTAGTCCTCTATCGGAACTGTCCTGTTGATTTATTCGCCGGTGGCGTGACGCCGGCGCGGGCGCGGCAGGTACGCGGCCGGCCCGCGTTTAAAGCGGAACTCTAATTTACAACCGCTCTAAATTACGTGGATTTACTGCGCGCCTTTATTGGCCCAGCCTGACGCCTCCCTCCGCCCCCCACCGGTTTGTTTGTTGCTAAGAAACTGAAGTGCATGAACGGGGCTATAAGCTGCCAGTGTCTTCGTGCATCGATCATTATTACGGCTAGGTTATATTTATGTAAATCATGTTCTCATAGTCTATGTAAATAACTGATATATCCAATGTGTTTACCTTGTACGTAAATGACATCCCAAATAATCCATATCAAAATGTTACTCTTTGTCAAAAAATAAAATGGTTTTTTTTCTTTTTAGGAAAACTGCATGAATGAATGATGTTTTATGGTCTCGATCATTGGAAATTTGGATTGGCTAAGTACCTACCTGTACTCAGGCGTGTTAATGTAGGGGACACAGAACTGTCATAAGACCATTTCAGGGGGGTTCCATAAATTATTTTTGGTTGTTATAAGTACATTACCATAATATTTATAAAAGTCAAAATATATCTTTAACAGTCATGCGATGCCATTAGCAAAAATTTTCCTTATATGTGAACTAGAAAACTAGACAGAAATATTGAAGTGTTACGAGTACATAAAAATGAAGGTCCTAAATGAAATATCTTAATGAATGGTATGTGAAATTAAAATTGTAGGTACCTACTACAATTTTTCTATTAACTAAGTGAGTCATACCTACTCGTAAATTTGTTTAAATATTCCCGGTAGACGAAGACATTAAAATTAAATGCCAGCGGGGTTGGAATTTATCAAGCAATCGTGAAAAGCTCTCTCCGGCAAGGCCGCGACAGACTTATCTGAGAGAAAGCGGATGCTGCGGCGACTTCAAACACGGCCCTTTGACGGCGCCGCCTTAATTGTTCTTGCAAAACTAAATGTTTATTAGCCCCTAGTCAATCAAGGCCTTAAAGTGTTCCCTTGGAAATCTTGGAATACCCGCAGTTCACTTCCCCGCGAGGTACTTACTAAGCTGGGGGTTTCAAAAAATAAACAATAGCTTAGCGATAAGCCGAAACAGGATAAACTTGAAATTGTATTCTTATCTAGTCCTTTTAAGCTATTTGTTTTCCTTATTTCAGCTAATTAGCCGCGCAGAGGGTACCGACCGGCCATTGTTGCTTAAAAAGATTACATTAATACCATGATCAAAAATTAAAAATCTCGCTCTATTTATGCTTGAAAACAGACAAAACTTATTCCTTTAATTAGAAAACGTTTAGATCAAAAATATATCAACCAAGGGCGGACGCCAGACGCACTCAACCTATTGGTAGATAAAAATTTGGTCGAGCTTTATGTATGAATGTTTTTTGCCTTTATTTCCAACCTTTTCTAATGAGAGCTAAGCCATGTACTATCTGCCGACAGCCCTGAGAACCATTTAATGGGATACGAGCCCACGGCCGGCTTTTAAGTTTAATCTAAGCCTATTAAACATCAAGAATCCCTCCGATTTCTTGTGAATGCATTTCCAAGTAACCGACCCGGTATAATTATAAAAAAAAAGCTCAGGACGGACTACAGACACGTTTTACCTAAGCGTAATTTGCATCTGGTGCGAGATTGCGTTGTATCCGGAGTGAGGTTGTAGGTTTAAAAATGGTTTTTATTGTTGGTGGATTAAGGCGGGGAATGTATAAAAAGAGGTTTTGATATAAGTTTTATCGTTATGGGTATAGGTTTTATAGCGTTGGCGGCTGGGCAGTAATTGGAAGCGAGGATGCGCGGACGCTGTAAAGCGGCAATTGACCAGAAAATAACGAGCCCTCGCTGCCATTATGTACGCCAAGCGGCTATATACAGCTGCCGCGTTTCCAACGACTTATTTTAATTCCGCATTATTTATTTCAGCTAATTAACTTTATACAACCCGCCAGTAGCAATCATAATTATGTGGATAAATATAGGATTGAGTCTTGTACGGGTATACCTATGTAAGGTACCTAAGGCAGTTCGAGTTTACCATTGTAGCTATGTTAGGCTACGAAACTTCTATTTCTCGTTTTTAAGTGTTTTCAAACGATACGGTATTGCCCCTTATTCTCTACTAGTTAAGTAAACATGCGATAGTGATGGTTAGCCCTTTTTTCATACATGATTGACATGATTTTCCATAACATAATTTTCAAAACCTAAACTATTAACAGTGTTATCATTCATTACCCTTTAATCACATGCATAGGTTTTATTAAAACTACTTATACAGATAAGATATTTTTTATTTGTGACTATTTGGCAATACACGAGGGATAATAGTTTTACACAACATTCAATAATTTACATATGTTTAATAAATGAAACATGGTTATGATTATAACTAACAGGCCGTAATTCTGACCTAACCTTTATATAAATCCTTAACTTTACATTACTTATTCCATTTCTTATTTATTAAGTAGGCCTCAATATAAGAACGATTTAGTAAACTAGGTAGTTGCAATCAAATCTTTAACAAGTGTAAAAAATACAATCCGTAATGGTTATGGACCCGCCTGTGAACGAATAGGAGTCCATACAACTCGATGATGATTCCATAAATGTATACAGTGCTCAATAAAAAGACAGCTCGGAACAAAATGGCGTCACCATTTTATGGACTGCAACGTTGTAAACGAGCATTGTCTCTGTAAAGTCGCCTAGTGTTAGGACAATCAGGCGGCGTTAACGATGATTACCGTAAAATTGGTGAATGACCAGCTTTATTGACATGGATCGACGCAGCACGAGGAACGAGCGGGCGTCAACACCGCCTCGCCTTGACACCGATGACGCGGATCCAGATGGCTCCGTTGACGAGCCAGTGCTAATTTAGCCACAATAAAAGCTTTATGAAACTGACCGATAGAACAGATAGGTGTAACTTCGTTGCATTTACCTACTTCAAGCGTTTCTGATGATGAACGTGTACTATTAACAATGATTTTTATTATCTTCCTCAGCAACTCAATAAAACTTGTTATTGCTGCAAGTTCATAAAACAATATACCAAACTAAGTCAATCCTTTTTACGGTTTTTAGATTTTTACTGTATAGCCATTTATGTAAATAAGTGGCAAGAATAACATTTATAATAGCTATAAGAGTGTATAAATGGTAGAAAATGAAAAAACAAAGTGATTTATAATAGAATTTTCTAATAGTGAACGTGATCGAGTAAAAGGAGATCTAGTGTCTAGATTGTAGTAAATAAAGTACCTACCGTACTTTATTAAATAAGCATGGGGGCTCGTGGTCTATTAGATCAAATAACGGTTTAAAAGACAGTTTAAGATATATAATAAACATAATATATTTTGCGATTCATTCGCTTATAGAAAAGCTTTGTATTTTGTAGCCCTAAATGTTTAATCAACGATTAGCGGTCCTGGGGAGTTATTATGACATAGCTAGGCAGTTCATTTAACGGTGAGAGTATAGGACAGAGCTTTATAACTGCCATAGCTCTGTCCTTTACGCTCACCGTAAAACGAACTGCATAGCTAGGTTATAATAACCCCCCAGTTCTTATTAAACAAAATCCCTAATAGTATCTGCAGCTCGGAATTAAATATAAGTAGTCAAACTATTCAAGTCAATTTTATTCCTAGATATTAATTTTAAATGGTACCTTTTTTTCTGAAAGTTTAAACCTAAGCGCGTTGTGTGGACAAGACAACCCCACTAAAAACATTTTCATGTAAAATGTTGCCAAGACGAGACCATATGGCTCGCACTGTCAAAAAGTTATCAGATCTCATGTAGAGCCAAGCTTCACAGACACTACTCCTTGGTCAAAATAAGTGGCTTTGCCTCTTCGCTACCGTAACATGGGCGTAAAGTGAAAAAAATATTCACTCTTCATTACTTTTCTGTTATACAATAGGTAGTTCTTGTAGTAACGAAAGGCCCATGTGACGGTAGAGAAACGCCCAAGCCACATTTTTGACTGACGCGTAGAGTTTGTGAAATAGGGCTTGTGAGTTAGGGCGTGTAGAGTTAGAAACTTGGCTTTACATGAGAGCTTTTTGACCATTTTACATAAAAAATGTTTTTGGTAGGATATCACTTGTCTTTTATTTTTATCAAAATAAAAATTAAGGCAATGTTATTTTTTTCCTAGCTTTATTTTTTTTTCTGTACCTACTTATACTGCCTTACCTATCTACCGAATTTTAGCTTTCTAGGACCTCCATCAGTAAGAATACCTACCCTAAGATTTTTGATGATCGACAGTGAGTGAGTCAGTGTACTAACTAACGGGTGGCAGTATAAATAAATAAATAAATACCTATCACAGGACAATGTCACACAAATTGGCCTAGTCCCAAACTAAGCTCTGGGCTTTTACTATGGGTACATACTAGACATCGAAAAACTTGCTTATATAGAGAAACTAGCGACCCGCCAGTGGCTTCGCCCGCTGCAATTTTTTTTTATGTCACTTTGGGGTATGAAAAATAGATGTTGGCCGATTCTCAGACCTACCCGATATGCACACCAAATTTCATAAGAATCGGTCAAGCCGTTTCAGAGGAGTTCAATAACGTACACCATGACACGAGAATTTTATATATTAGAGATTAGAGATGATACGAGAATTTTATATATTAGATATATACTTAAATACATAGAAAGCATCCTTGACTCAAGAATAAATACTCGAGCTTATCACACAAATATCTGCCCTTGCCGGGATTTGAACCCAGGACTACTAGCTTTGAAGGCAGGGTCTCTACCAACTAGGCGAGCGTGTCGTATCGCGACTGACATTTAAACTCACACAAGCGCCGTGATTTTCGTGCGTTAATTTTGTTCCAAATCGTTGTTGGCTCAACCACAACAGCCAGCCCGTATTCCTCATGTGATTTACCGTGGATTTACGTATACAGCGTGGGCGCAGGCGTGGTGGCCGGCGGCGGATTAAACCCGCTCAAAGGCGTACATGAAAAGCGCCGACGAATCTACTTATCGCACCTTATTGTTTGTTGCCCGCGTTATCCTCTATAATATATATCAACCGGCGCGTGGACAACACGCATGAGTAGGTAGGTACATGTATTCCTCAGTTTACTTTTCAGAGCGCTTCCGGGTCTCCGGATTTTAGGGTTCCGTATCCAAACGGTACCGCAGAAGCCTATTACTAGGCCTCCGCCGTCCGTCAGACTGTCAACGGGCTGAATCTCTTGAATCGTAATATCTTAACAGTTCAAATTTTCGCAGAGGGTGTTTTACGTGTATTTATTGGTGCTAAAAGAACAAATAAAATTAAATAAAAATAAAAAAAAACATATTAACCGTCTTTAAGAAGCAAGAAATAACATACATACATATTATCACGCCTTCATTCCCAGAGTGGGGTAGGCAGAGCTGCAGAAATACCAACAACTACAACAAGAGTTGTTGGCAATAATTCTGCAACCACATTTTGCACAAAAAGGCTAAGATGTTTACCAGTGAATTAGTGACAGGTTGCAAGCCCATCGCCTAAAAGTACTAGAAGCCCTCATTCCCTTAGTCGCCTCTTACGACATCCACGGGAAGACATGGAGTGGCACTATTCTAACCCGGCAACCACACGAAATAAACAAGAAATAATTTCTTTTAAAATGATAGATAATAAGCAGGTCAGTCCAACTGAGTTTGGCTTTTGGTTAAAACTATAGAAGGACGCTGACTTCAGTTATTTTTTGGTTTTTGAAGACAAGTTTTTTTTTTAATATTTTAGTTTTACATTTTAGTGATCATCATAATAATATTATGTCGTCCACGTACATTTTTTCCTATAATACATATTTGAGGAGCTATCCCAATTCCTTACGGACCCCCTCGTCAGATACCAACTTGGTGACAGCGGGACCACGTCGGGAGTACACCCAACGAAAAAGACATTTCAAAATCTATCCGCAATGTCGACAAAATGATAAAACATTTTTTTTTTATAAAGTAGATTAGGTACTATTGCTGCTAATTGCTGCATCAAGCAATAAAAAATACCTAAATAAAACAATTAAGGGCATATAAAAATTGTACGAAACCTTTGTGTGCAACTCCGACTCGCACTTGGCGTTTTTGACGTTTTTAGGGTTCCGTAGCCAAATGGCAAAAAACGGAACCCTTATAGATTCGTCATGTCTGTCCGTCTGTCCGTCCGTATGTCACAGCCACTTTATTCCGTAACTATAAGAGCTATACTGTGGAAACTTGGTAAGTAGATGTATTCGGTGAACCGCATTAAGATTTTCATACAAAAATAGAAAAAAAACAATAAATTTTTGGGGTTCCCCATACTTAGAACTGAAACTCGAAAATTTTTTTCTCATCAAACTCATACGTGTGGGGTATCTATGGATAGGTATTCAAAAATGATATTGAGGTTTCTATTATAATTTTTTTCTAAACTGAATAGTTTGCGCGAGAGACGCTTCCAAAGTGGAGTAATGTGTGTCCCCCCCCCCGTAACTTCTAAAATAAGGGAATGATAAATGTAAAAATAATATATGATGTACATTACCATGCAAACTTCCACCGAAAATTGGTTTGAACGAGATCTAGTAAGTAGTTTTTTTTTAATACGTCATAAAAACATTGATCAAAGCTACAACGAACTTTTATATTATGTTACTTGCTGCTACGGAACCCTTCATGGGCGAGTCCGACTCGCACTTGGCCGCTTTTTGTAAATAATGGCCCACCTAAGGAGTATTTTTGTAAGGATGAATCGATGATTGTCCTTTAATCACACATCAACGTAACCCACGTATAAAAATGAATTAAGGACCTAGGTTTAATGTGGCTCTAGTAAAAAAGGATATGTCTTCCGTGGTACAGGTGAAAAATGGTATAGGTTTAAAACTCTGTGTACTCTGTGTATGCTCTGTGTATAGAGCGTTTTAGTTACTTTACTTCTGTTCGTTGTTCCCAAAACTTCATCTTAACTTTTCCTTTTTCTTCTTCCAAATTTAACGCTGGCTCATTTACATTACAGGCTATTAGGTTGTGGAACTCTCTTCCGTTAGAATTAGGACGCGCGAAATCGCTTCCTATTTTTAAAAATCTCTTGAAAGCGCACCTGTTATCTGCCCCTTAGCGGGAGCTTCCTTCCTTTTCGCAGTATCTGTCGCGACGTCTCGCGAACGCACCCTAGATTATCATTCATGGCAACACTTTCATAGACAAGTTTAAGTGAGTATTGGTTTGAATGTTGGTTGTCCGTTATTCTTTACGAAAGTATGTTCATTGTGTTAATAAGGTGTAGTGGAAAGATCCGGGGCGATATGAAGGTGTCAGCTCTTCAGGAAAGCTAAGTATTCTAAGTATCTAAGTATTCCAAGTGTTCTAAGTATCTCTAGGGATTTATACGTATATCTAAGTATCCAAATCTATGTTTCTCAAGAGATCTGAATATCGTGATAATTATAACCTTGGTACTTATAACCTTAATCTAGCTATTCTCTGAATATTATATGTGCTATAAGTATTCACAGTGATCTCTGAGTAGTTCCAAGTGTGTTCTGAGTATGAGTGATGTGTGATTGTTGAGAGTGACAGGTGTGACTGACAAACTCTCTACCAGCCTCTTGCCAGAGGCCTTGTAGCTTTCGCCGGCCCTGTGTAATGCGTACGCTCATTTCCGTTGAGCAAGGACCAGGACGGTCAGTATGTTGTGAACTGTGGCTCGGCCCAGAAAGGCCAAAGTACATCCCCAGTGAGCTGCGGCTCGGCCCAGTAAGGCCAAGTACTTGCCCAGTGAGCTGCGGCTCGGCCCAGTAAGGTCATAGTATGTTGTGAGCTGCGGCTCGGCCCAGAAAGGCCAAAGTACATTCACAGTGAGCTGCGGCTCGGTCCAGTAAGGCCAAGTACTTACCCAGTGAGCTGCGGCTCGGTCCAGAAAGACCATAGTATGTTGTGAGCTGCGGCTCGGCCCAGAAAGGCTATATATAGTAGGATGATATGAAAGATGATGTGAGACAGGCCCAGAAAGGTCAAGTTGATGTGTATATTTATAGCTCTTGTTTACCATTGCTTAGAGTCATGTTGAGCCACCCTGAAGATCATTCAGATTCAGACCACTAAATACGGTGGTGTCATGTATTCTTCTAAATCTACGGATGGTGAAGCAGTCACACATGAGAAAAGGGCGGTTCCAGGCAGGCAGTCTGAGTGTAGCATCATAGGTGAGCTTCAGCCTTTAATTTTCACTCTCTCAAACAAGCAATTTTTATATGATACAACGTCTCATTTGTCGCCTACTTCACACAAACCCAGGCATGACACTAGACGTGGCGACAGTATCATTATATTTATTTATGTACAATTTGTATTGATCTATAGTTTTGTATGTATCTGTAGTTTATATATGAATATATTTATATGTTATACGTCCTATGTGTCGTTTGGATGTTTGGTTTTTTATTTATACTTACTTTTTTTTTATATTCCATTTTGTTAGTTTAGTTTGCACCGCCTACCAATTTATTTCTGTTTCTTTGACACTTTTCTTCTTTGTAAGGTTGTCTGGAAGAGATCGCTACTTAGCGATAAGACCGCCTATTGACTCACTTAGTAAGTTTTTATTTGTATTTTACTTTTCTTGCTGTATTTGTATGTGGTGTTCAATAAAGAATATTTGTATTGTATTGTATGATGATTATGATGATATACCTACCCTATTTCATGTCGAGCTATTTCGATTTGCATCCTTTTTCACTAGAGCCACAGTTACGTCGAGACTTGATCTTACCGCACTTAAAATACATACAAGTATATTGAGATCTTAGGAACAAATAGTACCTATTGACGACACGTCGGCCTTGTTAGGAGTGATCCTGCCTCTGAAGCCAGCGGTCCTAGGTTCAAATCCCGGTAAGGGAAGATATTTGTGTGATGAGCGCGAATATTTATTCCTGAGTCTTGGTTTGCTATGTATTTAAGTATTTTTTCTCTATACAAGTATGTTTATCGTTGTCTAGTACCCATAGTACAAGCCTAGAGCTTAGTTTGGGACTAGGTCAATTTGTTTGAGATTGTCCCGTTTTTTTATTTTTTTATTTATTATTTAACGTCAACCGAACGGTCTACGCTGGTGTATTAAATAATAATTTGAATAATTGTTATAATAATATTATAACAATTATATATTAAATTCTCTAATAGGTAATATTTAGTTAGACTATCTTAATCGCAAGAGAAATTTGATTTCTCTAATGTCTCTACAGGGTTAGCAAGTCAATAGGATGTAGAAAGACAAGCCAAGGACAATTAATATTTGATTTCACTGCAGAACGAGTTATGATGTGTAGACGCCAAACAAGTTTTCTATTATGAAATAAATGATCATGTTGTGACCTGACGGATAATCTATCGATTTCTGTGCAGATTTATTCTTCTGTCGTAGGTCAGCGATAACAATTGCCTTCTTCATTCTAAAGATCCTTTACGAGCTGTGTCGTTCAGGAGTCAGGTAAAATTGCTGGTAGGTACATCCTCGTAATTTCTGAGAAAAAATAAATAATCAGACATTCTGGCAGAAATATCTATGTCCTAAATAAGTTCTAAGTTTATATTATAGTTACTGCACAACGAAAATATATATTTTTTTTAAATATATACAGAGAAAACATCCAAGCCTTACAATCAAATACAAGCAATTCCTCATCATAGTAATATTTGCCCTTACCGGGAATCGAACTCGGAGCCGCTAGCTACGCAGGCAGGGTCACTACCAGTTACGTGCATTATATACAAAAATATATCTCCGTAAATTTTCTAAAGTCTTAAAGAGCCTAGCCAGGTTCTCCTAGTAGCTGTAGGTACTAATAGGCGCTGACGTTAGGAGTGATTTGCAGACGTAATAAACAGTAGTAGGTACGGCTTGCACGCACAGGCCTCCTCGCAAATTACTTATCGTCAGGGAACCTGACTAACTACATATTTACAGCTTTTTATGGGCCTTAATCGCAGCTCTTATTAAAATATAAGTGGTTTCCTTTCCTAACGTAGCCCCGTTTAATGATTCTGGCTCGTATTCGGGTTCGAGGTTGCATATAGTTAAGCGGTTACGTAAAACGCTTGCGTCAGTACATAAGTACTTTCTGCACTACCTACTTGAATATTTTTGCAACTTTTTGAAACGTAACGTTGCTCAAGGTAGACCGCACATTACGGCCGCAATCATAGTTAATGACTATAGATTCATTCCTTAGTGACAATTTTTCATACACAAGTACCCTTATGATATGAGTTACCATGAGTTACCGTACTCGCTAGCGAGTCGAATTCTCTGTCCCTCACAGTGTAATAGAGTGAGAGGGACAGAGCATTTAACTCGCTAGCGAGTACTGTCACTGAAAACACATGGTGAGGGTACAGTTCGAAACAGTGGAGCTAGACAAGTTGCATTCGACAATCGTTAGCAATTATGTTTTGATAGGCATACGTATGGAATATATAATAGTCACGTGGTACTATCTCGGTGGCATACGTCAGTTGCATATATTTTTAAATCGAAACATAATCGCTAACGATTGTCGAATGCAACTTGTCTAGCCCCACAGGAACGAGTTAATTGTCTTGAAAATTTCTTTGAACTCAGAGCCAGGGTAAAATCCCGCTACTTTACTGTCGCCCACATAAAGAATTACCCTCTGAAATAGGTAAAGAAACTTAATGTGTCGAAGTTGGGTTTCTATCCAATTAGCACACGTGATTTACAACTTTCTAGCTAGCATATTTTATAAATAATTTCGAACGAAAGTGCGAGAGGTTTGTTATTTGAACACTCGAGTGGTGTTAGCACCAAAGCGCTAGGCTTGTTAAACAAAGAGACAAGTTGTAATGACTGTTCCTCACGTGTATTATTATTACGTAATTAGTGCAATAAATCTCAGAAGTGATATTCTCCTTAAGAGGACTGTGAAGCAAAAAAAAATCATACAAAATGCGATTTATAACGTATTTCTTCGTCGTCGTCCGATAATTTCGATTTTTGAATAAGTATGTTGTAGATATTATGAAAAACTAGGTCTATACTTTTTGTTTCCCAAGAAAACATACAGGGTATTTTTTATCAGTGCACAAATTTTAACATATGATTTTGTATCGTTAATATAATATATTACGACAATAAAACGAGTTAATATTTTTTTTTTGGTGCAATTTATCTCTTTTTTACTTTCTCGTGTGGACACAAAGTCACACTAAAAATGATGACATGGGTGGTCAAGCTGTAGGTATGCGCGATACACTGTATTGATATTCTAAATTTGAAATTTCATTTATTAACTTACTTAACAACATTCCCCTCACCTCGCACCCCTGCATTAGAGGGTCCATGAATATCGTTAAGTTAGTGGAATCATTGAATCGGCAATATCTCTAATATTGTTTAAGCTAGAGTAAAAATAACACCACATTGTTATTGATTAATAATAGCGAAGCAAATATTAAAAGTTGTGCACCTATTAAAAAATTACCCTGTATATTGGAAAGGAAACAAAACAAAAAACCAAAAGCGGAAACGTACAGACCTAGTTTTTCAGAATATCTACCTACAACATTCAAAAATCGTGGAAATCTGATTAGATTTAGAGGGTGAGAAATGTTATCGCCCGGAGCTAAATTTGTATACTTAAATTATTATGTCAGCTACGCGATTTCAGCATCGCTTCACAATCCTCTTAATAACTCACCTCTCAATTCTTCGATGTCATAACGGGCGAGTTTGTGGCCTTTTACCTACTAATACGGTTGGACTGGACAACTTAAAGCTCGAAGAGTACTAAGTAATCCGTTGGAGGATAACTTACTGGGCAGGTCAGCGACTGAAGAGTTAATAAAAACCATTATAAAACACAAATTTGGCTCATTTTCTTCACCTCGAGTCGCCTGATTCCCGCTTAATGACATAATACCAAATATAGACCGCGACTCCGACCGCGTAGAAATCATTTATCGCTATTCCCTCGGGAACTGTCTAATACTCGTATTCCGGGATAAAAAGTATCCTAATGTCCTTCCCCAGGACTCCATACCAAATATGATCGAATTCGGTTCAGCGGATTAGCCGTGAAAGAAAGAAGGATAAAGAAACAAACATACTTTCACATTTATAATAGGTATTAATTAAAGTATGGATTCGATCAAGTTGCAATTAAAATGTATACTAAAATAAGTACCTATTGGGGTCTTACGAGGTTAAGATTCGGACGGAATATTTCTTGGGTACGGAAGAATCCTTTCTAACCCTTAGGTTAGAAAGGATTTATCCATGAAACTAGGTATGTCGCCTTTGACATGTTACCGTATTGTTTTATAACTCGGCCGCCATTACTGTCAAGTAAATAAGAGCTATCGTAACATTAACTATACGATAACGCGTCAAAAATAGTATGGTCTTACCAATTAGAATAGAGAGGTATAAATAAAGGGTAGACCTAATAGCGGGAAACTATTCGCGAACTTCCTTTAGTTTCATATAATTCCTGAAAATAATTCAAATCTTTATCTACTTGAAAAAGGGTAACCGTTTTCATTGATTTTCACCAAAAAAACACACGTCTTGGTAGAATAGGTACGAGTAGGTATTATGCAAGGTACTTGTACTGAGGCACCAAGCTGAATTCTTACAGCATGTATTATTTTCACAATGTTCAGCTATAGCTCAGATAAATGTTCGAGCAATACTACTGACTGACAACATCATCACTTCACCCAAAAGACATCCACTGCTAGACATGAGGCCTTCGGGGCTCTTCAGGGATCTACACTATAGTCGGTTTTGTACCTAGCAATTCCTTAAAAGAGTGTAATTAAATTGATAGATTTTAAGAATATGTTCTTGACATTTGTTTCTGCCTTTGCTGTCGTGAACTTTAGACTTCAACGCTTTGAAACTAGTAGAGAAAATAATGGTTACATAATCATTTTTAGGGTTGCGTAGTCAAACTAGGAACCCTTATAGTTTCGCCATGTCCGTCTGTCCGTCCGTCCGTCCGTCCCGTCCGCAGCCTAGCGCAGAGACTCTTAGTACCTACTAGAAAGCTGTAATTTGGCATGAATATACATATTAGTCACAAAAGCCAACAAAGTGGTACAATTTTTTTTTAGGGTAGGTACTTCTCCTATACGTAGCGTGGGAATGTATTTTTATTTCTCGTTTACCTCATAGTGTGGGGTGTCGTTCGATAGGTCTTTCAAAAATTTTGTGGGTTAGTGATATCAATTTTTTCGATTAAGGGATCCGTTTATGAAATATTAAGCTTTAAAGCGCCAATTTTTGTTAGGAGTCCAGTGTCCCCCCCATAATACCTACTAGAAATTTGAAAAAACTTAAATGAACGCGCATATAACGAATTTGAAAGGAAATCTATCACGACTAAATAGACATCATTGGTTCTTGAGATACAGGCGATTAAAGTGTTTACCTATACCTACTAACATCATCTAAGACGGCACGACTTTAAATAGAAAATTTGTTATTATTGGTTCATTTTATGTTTGTAGTAAGTACTTAACGGCTTCGGAACCCTACACTGAGCATGGTCCGACATGCTCTTGCCCGGTTTTTAATTAAAATAATTTGAACAAACCTAATTGATAAAGTTCAAAGCACAATTTTTATACTTATCTTAAATAAAACACTTCTTTGTTATTAGTATCAGTTTCAGGTTAGGTACTTTAAGTAACCTAACATAAAAACCAAAGTTGGCCCCATCTGGGCTGCACACGCCGCGCCCTTTTTAAAACTCAGGCTCGTATGTAAATTAGCTAGGTTAGTTTAAAAAAAAAACTTGTCGGTTTTTGCGTCGATAAGTAAATTTAAAAAGAATTCACAATTCCTTTTGTTTCGGCTCCCTTTGAGAAATTAGTAACAATAGGTTTACTTTAGGGGTTTCCCGTAGTTCGCAGCCTTAAACAATAAACCTGAGGGCTTAGCATTTTAAATGTGTTCTAAATAAAGGTGCCTATCTACCCTTTTGACTCGCCGCTACCGCCGCGAGTTACCTGTGATATGATATGATAACATTTGTAGAACCATACTTAGATTATTATTAGAAATTATATAGAGATTGATATTCCTTATGTATCTGGGTAAAAACTCGGATATAAGTAATCTCATTTCTTTTACAATCTTAGTAAAAACTATACTCAATTATTAGAAAACCACGATTAGTCGATTTAAACTTGAGCTTTCGGACGAGAACGTTAATTGTGCTCAACTTGAGTGTTGTTGATTAAACGTGACCAGCTCTTCAACCGGAATTTAACAAAATACCTACTCTAAAACCCTAAACTCTTTTAATCTGTACCTGCAGAAGGGTCATTCTGTAATCTTAAGTCAAAATCACAATGTAATTCATTAAAGAAAATGTCGTAGGGAGGTTTTTTAATTTGGTCTGAAACGAACAGTTTCACGCTAACATCTTTTTCCCTCTTACGACCTAAATACAATTATTTAAGCCAAAAATTAATTCTACGATTTCCACGAACGGTAATTTTCACCACCGTTATGCCGTTATCATAAAATTCAGTCGGAATACGAATACGTTTGAACATTTAATTCCAATTCCCCTTATCTACTCCATCTTATTATATAAAACTGCTTACGATTTTCCCTAAAGCACATTTCGTTCGTTGTTTGTCGGTCTACCTACTCCGTTTAGCTGCTACGAGTATGACGCGGTGGACAAAGACTCAATTTTATGACGTCATAAAAACCGTCATTGTGCCGAGCAACCTCGCACGAATGTCGGCTGCGTATTGTTAATGCTTTAAAATAAGATGTCTATTTTTTCATTGTTTAGTCTTTATCCCATTACGGCCGCAGTTTGTACATATTTTGACGGGCGGACGCCCTTTTCAGAGCCTTTTTGCTTTGAGCTTTGCCGCCTTGTTGCCTTTTCGCAAAATTATCACGTGCTAAAATAGTGTAACCCGCCTTAACGGTATAGCGCGAACTCATTTTTTACAGACTAAAATATTACCGTCTATTGTTTGACGCATCATGGGATACATTTTTTTTTAATTTAGTAATTAAATTCGCTTTTGAATACTCTGCCGGGTTACTTGTAATCGCAGGTGCAGCTGTTAATATTAGTCTTATTTTATCCCAATTTAATTGAATCGGTCTTTTATCTGCGCTCACATTTAAGCCGAACCCTATGCACCGCCAACATCAGGTAAACGATATCAAACGGCTTGGTTTCGAAGTATTTTATTGCCTTCAATAAATTAGAAGGGTTATAAATATAAATCTTAGGCCACGTCAAATCGCATCGCATATTCATGCCTCGAGTTCCATGTTAAAAACATAAATAAACTAGCGTCGCCACTTAAAAATGGTTTCGAGTTTACATAATAAAAACTGTACCTAATAATTGGATCCACCCAGGCCCGTGATGTTTTTGTACGAGTTTTCTACCTGTATCTCAAAGTATTTGGACTCCGCAAATTGATGGAGGCATCTTTTATATGCTGAAACCAAATTTATGACGCCCACGTTCGATTCGGTTTATCATTTTGACCTTTTTAGAATTCAGTGTTAATGGAGTTGCTCGTGTCAAAACGCAAAAATACCGACTTAAGACGGATAACGAATTAATATCGAAACTCTGTTAGTTAGAGAGTTGGGTAGGTAGGTAGGTAGGTACTATCTATTACCACAGATGTTTTTTGTTAAATTGTCTGCCACAACACCGTTATTGTCACAGAACAGAGATAGTTCTGCGGTTACTGTAATAAATGATGAAAGTTTAAGTACTCGTACCCACCTACTTAAAAAAAGTCAAAAATACGCTGCAAAATTGTGAAATTGTACAAATCAACTTCCGTATGAATCCTAACTTCCTGTACGTAAATGTAAAGGAAGTTCGTTTTTTCGTCAGGTGGTTACGCTTTCAAGCTAGCGATTATATCCTTAGAAACACGATATTTTCATCTGAGGAATTTTGATAGTTTTCGATAAGTAGTATGAAATAAAAGTTATATTCTATAGCATTATATTATTGTTATTCCTGTTTAAGATCTTAGGGGTGACTTTGACATGTTTTTCTGGAAATTCCAAACAACTTTATCCATTACAACCTTTGATTGTTTGCTCGGTCAAATAAAGATCTTCGCAATCAGGTACCTACTTCGAGTCCTAAGGTTAAATTGTCTTGGCCACTTTAGTAACATTTTCTCCTTAAAATTAATATAAACTTAAAGTTATATTTCTTGTCTATCACAGTACAAGCCTGGATAATGATCAATATTTTATTACAAGCAATTTCTGCACTGCCATCACTCCAATTTTAAAGGTTCCAAGAATAAATTTCAATACCTACTACGGAATAGAGCAATTTAAGAAACTTAACATACACAACGTCACGCCTTCATTCCCAGTGGGGTAGGCAGAGCTACAGAATAACAACAACTCTAAACTTAGTTAATCGAGTTTGCATGGGAGCCTGCCGTTTGGCCAAAATATTTTTGGTCAAATGTATCATTTCCCAAATGTTTCATTTTCCAACCCAAAGAGATATAATTTTTTGAAAAAAATATTTTTGTACCATCGTGTAGAACCCCATAGGTTAGGTTAGGTTAGCTTTTATAAAATCCTGAAATATTTACGGTTACAAAAAAGAAAACAAAGCGGGTTGGCAAATTAAAATTTGGGAAATGAAACATTTGACCAAAAACTTTTTGACGAAACGAAGTAACCCATTGAGCATTGCAGTGTTTCCTTCCTTTTTGATTTATTTTCTTATTGGGGAAAACTCAGAAAGAAATTAGTAACAAATTATGCAAAATAGGACATAAAAATAAATAAATATTGCCTATATCCCAGTAAGACTTATACAATTATTGAAGTACTTAGTAGCAGTGCCGTATAGGAACGAAACATCAAGGCAACAAACAGCATGCTACATACCTATTATGTAATATAAAAATAGATTATACATGCCAAGCTAATAAATAACCTTCCAAATACTTATAAATTACTTGGGCGTGACAGCACTAAAGACAAATGTGTTATTTTTATAATATTTTACACAATCTCTTATAAGTAGTGGTAACTAAAAAAAAAAAAAAAAAAAAAAAAAAATTTCATCGT
This sequence comes from Acleris holmiana, assembly GCA_949316455.1. Classification (NCBI taxonomy): domain Eukaryota; kingdom Metazoa; phylum Arthropoda; class Insecta; order Lepidoptera; family Tortricidae; genus Acleris; species Acleris holmiana. The sequence goes on from OX438768.1 coordinate 12,587,399, forward strand.
TGTGTTGATATCTTTTATTGCAAAATCCAATATGGGTTCTACGAGTATACAGCCAAAACTATTTCTTTTAAACATCACGTTTTAATTTAATAAGCTGACTATTTTATTTGCTTTAGGAATCCTTAAAATGATTTTTGATAGCTAAGTATTGACTAGAATAATCTAGTCGATCCCAATTCAATAGGCACATGTGAGAGATGTGTGATTTTTTCCATTCTACGTTCATATTGTAAGTGTACTTATGTAAATATGTTGACTACTTGCAATGTTATCTTATAGTTCTTGAATAAATAAACATACGAGTTTATTATACTCGTATATGTGACGTTATATTTCGTAATGTTTTTACTAGGTACGTAGGTAAGTTGCGTTACGTAACCTAATTTGTGGCTTCTAATAATATCAGAACCTAATCCTTTATTCATAAATAACAGTCCCAACGACAGCGTGATTAAGGTTTCAGTGTATCTTTAATTGTAAAATCAGATTTTGTAACGTATTCTAACCAGCTTTTCACGCGACTACATATAATTAAATCTCGTTCACCGCAATCGCATTAGATAGTCCTGTTCTCCACTATGATCGGTGCAATTGGCATCGATCGGTTTCCCGCGATCCAGAACGTCAGCCTACCAACCAAAAGTTCGCTTTCCGATACGCTGTCCTAACCTAACCGCCCCAACACATTTACATGGGCAATGCGGGGCACGAATGAAAAAAGTAATACCCGGAGCTTTCGATATCAAATCGAAAATGAGGAGAGTCGAAAAAGTACCAAAGGCGTGTATTTTTCACACGCAAGCAATTAAAAATAATAATAAATTGTGTTAGATATTCGCTGGTAAGGCTTGATTTTTTTGCCTGTCCCGTAAGCCCAGATCCTGTTATTCTTCCCAAACGATTGTCGGCATCAACGATAACCGTTACATTATAATGGTCATTTGGAAACAAATGGAGCTTGCTATTACCCGAACAAAGTAAACGCAGGTACCTAATGCGTTTTACAACGTCGGCGCTCTTCATAATTATCTGCAGATTTTGAGTTAATCAACGACTTGCAGGTTACGTAGCGATACGGCGAGTGACGAATGGAAATGGGATTAAAAATTCATTTAGCCGCTTTCATGTTCGCCGATAATCCGGAGTTTATCAAGATATCTATCCGGGGGATTAAAGCTGCCCTGTTAAATAGAATACTTACACTTGATAACGGCTGATTAACTGCTAATGCTCGAGTCGAGTACCTACGTTTGATATTGAGCTTGTGTTTTAAAGAAATTATAATGTGCTTCATTATTACGATTACGATTTTTTTCAAATGACTTATTAAAATTTCCAAAATATACCTATATATAGAGATTTGATGATAAATAAAAATACGAACAACCCTGTCGAAGCTAATTTAATGAAGCTATAGGAGTGTTGGAAATGGTTTTTGGTATTTATAATTATGAATTATCTACATTCGATCTTTATTAACATGATTAATACCTACATATAATTTCGCATAGTTGGCAAATAGATTTACATTATTTGGATAATCTTTCACGTCATTAACTGCCTCGATTAACAAAACGTAACTATAAGGTATGTCAACAGTTTTTTTATTGGGTACCTACTCGGTAAAATCAGTAATAAACGTTCGTTAAAGATAATGCTATACGCAACTCTGTCAAACCAGGGGAAACCCGGCAAACACCTTTGTTTGTTCGGTATTAAAAAGTATTTTAAAGAACTTTCCAGTCTTTCTTACTTAGTACCAAATTAAATTACCCAGGAGATCTTTTTTTTTAATGTTAAGGTAAAACGAACGCTCAGGCCACCTGATGGTAAGTGGAATCTGAGGCCCATAGACATTTGAATTCTCAAGACTATAATCCTAAGACCTCAAATGCGTTGCCAACCCTGAGGACTAAGATGGAACGCCTCTATGCTAGTAATTTCACCGGTTGTCTTATCCTTACACCGGAACACAACAATGCGAACACCGTTGCTTGGCGGGTGGTTAATAGATAAGATGGTGATAGCGATCCGGACGGACCCTGCACAGGGTGCTACCACCACTAAACCGCTTACCGTAATGGTCTAAATATTGATCAAATGTCGCCAGGCAACTGTAATCTATGTTGTTTCCGTGTCAAATGAAAATTTCTTTATACGCAAAGCCAAAGAAAATTGGCTTATTTATAATAAACAAGCTCTTGCCCGCGACTCCATCCGCGTAGAAGTCGTTTATCGTGGGTACCAGATTTCATCGAAATCGGTTTAGTGGGTTAGCCGTGAAAGGGTAATAGACAGACAGAGTTACTGTCGCATTTATATTATTAGATTACTAAGTATATTACTAAATATATATGTAGTAAAATAAATCTGTATGAACTAAGGGTACCCCACTTGTATATTATGGTCTACCGGCCTACCGGTAGCCGGTTTGCTCTAGCAAAGAGTACAGTCAAGGGCCCAATTCGATTGAAATTCTCCCTAGCGTCCTAAGTCCGAGGTCGGCCCAATAGGGCCCTTAGGCATGCTAGTGTAAAAACCCTTTTACAGCGTGGACTCCCATCAGGAGTCCGCCCTCTCTCCGGCGAAGTAGTCAAAGCCATCAGAGGCTAACTACGTAGGTCCCTCAAAAAAATAAAAAATAAAAATAAATATGTATACACTTTAGTACCTTGTCTGTTTAACGTCAAGTTTAAGCTGTCATATGAAATTGTGACAGCGATTAAAGCGGCAAGGTACTAAAGTGTATACATATTTTTGCCCTTGACTGTACTTTGCGGTATACACCCCAAAGTATGAGATATGTTAAAATAAGTATTTATCCCAAACTTCGGAGTCTGATGTGCACATGGTATGTATAGACTAAACAAAACGAAATCTGTACAATTTGGTTTTTAAATCATTTATACCTTTACCTAATAGTTACTGGAAACGAAACCTCAAACTATGGTTAGTACTAATAGTACTAAATTTCGAATGATTTAGTTAGCACAAAACAAGACAAGACTGTCTTCCGAAACTCGTGATAATAATATGTACTCTTTCATTCCATGAGGTCATACCACTAAGTAGGTACTGAAATGGTTGGGAATTGATAAAGATCCTACTGAATCGAGTTGAATACGGGCTAGGTCAATGCGGTAACACTCTTCATTAACAAATAAAACCATTGAGAGACACGCTTATAGTATGGATTCTTAAATTAATGCATGTGCAGAACTTTTGCAAAGTAAAATGTAAAATTTACTATATTTAACAAGTATAATACAACGAAGATAAATAAATGTACAAAGGCGAACTTATCCTTTTAAGGGATCTCTTCCAGCTAATCTTTGAGAGATAGAGGAAAAAGAATGGGTGCGCATCAAGCTATCCTGCGGCGAATCCACTAGTTCCAAAACGCACTATTAGGTACTCAATACACTCTAATTTCGTTTTTTTTTTTTATCGAATATCTCGATGTAAAATTGCTTTCAAAATGTGCATTATTTTGATGCTTTTGAGGATGCGTATTTGGGTCATTCTTCTTTTTTACCGACAATTGCCTGTCCTCATTTTACCATACGTTATCAGTTAGAGTACCTATTGATTATTAATGTTTTAGTGTTTGAATATACGTCCAAACATTTATTCATGTATTAGTACTAAATAATCTTTCACTTTCTCTATCCAGTGTTTTTTTTTTAAAGTTTGTTTTTCATAGAATCGCGTGACAGAGTGGTAACACAAAATTTGGTCTCCTCTGAAAACGGCCACTCTATCACAGTATATTCTGAAAAACCACCATAAAGAGAAAACATTATTGCCACCGAAATAATTATTAGTTAGTCCAAATAAAAATTCACGCAACGTATTTTAAAATCAAAAATTAAAACCATAATTACCAATAGTTGAAAAACGCAAAATATAGAAAAATGACGATGTCGGTAAAAAAGTAGAACGACCCATTTACCAAAATAGATACCCTAATATTTTCCTAAAAGGAAGTCAGTGTCGTTAAGATTAGTGTTTTTTAAGTTCACCAATGACAACGACAAAGGACGTTTTTACGACGTATATATAACACTAGCGACCCGCCCTTGCTTCGCTCCGGATTAAAGTATTATACATATAAACCTTCCTCTTGAATCACTCTATCTATTAAAAAAAACCGCATCAAAATCCGTTGGTAGTTTTAAAGATTTAAGCATACATAGGGATATAGGGACAGAAAAAGCGACTTTGTTTTATACCATGTAGTGATTATTATTTATTACGAAATCCTACACTGAGCGTGACCCGACATTCTCTTGGCTAATTTTATTTTATGTACTTAAAACATAATTATGACACCGTAGAAAACGGTATTCGTAAGGCGTGATACTGTATAGTTGAGACCTTAATAAAAAATAGGGTATTTTGGAATTAGAGTGTTTTGAGAACTATGCATTATGACATGACTTATGAGAATAAAGTATTACGCCACCTACAGGTGGACACAATTTCGGGTATTTTGGGACTAGTTCTCAATGGTTTTCGTGTAAATCGAGAATGAGGTTTTTTTGGGAATATGGTGTTTTGGGCCTAGTTTCTTATGAGAAGAGGTGTTTTCGAAAAAGTGTATTGACTAATAGTGCGTTTTGGGACTAGTGAATTCGCCGCCGGATAGGCATCGAGTAGGAAAGTGTACAAATTTCCACGTGTTTAACAGAGACGGTCGCCGGTCCAAATAAAAACTTGATATAGAGGAACACAATGCTCTATATCAAGTTTTTATTTCTGACCCCATTTCACAGAGTGGCATCTTGTCAGATTTGTCGGGTGGTAAAATAACCAGACTACCAGGGCCTCTATTCAGGTGCGTTAAAACGATATCGTGTTTGACACGTTTAAGAATCGTTTATATCACAGTCGCCATTATTGTAAATGACATAAGAGTTATCAAAACGTTGACAATACGGAAACAGGTCAAGTACGATATCGTTATTACCGTGTAGAATTCCAGGGCCTGCCCCTATTTCACCATCCTGAGAATCAAAGTTGACAGTTGACATTTTAGTGTACATGGCGCAGCTATATGAAACCCAGTGTTGTTTCAGCGTGATAACTTTGCAATGTGTAGCGAATTGTCATTTTAACGATGGTAAAATAGGAGGCAGGAATAAGGAGGTAATTTCGACGACACGTAGTAGTGTCCTGAGTAGTTAGGAAAAAGAAAGAAAACAAAGACACATTTATTCGTGACAGACAAACAAAAAGAGCTGATACTGACAGACAAAAGACCTGGCCTGGGATTCTACGCGGTAAAAACGATATCGCCTTTGAAGTGTTTCCGTATTGTCAACGTTTTGATAACTCTTATGTCATTTCATTTACAATAATGGTGACTGTGACATGATTCTAAAACACGTCAAACGCGATATCGTTATATTATAACGCAGCAGAATAGAAGTCCTGTTGTCACGAAATGGTTCCAACTCAGCGTTATGCTGGCATTAAAACCAGCGCTGGTCTTCCGTTGGAACCACCCAGTGCGACCACGGCAGATCACACACACATAGCACACGCACTAAACTAACATAAACAAAACAAGATAAAATAACAGCACAATTAAACAGGCAAACCAATAACCAAAAACAAAATCTAGGGCCTTGCCCTGAAAAAACGAACCAGAAAGAGACGGCGGATCCAACGTTACGAAATGGAATGCTCCAAGGCATCCAACTGGTTTTTTTATTATGCTACATCTCTTTCTATCTAAAGTGTACGAAGCTAGTGGTCCCGGGTTTCAATCACGGTAAGGGCAGATATTTTGTGTGATGGATGACGTAAACAAACAAATAGGTCTTGCCATGTTCTGCCGCGGGGCGTGCAAACTAGGGTGTTATACAGGATTTATTTATATTGCTTATATTTTCCTACATTATCTGTAAAACAATAATTCTATACATCATCCTTTACATCATCATCATCATCATATCAGCCGAAAGACGTCCACTGCTGGACATAGGCCTCCCCCAAACATCCTTTACAATTTTATGGTAATTACTACTTTGCCTTACAGTATTAGCCCGAATTTTCTAAGATAAATTCATTGATTGAATAATAAGCTTTATTAAGCACTAGTATTTGTTCCTCTCAGTCTTAAATGTTTTCTATTTATTTAAATATCTCTATATAAGTAAGTTTATCATCGCCTATATAGGATAAGCCTAAAGCTTAGCTTGGGACCATCTTGGGACTTTTGTGAGATTGTGCCTTGATATATTTATTGATAGGTACATTTATATTTTTTTTCGGGTATAAATTCACATGGTTTATGTGTATTTCTTTATCCATATTTGTTTATTTGCTACCTCTGATTGACGGTTGGTAAAGTGCATGGGTTGATTGAATGGTTTTTATCCAAGTAAGTAACGTTATATTTTTACTTTCGATCCTCAAAATGTAATTTCTTTACCCACTGAGACCGATCAAAACCGCGGATTTGAAGGGTTTTTATCATTTTTATTTCCCGTTGACGATATCAAACAATAACTTTATCAGTATCACTAAGTATTAAGTTCCAACTTCTCGGTTCTGATGCTGCTTAAGTCCGAATTCTACAAGGGAAATCGGTTTTTTGACTTGTTTGTCGCAACAAAGCCATTGCAGCGATTGCACACTGACGACGTGACGTAGGCGTGGGTCTGCCGCGTCCCGAAGGCCATGAGGGGCTTTTCTTATGGCAGTCCAGTCTATTGCCCTTGGATTGAAGAGCTGATGAGTAGCTTTTCTGCGGCTGAATGTGTTTGGGTATATCCACCTAAACCTCCCTCAAATGTAATTGGTACCTACCAACATAAGTAGACCCAGACGGCACCGTCGGTAACCAGTTGATGAGGGCAAACCGATCACAGTTCGCACCACAGATCACATAGAAGGTACATTTTTGTGAAATGAGCATGGGTGGAAAATGTTATAAAGTATTTTCAATTCACGACGGCCCGCCCCACCACTCAAATTGTCGTTACGCGGTTGAGCTATGACGACGAAAATAGGAACTAAGAAGTGGGGGCTACAAAAGGTGATGACTTATTACCGACGTACTCAGATATTTTAGAGACAATTTAAGCTTGTTCGTTTTAGGGTTCTGAAGTCAAACTAGGAACCCTTATTGTTTCGCAATGTCCGTCTGTCCGTCTGCCCGCGGCTAACTCAGAGACTCTTGGTACTTACTACAAAGCTGTAATTTGGCACAGGTAGTATACGTACATTTAAATTACGCTGACAAAGTTTTAAAATAAAATCTTTATTTTTTTTTACGTTATAACATCAAGTAATTGGATAGTTCTTGAAAAATGGGATCGTATCGTAATGTATAAAGTTCAAAATACATAATAATACATAATGTTCATAATATATACATAACGTCACGCCTTTATTCCCAGAGTGGGGTAGGCAGAGCAACAGAATACCAACAACTCTAAACTTGTTGATAATTCTGTAACCACATTTTGCATAGTCAGGCTAAGATGTTTACCAGTGTATTAGTGACAGGTTGCAAGCCCATCGCCAAACAGTACTACAAGCCTTCATTCCCGTCGCCTCTTACGACATCCACGGGAAGACATGGAGTGGCACTATTCTGACCCGGCAACCACACGGGGCCTTAACATATAACGATAACACATAGAACATAATATATAACGGTTTTAAAAGGTCATTAGGGCAGATATTTGTGTGATATTTGTGAGTCTTGGATGTTTTCTATGTATTTAAGTATGTATTTCTCTATATAAGTATGTTTATCGTTGTCTAGTACCTACCCATAGTACAAGCCTAGTGCTTAGTTTGGGACTAGGTTAAGTTGCGTGAGATTGTCCCCTGATCTTATATTTATTTATTATTACATAGAACCCATTAGGTTACGGTAGATTTATTTTATAACAATTCTGAAAACTTTACGGTTTCTGAAATAAAACAATTATATATTATGAATTATGACCATTATGTACCTATTATGACCCAATATTTGTTTTGAACTTTATTTATTATGATAGGTACGTAGGTACCCCTTAAAATTCCTTATTTACTTAATGTTTTAACCCTTTTTAAATTTGGGAACCGTTTCGGAAATTTTTTGATTTTTAACGTTTATCTTTTTTGTATGAAAAATCGTGTGTAAGGAATGGCTTAATCGTCATTAACTGACTCTGAGTGCGCCAACGACATAGGTATAACTTATGTAAAAATATCAATAAACAGTTACCATACACAGAAAACTTACAAGACCCAGGTATTTAAAAGATGTTGTTGGTGTTTATCACACAAGTAGTTTCCTTTGCCGAGGATTGAACCCGAAACGAAACTAACAGTTTCATTCAATTCAACGACTAACTTATAGTCTAAAACGTGGAATAATCGTGGGATAGCTTATGCCATGCTTTGTCCTTATCTGTAATTGTGACATTTGCATCTGACAGAAAGTGAAAAAGCATGGCATAAGCTACCCCACGGTTATTCCACGTTTATAAGTAAGGGGGTAAGTAACACATGATAGGAAATTCATTGGAAAGCTTCCAAATTAAAAAATATATCAATTAATCACCCGCATACCTAACTACATTTGTTGATACAGCATGCGCAATAAGCTGAATCTTTTCCGGTATTCCGACACCACCGCTGCGTCATCGCTGTTTGGTTTGTCTAATGACTAGTCTGATGATTTAATGTGACGCGGGCGCAGGCCAGTTAGGCGGGACGTGTTAACGACCTGTGAGGTGCTGTCAAAGGGCAAACAAGGGCGAACAAACGGACATGTTTGCGCTGGTCGGCCTCTGTGTCAGTGATGAATGTCGTATAGTTTTGTGGCCGTCGGAGATTTTGAAGTTCCCATAGCATTTGTGTTCAACAAACTAATAACACTTGAACTTGACACTCATTTGAATGCAAGCCCTAGTCATGTCACTATGTACAGGCGACGGTTACCTACCGATATCAAGTCCGAAAAACGTTTGCCCGCTATTTTGTTTGTCGAAACTTTCATAAGTTAGATATTTTTTTATACCGTTTTAGTTTCCTGGATTGTTACAAAAAATACTAACCTTATCTACAGGTTCTGTAAAGGTAGGTATAATTTTAAACATTTTGAAAAGATAATAAAATAAAAACCAATGGGTTCCGAAAAATAATATTTTGTAACTTACCCAAATCCGGACAAACGAAACAGCGGGCCAACGTTATACTGACTTGTGATAGGTTACCACAGTCGACTGTAAGCCATGTATTCACTTTTACTCCTTATATTTAATGGCATAAGGGGAAAAGATTATACATGTCTTGGTAGTTGAACGTACAGCCTACATTTAAAAAGTGTCAAAACGAAATTATTAACAGATTACTTTGATATGAAAATCGTTCTGTTACGATATTGCCTAGGCAATTTAGGCCTAGGATGACCGGAAGCGCTGCCGGCGAGTTAAATGTGCCGGCGCCTTTGATCCGTTGCTCAAAATGCCCTCAATAAGCATCGGTTTACTCTGCAGTTAGCGGCATTCTCCGCGCCTCTCTTTGTGCTCTCTTTGTAGGGCTGTGGCAATGGAAGGATATTCCTTTAATATGATGATGTGGTCAATCTTACACATACTTAATTATAAAACTCATGAATGACTGACGAGACGAGAGATAAGGCACAGCCTAAAACTGTGAACCTAGGGACTTGAAAATTTATTTTTCTTAATATTTTTTTAAACAACGAATGATAGTAGGAAACTGATTTTGATCTTATGTGCACGAAGTTGCGGGCGAGAATCGATTACTGCCGTGCCGTAATTAAATGATGATTTAGGTGTTAGAAGCCAAATCGTTACCGGAATCTCAAATGAACGTTTTCAAGAAACGGCCAGTTGTGGTTGCTGTGAATGGCGAGCTTTTTTACAGGCGATTTTGGCGCGCCCTATTTTTCTTTGACGAGACGCAAAAAGGTGGCAGCATGAACAACGCCAGTAATGAAGACAGTAGGGTTTCCCATCACGGAAAAACCAATTGGGCACGAGAAAATTAAGTTCATCTTCGGATTAGGGATCTAAGATGGCGGATGCTACTTTTTCGTAAAAATTGTACATTTTAGTTTTTTTCCAGCGTCGAATTACAATCATTTATAGCTCGCGATAAACTAAATTTATCATTTGTTATTGGATCTATCAGTGGGAAAACTCACTTTAATAAAAAGTTGAGTAGCATCCGGTAGGGTAAACATTACTGTAGTATGTAGCACTAATTGCTTGTACCCGCAATAATAAATAATTCAGAAGGAGATACAACCACAAGTTTTGGAGATGTGATGTGACACCACTAACCAAAAGTTTGTTTAAAAATTTAACGGTCAGGAGTTACGTATCGCAATTACTAAAAATAATACTTACCTTAGCTTAGTTATCATAACAAATTGTTTACCAGTGTTATTACACCAGCGACTCTACTTTCAAATCCGTAATTCGAATTTCGGATCGCCGCGTCACTTTTAGCAAATTATTTACCTACGCATCCACAGCAAAAGGGATAGCAATTAGACAAAGTTCGAATTACGGATTTCAAAGTAGATCCCAAGTACGTTATTTTATTATGCCACGCAGCGAATTCCTTTCTTGACCGTGAGATCCCTCTACGACATTGTCTCATCTAGTAAAGGGTTTAGATGAGTGAGATTCCAAAAATGCTAATGCTAAATGAAACGTGTCTTCTTGAACTTTGACATTAGCGGAAAGATCGGTAGTCCCAAAAGTGCTATAAAATTAAATTATGTTCGTACTACACGCGCTAAGCGTCTTGTGTCGATGGGTCTAGAAGCGGCACAAACATGAGCAGATCCCGACACAACCACATTATTCCTAAGTATCATATCAGTTCGTAACTTCGTATACAGGGGGGGTTGTACAGCCTGTATAAGGTTCGTACTTATTGATTGTTTATGTTTTATTATTTGCTTACGTGGGTTTCGGATCGAAGATTATGTACATTTTTTGGAGTTAGTTACAGTCCTAGGGTACCTACCTATACCCTTTTTAGGGTTCCGTAGTCAAACTAGGAACCCTTATAGTTTCGCCATGTCCGTCCGTCCGTCCACAGAATGCTGTAATTTGGCATGAATATACATGTATAAAAATGTTTGTTGGCGTGACTAATATGTATATTAGTCACGCCAACAAACATTTTTTTTGGGTTCCTCCCCTACACGTAACGTGGGGATGTATTTCTTGTCTACCCCATAGTCTGGAGTGTCGTTGGATAGGTCTTTCAAAACTATTGTGGGTTTGTGCCAAGGGATCCGTTTATGAAATATAAGCTTTAAATCCCAATTTTTGTTAGAGTCGAGTGCCTACAAATAAAATCAGAAATAAATCTTAAATGAAAGCGCATACGCGCATGCCTATAACGAATTTAAAAGGAAAACTAACACTACTAGGTAGACATCATTGGTTCTTGAGATACAGGCGTTTATTTATACCAGGGCCTCTATTCAACTGCGTTATAACGATATCGTTTTTGACCTGTTTCCGTATTGTCAACGTTTTGATAACTCTTATGTCATTTACCATAATGGCGACTGTGACATAAACGATTCTTAAACGTGTCAAACACGATATCGTTTTAACGCACCTGAATAGAGGCCCTGGTCTGCTAAAATCATCTAAGATGGCACCAAATGACTTAAAATAGAAAATTAGTTATTACTTGTTCATTTTTATGTTTGTAGTAGGTAAGTACTTAACGGTTTCGGAAACCTACACTGAGCAGGGCCTCTATTCAACTGCGTTATAACGATATCGTTTTTGACCCGTTTCCGTATTGTTAACGTTTTGATAACTTATGTCATTTACAATAATGGCGACTGTGACATAAACGATTCTCAAACGTGTCAAACACGATATCGTTTTAACGCACCTAAATAGAGGCCCTGAGCAGGATCCGACATGCTCTTGCCCGGTTTTTCCATGCGTAATTTCTTCCATCTAACTTCTTTAGTAGCTTTCTTTTGAGATAGGTGTAAAACAAAGAAAATCTGATAAAAGTACACAATACCCAGTGGGAAAATACAATTTTATTGTTTTCTCTTAGATAACAAACTGTGCCGTAATATTTCGAAGTGCTTGTTTTATAAACGCTCATTGTAAATACCCACGCTTAACAATATCAAAATTAAATTACATCTGCAAACATATCCTACTAATACTAGAATCGGACTAATTCAATGTTCAATAATTTGAACTCACTCGCAAATACCTAGATTTTAAAATTAATCCATATTATTTACTTTAAACTCAAAAGGTTAAGTCACTAGTGCCTTTAAGTTCGCATCTTTCTCATTATCGAAACGCTATAATGAAGACTTGCGTATTTGTAATGTCCTAAACAAAAAAAACAACCTTGTTAGTGTCTCGTTCCGCATTACAGTGACGGGTTAAGAGTAAAAATGATAGCGCTATTAAATTGTAATTTTTCAAGGTGCCTATGTTAAAACTATTACGCTATTATGTCAAAAATCTTAGTAAAAGTAAAAAAAAATATACGCATCGACATTTTACTAAAAAAAAATCAACGGTTGTAAGTTTTTGTAATAACAACATTATAATTTAAAATGTATTATTCTCGCAAACGAAGTAAAAAGCAGAGTATTTAACTCGAGACTAAAAAGCCATAATGACACTCGAAGTTCATTCACCCTCGCTTTGCTCGGGTGGATACATATCTCGTGTATTAATACCTACCAGCTTACTTTACTCCCTTGTTGAACAAATTAATATAAAAACCCACGCACCTAGTTTCGGCGGTGAAAGAAGCAGAGCTTTATTCTTGATCCTTACATTACACTGAATAAACATTGAAACGGATCAGAATTAGAAGTTTACAGTCTGACAAATGAAAGATGAGAATGAAAAATTCACTTACGCGGTAACACTGATTGTCAAAACCTATGGTAATGACATATAGTGTTGCCGCGTAACTGAATTTTTCATTCTTATCTTTCATTTGCCAGACTCTAGAATCCAGGAGGCGTTTTGAGATAAATCCCCTAGTTTTTACAACGTTGTGGAAAATTTAATAAAAATACTACACTTAATGGAGAACATTATTAAGCTACAAAACTACGGTAACATCAAATTATTATAAAGAAGTTCATGACAACAATTGTGGTGGCTTAACAAGTAGGTAATCTCCGGGACTGTACAAACCTTGCTCATGTCATTCATGAACCTTTGTTTTATTTAGGTACCTATCTAGGGGCAACCCTGAACTCGTTGCCTGAGCAAATATTGACTCGAGTTTACTTGTGTTGGTACTAATTAAGTAATCGAAACAAAACAAAATATAATGGTTGGTTGGTGACTGGTACATAATGAAACGCCTACTTATTCGTTTATTTTTTGAGCAATGCTGTGCAATTGGTGATAACTAAATTGATATCTACTGTTTTTAATACTTATTATGCCTATAAGCCCAATATCTTTTTCAAACTGAACGTTAAAAGGTTTAAACAAGATTGCTCAAAGTTAGGATATCTATCCGAGTAAAATTAATTGTAGGTATTAACTAATTTTAATAAAATAGGTATGATTGTCATCGTGAATTTGAATAAAATATGATTGTCATAGTGAATTTGAATTTTCCTTATCAATTAGGTCAAGATAGTTTTCGTTTTATTTTTTGTATTAGGTACCTAGTTTGTTATATTTAAGTTTCTCAAGTTGTTAAATAAATAATTAATTGTACCTAATCACAAAAAGTTACATCAAGTTACGTTTGACTTATAAATGCGTTTATAATACTGTTGCGTTTTGCGCTCGGGATTATTTTAAAGCTTTTATAGGTTCATGAGCTAAACATTTACTATTAAAACATATTATGAATGAGATGAACTTTTGTATTATTTTCAACAGGGTAATAGTTTTGATATGTATGTATGTATGAGCCCCTTAAAATTAAGGAATTCTTAACTCTTCATATCTGAGTGGGACTAGTAATAGCTACTAAATAGTACCGTTGCCATTAAATTATAAAGAAAAGTTTATAATGAGCTAAAAGAACGGTGTGCTTTTTGATGGGTAAAAATAACTGTAGGTAGCCAAACCCTTAACGCGAGGAAAACATTGAACACTTATATTTACAAATAGGATATATCTCAAACCGGCGAGTTCACGACACTTAAGGGGAAAATTATGAACAAAAACCCAAATAGAATAACATGAATTTATTTAGTTTATCAAACGTGTTTTGTGATGGTGCTACTATACTTACAATTCTTGTGTCCACAAATTTCAAACATCAACACAACCAACTTTCATACATCAAGCACAAACTAATACAAAATTTTCACTGGGACACCAAGCAGTTGGTTGAATACATATTTATATAAATAATGAATTTATCACTTTTGAGTAAAACCTTCAATAAACAAAACACTTAGCACCACGCTAACGTTCATTAGCGAATCTGACTGATTGACATAATGAATAAGCTAAACAATCATCGATCAATTAAATAACTTGAATATAATTAATAACTGAAAAGTTATCAAAATAATTACAATCGATTTACCATCAATTATGACATTACCTTACGAATGATTAAGATTTGATAAGTTATCGAAATTAGCATACAGATACAGTAAACCTTAGCCGTACGTTTATATTTACAGAACAATTAACGCCTAGTAATAATCTCATTCAACTTAAAGGTAGTACAAACAGTACTTCTCAAGGCCACAAATGCAGTAAGGGTGCCATCGTGCAGTATTTACAAGTCCTCGTCTTACTGCTCAGCCATTAGCATACAGGAGATTCTCGATGAAATTTTATTTCACATAATTTAATTAAATAAAACACAAGCGCCCCAAATAAGATAAATTACATTAAATTTCTAACAGAAGAAATTAAGTATCAAAATTAATAATCTCAATTACCACGTGATTAACACTTGTAGCTTTGAGAAATAATTGTAATGAAAAGGGTCTGCATGTGCCATTATCTAAACGATATTGTAACCGATCGGTTTCTATATCATTATTATAGTCTGATCGTTCTTTGCCAAAAAAAAACAAGAGAAGAAAGGGCCAATACAGACACTTACACCGCCTATTAACAATTTTGCTTAAATAATGTCGAACATTCGCCCTGTATTAAGCAAAAACCTAACAGTAACTACTACTATTATATAAAAAATATAGGCATCTATATTTACATTTCTTTATTAGAATAATCCGTACCTACGTCTCGCGGGCGGCAAAGCCTTACAGGCGTGAATAATTTGGACTTGGGGAAAAAAAACAACACGGGTTAGATTTTAAACATTGACTCTTTTTACAATGGTAAGCTCCTTTAATAAGATGATGTAACTTAATAACTTTCGAAGTGTTGCACCTCATTGAAAAAAAAGCCAACACTAAAATATACTTAGCGAAGTCCAGTAGAACTTTCAGGTGGTACAACTGCATAAAACTTACATCTAAAAAGGCATTTCGACGTTGCTTTATGAATTAACAACGCCAATGATTGGGATCGGAACGCACGATCAATAAATATCCCCGCAAGAACATTGCACTTAATTTATCACAATTTTAAGATCATGGCGAAGAGAAATTGTGATCCACACAGTCAGTACTGGGTCGTTCCCAGTAGTCACGTTCACTGTCACACGAAGCAGTCTTAACCCTTCTAACCGAAGGTTTCACTGTGGGCACAGTAGTCTTGGTGCTGCGGTCACAGGAGTGGCACAGGTGGCACGCCTGGCATTAGCGGCTCCTGAAGCACCCCTTGATGGTAGTGATGATGATGCATCATGCCGTTCATCATCTGCTGGTGATGCAACATCGTTGCGTGATGCAGTTGCGCGTGCTGCAAGGACGCGTGGTCTCCCTTCTCCTTCATGACAACCTCTTCCCGTTTCTTTACCTGTTTGCGCTCTTTGGCCCGTCGGTTTTGGAACCAAATTTTTACCTGTAACAAGAAAAAGTTTTATAAGAAAATGACTAAAATATTCAAAACACACTTGATCTTGCATGTAACTTTGTTACATTGCATGTTATTAAAATGATACTTTTAGGCAACCCTACCTACTAACAGTAAAATAAATAGTGGCGTCGAGCTACTATTGCGTTAGTTATTAGACGAAGACTAGGGAACTGATCACAAATTAATTTCATTACAAACTCCTATTAGGTAAAATGAACTATTTTACTAACCTGTCGTTCAGAGAGACCGAGGGTGGCGGCGAGCTCAGCTTTACGCCTGATCGTAATGTACCGGCTGTAGTGAAACTCCTTCTCCAACTCCAAGCGCTGGTGGTCACTGTACACCACGCGGTATTTGTCTTTTGTCCTCGTTTTACCTAAAGGCAGAAAACATTACGTTATCCACACGAATTAAACCAATAAAGGCATGTAGATAAAGTTTTATTGTCAAAGATCACAGAGTTAAAGTAGGCGGGAAAGAAATCGCAAAGACAATTCACCTATATGTTCTCTTTATGGGAAACCGCGGCGTTTATTCGTGGGTTTTATCGTTTGAAAAGTCTTTTATATTCTCGTAACGAGTCGGTCCTGGCGGCGTAATGCGAGGGGAGCGCCGAAATCCCCGGGGCTCGATAAGTTAATCCTCGCGGCGGAATACAGAGAGCCCGCGCGGTTCGCGGCTTAGCCCAGGGATCGGGCTAGACCACACTGCACGATTCACACCTACATTAACCACAATGTTGAGACGATTTAGACCTACCAAATTATAGCATTGGTTTAACGAAAACTAAGTCATCCACGTATGAAATGCTTTTTAGACTCTGTTCACAGCTCAGTAAGTAGGTACCTGACGTGATGTAGGATTAATTCTGATAAAACTTGATTAAATTTCTTTTGTGATAAAACAATAATAGGTATTACTTTTTATCAATTCTAAATATTATTAACAATTTGTTGGAATGATATACCTAACCTACATAGGTTTACATTTTCTTCTCTTATTCTGGTCCAGAATATAAGAAACATCAAATGTGTCGTTAGTTAATTTTTTCCACCTATAAACTTATTATGGCTAATGAAAAAAATGGTGGGGGATGGCCATATTTTTATTACGCTACTTGTCTTGCCTGCTATTCTTATTCAAGTGAAAAATTTATAAACACTGACGTATTTCCAACATACAAGTCCCAAGTACAAAAACCGATTAACTGTATTTGAGAAAATTCGCACAGGAAATTCCTCAACGTGTCGAAACTAATATTTCGTAGTTCATCTCAACAATTTTATCTTGTAGATTTCTCAACGCGTAAAATTACAAAGATACGTAGATCTGTGTACATATCACTAAGACATAGCCGAGGTGTCTGTTTGTGTACTCGGAGTGTAAATATTCCTTATCTCGGTATTAGGAACTTCATAAATTATGTTTGTCACTTGCCAGAGAATTAGTCTTGTCGCGTAATGCTCTTAGACTTGAGAGCAGTTTCAACAATCTTTATTTTCATTTTGATATCACTATTGATCTTTTGATAGGTAAGTACTTCAACAATCTGTTTCGAGATAACTGTTTTAAAATCTTGTATTGTATTGTTTCTAGTGTTCTTGTGCTCTGATTATGGCATTACTTATTATTTTTGGTTTTAATCCACAATTTATTTAGCTTCGAACGCAAACCTTTGCTAGATGGAGTCAAAAGTCAACAAGCTGACATGTTTCCTTACAAAGGTGAAAAAAGTGTAGACTATAGATAACTCTTTGGAAAGGTTGAATGACAGAAATTATAACTTAAATAAATTTCCTGTTAGGGGAGCAAACAAAAGAGATGGCAGAGAACTAGTAATGTAAACAGCTGAACTTTGTAGTATCTATAGGCGATGGAAGATTTGATAGTAGGCGTTAATTCTGAAGGCAAATAGCCCAGCGGCGGGCGCCTCCACGCTTGCCCACAAATGCCAACGATTTTGTTTTGTTTTGAATTATAGAAAAGTGTACCTACTAACATTTTACTTTACTGATAAGAGACTGATAATATATTCCTCATGCGCTAATACATAGATGGTTGCGATGATAAAACCATTAAGTAATTTCTGGGAATTGGGCTAGTCTTGGAAGATT
Organism: Acleris holmiana; assembly: GCA_949316455.1. NCBI lineage: Eukaryota > Metazoa > Arthropoda > Insecta > Lepidoptera > Tortricidae > Acleris > Acleris holmiana. The sequence goes on from OX438768.1 coordinate 12,605,481, forward strand.
GGTTGATTTAATTATGTACGCTGTTTATTTTATTTCTAATTAATATCTCAACAAAAAGCGTATGATTTGCTTTGTAATAGGTACACTCGTAGGTATCCCATAGTACGGAAAAACGGAGCAAAGGACCACTGAAATTTTCACGGAGGCTAAAGGACTGGATAGTGGCATTTAGATATAGGTATAAGTAAGAATTGATTAGGTATGTTATGGTTAGACATTATTGTATATGAATATATAACTTAATAATTAATTAATCGGGGGTCAATTTCACCCAAATTGACCTAGTCCCTATCTAAACGTTTGCTAATGGTACAGTCAAGGTCATAAATATATATACAATTTAGTACCTTGTCTATTTAACGTCATGTTTAAACTGCCATATGAAATTGTCACAGCGATTAAAGTGACGAGGTACTAAAGTGTATACATATTTATGACCTTGACTGTACTAGAAAATGAGAAAAAATTGTATGTAGCGAAATAAATATTATGTACTTACCTACATAAGGGGAGGCCTTGTCTATATAGAAAGAGCTGAAAAGCTAATGTGGACCTAATACCTAGTATCCACTTATAAAGTAAGTAGGGGAGAGCGGGGCTGAAAGTGCCGGGGGTAAGTTGTTCCGATGATAATAGAAATGCAAGTAAAAAACGGAGCCATTTGTATGACGTTTGACGCGAAACGTTATGAAATTATGCCGTTGCAGGAGCCGTTTAAGTTGCTTCCATTATGGTATAATAGTGATTATGGAAAAAAATGCTAAATCAACGGAACAACGAACCCCACAAAATAATACCTTTTTGCCTTTGATTTTTTGTTGACTGAGTTGATAGTGCACACAAAATAAACACATATTTTGACGAACTACAAAATACTCCTTTAGCGTGTGAGAACTGAGATTTATTTGTTTAAGGATAAGTTTGTATTTCAAAAGGATGGAACAACCAGCCCCATAGTGGGGTTAGTTGTTCCGTTCCGATCGATCTCATAAAAAATGATTTTATTTGAAAACTGTTTAACGATGCACAAAGCAATATCATTATTTAGAAACTCCAATAACCATTCTTTAAATGTGTGTGTAAGCCACACAACATATACACTATTTTCATAGCTCAATTTTGTGTTTTATGAAAATCGGCACTTTCAGCCCCGCTCTCCCCTACATGAGTTTAACTTCTCTTATTTTACTCTGCGACTGATTCATTCACACTTTTTTTTACAAAGATAAAAGATGTTAATTCAGTAAGTAGAACACTACGGCTTCTTTCGATCATTCTACGATGATTGTTTTAGAAACCAAAAATATCGCTGGCACCCAGCATGCAATGCTTCAGCTCTGGCGTACTAAAGCTGGACTTTCGAACTCTAATTGAACATAGACAAAAATGTTAAGAAACTGGAATAATCGTAAGCGTGGCTGTTATCATGGTGGGTTTTTATTAAAATCATAGGTGTTTGTGGAGGACAAACACCGCGGGCGGGCGCGGCCGAGGGCGGTGTTTAGTCAGACTTTATCTCCCACAAATAATGGTGATAACCGACAGACGAAGACGGGGTGAGTAGGAACCTTGCTCTTAGTTTAGCTGACAACATCATGGCCAATGTTTTTTTTTTCAGGAATGTGCGTAAGACACGTCCTGTTGCGCTTATGCACTGTCAGATAAAACGTTAAAAAATACTGGTAATGCAGTATTCGTATGCAGCCCTCTTAGTAACGTAGCACCCTACATCCCCACTATTTATTTACTAACTTAAGTAAATACATCGAAAATACATAACATCACATGTCGCATCTTTAGAATTATAGTGACCTAGTCCACATAATGTTGAATTTCGACTTAGGTCTCTATAGTAGGTACTAAATTTATGACTCAAAATCGAAAGCTGAAAACGTTTGAATTAGGTCACTATAATTCTAAAAGTGCGATGTAATGCCAGAGTGGGATAGGCAACGCTACAGAAAACCAAAAACTCTAAAAAAGACTTGTTAATTCTGTAACCGCATTTTGCGCAAGTTTGTTTAGTTAGTTTGTTAGTTAGTTAGTTTTTGTTTAACAGTGTATTAGTGACAGGTTACAAGCCCATCGCCTAACAGTACTAAAAGCCGACCCCTTACTTAAGAATTTTATTTATATGTCAGTTAAGTAGCTCTTGGTGACGATGTTTTGTATTTTGGATGCCAATAACCGTGTAGGTAATTAATTAACTTCGTACCGTATGTATTGGTGTTAATAATTTAATCTTATTATTTTTTGCTGCGTGATGGGCACAGTGGCTAACTCATATCATTAACTATACCTGAGTGATTATACCTACTCGTATTTACCGCCAAAGAATATTCGACTTAAGTAAACGTTTATTTATGATAGACATTAGAAAGTCTAGTGCATTCGGATAAACGCCTCGCAAATAAATTAAAATCAATGTTACAGACTATTTTCACACTGCGTAACGAAATACATCACTGTCATAAAAATCAGGTCGGCAGAAACCTGACGCATAATAAAATTGATAGTGACAGCGGCCTTATCACTTTCACCAGCAAACTGCAGGTTTTCATCTAATAAATTAGGTTCATTTATTAAAAGCCCATTCAGTTAATAAATAAATAAATCAAATAAACCCTAATTCTAATATTTGTTAGTTTCCCTACGCCAAATCTGTCAAAAAACATTTAAAGACAATATACTCGTAGGTACGTATATCTCTGAATTGTATACAGATTCTCACAGGTATACTTACAGAGAGAATTGTAGTGTAAAGTGTTAAGTATGTATAAATACATTCCAGCTGTTTAGATTATTTAAAACTAAACCTTTAACATCGAGCATGCTATCACTTTTGTCACTTCTAACTACTTCTAAGCAATCAGTGTTTTCGCTGTGGTTTTCATGTAGTCCCTTCTGACCTGAATGCTATTTCTTACCCCGAACCAGGTCTGTTTTATGTCAAACTAGCTGTGTCCCGCGACTCCGTCCGCTAGAAGTCGTTTATCGCTACTCCCTCAGGAAACGTCCGTCAGGAAGCGGTTTATCCGTGAAAGCGTAACAAACAGGCAGACAGACCGACAGAAAGAGTTTTATATTTATAATATTGGTAGGTATACTATAAATCATTTAGATTTTTTGAGTGGTAATCTAGGGAATAGGTACGTTAAGGCCTAAAACGATTTTATGTCATCATCAGTTTCAGGAGTGTTCAGGATTTTATTGCCATTTTCGTTTCCCAAGCTGTAATTTTTCATCGGGTTCATGAGGTTTAGGAGTTGAATGATGTACCAACCTCCTTATTCCGCGTGTTTTGGTAGCGGATTAAAGGTTTTCCAGGATTTTAATAGAATTTGTTTTGCGTCAACGTAGTCGAACTTAGTGCTTTTTATTTTTAGATAACCAAAAAAATTTTGAGCAAAAGTGTCTTTTGATAACATAACATACTTATGTACCCTATCTATCTGAAATCTCATGACGAAGATGTCAAAACATGATTTGTGGTTTTGTTTAGAAATATCAGGACAGCCGTCTTACAAGTGTTTATCGCGATAGGGTACTCGTAACGGCCGCGCCCTCGTCCATCAAAAACGTATTACATGCGCTTACAAGAAGGTAACCCGGCGATATGGCGGCGTGAATCAACACGATCAAACGCGCCGCTATCTTCGACGTGATTATCGCGTACTTACTTAGGTATTTATCGCGCTGAATTTCGGCAGGCCGACAAACCGATAACTGTCGATTATTCGATTGTTTTCTTTTTCAAACTACCAGTTATTCGACTAGTAGGTAATCGAAGGACATGTGTAATCGATAATCAGAATGATCTGGTTGTAATCCTCGTCAGGGTGGTGACTCAACATTTCTCCTGTGAGCTTGCCGACGTAATAACGCTTGTGCGCGTCCTGTAACTTTGGTCACTGGTTTCGGTGGCGAGTTGTGCGTTCACAAGCTGGTTTTCGTGAATCGCCCCGTTATTTTTATTGACGACGGTTTCGTCTTATCCTAGGAAAATGGGTGCAACCATCGTTAATACCGTTTTTCTCTTCATTCAAAATCGTAATCTACAATTTTTTCTACACCAAATGGCTTTTAAAATACTTTTGTAATCATAAAACTTAAAAAAGATATTCAAGTTTTTGAATTAGGTAAGCCACAATTGCATTGGCGCCGTTTTATCCGGCGAAAGACGCCGCGACTCTCATTCGGGTCTTCCACTACGTGGCGGGAGAAAGTGCTTAGTTTCGTGATTTTATCATGGCTGAAAACTAAATGTAGCGTATAAAGTACGACTTTATTCTTGCTATTGTATCCATAATATTTCCACTGATCATTTATCACTTCTTGGCCTGATTGTGCAAAATGTGGTTACAGAATTATCAACAAGTCTTTTTAGAGTTGTTGGTATTTCTGTAGCTCTGCCTACCCCACTCTGGGAATAAAGGCGTAATGTTATGTATGTATGTATCATTTATTATGATTTCATATTATGTGTTCAGTAATATGAAGCAGTCAGTTTAATAATAAACCTAAAACCACTAGGTATCACAACGCCCTTCTTCGGCGAATGGAACTAAAGTTACATTAAGTAATTTCTCAAACAAATATGAAGTATGATTCAAATTATACCTCATACATCAACAATATTTTAGTAAAGAATACCTTATTAAAAAGGCCTCTATTACGGGTGTGGTCCTAAATTTTCCCACGAATAAGGCCTCTTTATTACTTGCGTCTTTATTGCTCGATGAAAAATAAAAATATCTTAAATTTTTCGCGGAAAAAAGACTGAAGGGACCAAAATACTCACAAAAATCAAAACTACTCAAGAAAATTATTGAAAATAATAACTAATAGGTGTTTGTAAGAGATTACAAACATTCGTTAAAAAAATCAGATTTCTAAGTTCTAACCTGATTTTTTTAGACACAAAAAGCGTCTCCTGAAAAGTTGACTTCTTGTAATTATGCCCTTTTTCTTAGGATACGACGATTTTATTATTATTGGCAGCCAGTAGTAATGAATGAACTGTTATCAGTAATTACCTTCTATCTTTATTAGGTAGGTACCTATCAATCATTAAATCATAAACTTGTTATTTTATAATTTGTTTAGCAGCTTATTGCATCAACATCACTAATTGTAATTGACAGGCAATTCGTGTTACGCGTCAATCAGATCATCAATCCCGCAGTAAAAAAGTGTTATAGATTTTTCTAATATAGGTAGGTACGTAGTTAATTACTTAAGTAACTAATAAATCCACAACTTAAGCAGGATACATGGGCACTACCCGTCAAAAATCAACCAGCGTTTCCCAAGTCAGTAATTTTATAGCATTTTACATGTGACAATGATAATAGGTAGGCAGGTAGGTACCTACTTAACCTAGAATTATACAAAACTTTAAGTAGGTACCTATATAAAATTAAATATCATCCGTAGGAGCACTGAAGTATTTTGGATTTTTCCAAAATTTGTAGGGTAAATTCAAACTTTAGTCATGCATGTGGCATTTAATAGGTACCTTACCTACGTAACACGTGATTCAATAAGTCCCTAGACTAAGTACTAAAACAAGGTTTTGTTAAATAAATTATTTTTTAATCATCAACGTAGTCTCCTCCAAGAGCAATACAATCCCTCCAACGCTTTCCTAACTTTTCTATCCATGCGTGTAGAAAGATTTCTTTGGCTTCAAAATAAGCCTCCTTAGCTGCGATAACTTCACTATTTGAGTCAAATTTCTTACCCTGGAGCATTTTTTTAAAGTCTGCAAACAGCCTGTAATCGCTGGGGGCCAAGTCTGGCGAATAATGGATATGAGGAAGCAATTCAAAGCCCAATTCATATTTTGGCCATCGTTCTCACAAACTTGTGACCAGGCGCGTTGTCCTGGTGAAACTCCGCTTTCTTTTTGTTCATTTGAGGCCGTTTATCCGCAATTTCGTACTTCAATCGCTCCAATAAGCAAATGTAATAGTCACTAATATATTTTTCCCCTTTTCAAGGTAGTCGATGTAAATTATTCCATGCTCATCCCTTAATATAGACGCCATAACCTTACCGGCCGATTTCTGAGTCTTTGGCCGCTTCGGGCGGCTTTCACCAGCCGCTCTCCATTCCGCTGACTGCCGATTGGATTCCAGAGTGAAATGGTGTATCCATGTTTTACGTTATAAAACTTTTTCATGGCCAAAGTTTTATGTAAAATGGTGAAAACATTACCAGCTGAAATCTTCACTATGTCGGCATCTCGCGCACTTTTACCTTCCGATCTTCCATTACGATTTTCAGGACTTGGTTAATATTTTGTTGAGCCACTGCTTCATTTGGACGACCTGAGCGTTCCCCATCATTTGTGTCCATGCGACCGCGTTTGAAGTCGGCATACCACCGACAAATGGTTGCTTTAGTTAGAGGGAGGTGATCCCGCACAACATTTTATAGGCCATTGCTGTGCTTCAACGGTGTTATTTCCCATTAAAACAATGTTTTATCAACACGCGAAACTAGTGTTTTTCCATTGTATCGAAATTACAAGCGTAGCGTCGCTTAAATGTCTGCAAAATCAATATTTTATTGTTCCATTTTTTTTTTAATTTGTCACATATCTTTTATTGATGGCCAGTGCTTTTTAAAAATCAATAGAGTCTTTAATATGTGCGCTATTCCCAAGTTAGTCTCGGGACTTATTGAACGATCTAGTACGGTACGAGTGCGTCACTTCATTGCCTCGATTGTAAGTACATTATATACCTACCTATTTTTCGGTACATGAGTACTGAAATCTTATCAGCGAGTGAAACTGTGAAACAAATTAACCATTTAATAATTCAAGTAGGTACGTAGGTACCCACTTGCATTAATGTGAAGTACCCTGTACTTCCCGTGAACTCAGAATATTGAAATTTGATCTCGATTGAGAGTGTCGAGAATTTGCGGCATAAACGGCTGTATCTTTTGATTGCGTTGGCTTAGAAGTTTGTTTTTTTCACAGCTCCAAGGGACAGTGACCCGAGTACCTATTTGATATAAATTCCAGCTTGATACCTCCACGCGTTCCTGAGAAAAAGGGTCGTCACAGACAGACAGGCGGACGGACGGACGGATGGACAACAAAGTGATCCAATAAGGGGTTCCGTTCTTTCCTTTCGTGGTACGGAACCCTAAAAAGTACGCAAATGTTGAGATTAATTAAAACTACAAAGTGTGAAATAAACTAGGTAGGTATATTATTAAAAACCGGGCAAGAGCATGTCGGACCATGCTCAGTGTAGGGTTCCGAAGCCGATAAGTACTACAAACAAAAGATCATCATGTAATCACTAATTTTCTATTTAAAGTCAATTGGTGCCGTCGTAGATGATTTTAGTAGGTAGAAACACTTTAATCGCCTGTATCTCAAGAACCAATGATGTCTACTTAGTCGTGATAGTTTTCCTTTAAAATTAGTTATATGCTCTTTCATTTAAGATTTTTAGTATTGTAGTTTAGGCTGTAGGAGGGGGGGCACTTGAGTCTAACAAAAATTAGCGCTTTACAGCTTAATATTTCATAAACGAATACTAAATTAAAAAACTGTTTTCACAGACCCATAATATTTTTGAAAGACCTATCCAACGACACTATCCCACACTACAGGGTAGACGGACATGGCGAAAGTGGCGAAACTATAAGGGTTCCTAGTTTGACTACGGAACCCTAAAAAAAATTCCGGCTGCGAATACAAAATCAACTAAATAGCGAAAACTAGCTATATAATCTATAGAAAGTTGTAGGAGCTGTACCTAGGCACTTATACCTAATAAATAAGTAACTTGAATATTAGAAAAGGTGTTCCAGGATTAAATTCATTGTTCAAATCCATTGCACTTACAATTTTCTATAGATTATAAAGCTGGTTTTTCGCTTTTCAGTTAGTATTTTTACTGCAGTCTGGTGTTTTCCTTTATATCATATTTTAAGTCATATCGCCACGGACTGCTCCTACAAAAAGGTGCAATGCAAAGTAATACTTGTATAATATACTTACCTATAGAACATAAACATTTATTCATAGAGCAGGGCAACAGAAATTAAAGTTTTGCCGTGACTTCCCCCGCAGTCCCCCGGGACTCCCGGGGTCGGTGGGCGGGCCCTAAAACGGCGCACGCAACTTTACGCGCCGCTTACGTCTACTTAGGGCACAGTACGACGCCGCTGCGGCGCTTGACTAGGTAAATTAGCTGTTTAAAGACAGGTTTATATTTATACTCATGAATGGTTTCTAATAAAGACGCGACTTAAAGTTCCGGTTCGAAGGACCAATGTTAGGAGTGTGTGGACTGGACTGTATGTAGATGGTTGGGCTGGTAAACTAATAGTGAAAACCTGAGAAAAAACTACTTTATTAAGAGTATGAAGAGAAGCGCTCACAAGCGCTTTAGCGTAAATTAAATTAAAGTAAAAAGAAGTACATACTTACAAACGTTTTATGTGGTGTAGCCAACAAATAGAGTTTTGCAAAGAACTGCTTAGCGAGAGCAATCTAACTAGTCCAAACTACAGACTCCATCATCAGATCAGCAGATAAGCTCTTATACACCAAATTGTTGCTTCAACGTTAACTTTGATTTACAGTATTCCCTTTAGCCCTATCTAATAACGTAATCCGGTGTCCGGTGTGGGGATAAGACAACCTCTATGGTGTAATTACTAGCATAGAGGCATTCCATCTTAGTCCTCTGGGTTGGCAACGCATTTGAGGTCTTAGGATTATACTCTTGAAAATTTAAATGTCTATGGGTTTTGGATTCCACTGACCATCAGGTGGCCTGAATGCTCGTGTGCCTTCTCCTTAACATAAAATAATAATAATAAAAAATCTGGTTCTAAATTAATTTCACTATTTAAACTGAACAATATATCTACCTTACCTACTTACCTACCTTTGACTATCCAATGTAGCTAACAAAGAAACGTGAGAAATTAAATTAAATTGGTTCAAATGCTTGCTTAATGCGTTTTTTATACTTATGATTATATTATGATTAGCTTTTTATGCAAGACTAGTTTTTTCTCGCGAATCCGTCCGCGTAGAAGTCTTTTATCGCTATTCTTTCAGGAAACGTAATTTTTTTCGGGATAAAAAGTACCGTATATCTTCCTCGGGACTTAAACGATCTCCATACCAAATTTCATCTAAATCGGTTCAGTAGATTCAGAGATTACCCCCTACAACCTTACAAACTCACAAACTTTACCTCTTTATAATATTACTGACCTCTTTACAATGTGACCATATTCACATATTCCAATATTCCAGCATTCCACTATTGAAAGATTTTTTAAATCAGTCTAGTAGTTTCCGAGTCCATTCAATGCAAACAAAGAAATCTTTCCTCGTTATAAATGTATATTAGTATAGACTAGCGACCCGCCCTCGTTTCGCTTCGGGTTAAAGTATTAACCTACCTACATATACACCTTCCTCTTGAATCACTACCTATTAAAAAAAAGCGCAGCAAAATCCAAGCATACATAGGGAGAGACGGACAGCGGGAAGCGACTTTGTTTTATACTATGTAGTGATAGTATTTTTTTTAAGGAATAGGAGGCAAACGAGCAGACAGATCGCCTGATGATATAGTGTGGATAGTAAAGATACGTCTACTTTAGATACTCTACAGCTAGGTAGGTAGGTACTAGTAAGTCGCAGTGTCCTACAAAGTACCTAGAGGGTTACCACAAACCACTAAATTCGAAAGTTCAGGTGCTTAGTCCTTGTCACTCTTCACTCGAGACTAAATCTAGAGAAAGGGATGGAAGTAACGGAATTTCGAACTCCGATTTTTAAAGTAGGGCCTCTGTATAGGAGGGACGGGGATAGGTCCGTGCGTTTGAGAATCCAAGGATAATTTATCCCATCGGGATTTGGGATGTTGGACAAGAAACGAGAAAGCTCTTAGTATTGCCGCAGGAGAAGTTTGCAGAATGTATGCTAGAATTGCATGATGAGCCAGTGTCTGGAGGACATTTTGGTTTGTTTAAGACATGTGAAAAGTTTAATGAAAGATATTACATGTCCAAGGCAGAGAAAAAAGTAAACGAATATGTCAAGTCGTGTCAACAGTGTCAACTGAGGAATGTCAACAAAGTGATCGCACCATTAATACCGATAAATGTTGCAGATTTATTCGACAAGTTTTGCGTCGATGTGGTAGGGCCGTTACAGATTTCGAATAAACAGAATAGGTATATTTTAGTCGCAGTGGAATACCTCTCGAAGTATGCAGTGTGCAAAGCTGTGCCCAGAGCCACCGCGGAAACCATCAATGAATTTTTGGTTACCGAAATATTGTGCCGATTTGGAGGAGTTCGACAGCTGATAACCGACAAAGGCTCAGTATTTACTTCTAATACCATTAGAGAGACCGCAAGTCTTTTTAATGTGACGCTCACACATGCGACAACATATCATCCGCAAACAGTTGGTTTAGTGGAACGATTTAACAGGACATTATTGGGCATGATCTCAAAGTATGTCTCGGAGGAGCAACGAGACTGGTGTACGTATTTGCCTATGGTATGTTATGCCTACAATAGCGCGAAACAGGCTTACAGTACGTTACATGTTACAGATGAATGAACATGACGTAGGTAATACTATGGAACCCTTAAAATATGCTTATTGTACTAGAGTTTATTACCATTATTATCGTGATAACTTACCAACTTATGGTAACATACATATATGACTGGCTGGGCGAACTTAACAAATATGTTAAGCCTTTCCAGCTTATATTTACGACATAACAATGAACATACATATATTATACCTACGCATTAATAAATTAAACGTTTCTGTGCTCATACTAACAAAACATAGCTGTAACATTTGCCACCACTATAAAGATTCTTACAACGATTAACCTTTAACTTTGTTGCCGAGGCCGCGTCGACGTTTAGGTCTATCTGATGTAAGTTCTTCTGGAGTTAAAACAAATCACCTGTATAGCAATGGCGAGGTGTAATAAATAACGTATTGAAACTTCATGACATAGTTGCGCGTTGCGCTATCATAAAGTAAATATAGCTAAAACAACAGAAATGATCGATCGCCAAGAAAAATAACAATACTGCCTACGTCAGCGTCGTGTCACAAGGTACCCTATATGAATAATACGATTTTAGTGACAACGACTGATGACACCAAACGGTTCCTCTATTCAACAAACAGCGTCCCAGCGTGGTATTGGAAACAAGAGAATGTCACAAATCAAGACGTCAAAAGCCCGATTAGTCACAAGCTAAACAATAATAAACAATAATCCTCCTACTGTCCCGCTTCTGATTTTTTGCAGACTCCCCAAGAAGGCGTAACCGCAGCGGTGACAGCTATAAGTAGCTTTCAACACTCTCCTGCCTAAACCCCATTCAAACGGATGTATTGACATGAAAAGCGGCTAAAAAAGAATGCGTAGATCGATCTGACTCTGCGTGAAATGGGACAGCAACCTCCCGCCGGGCATGTGATTGGTGAATGTTCACTAATGGAGACAAATGGAGATTTATTCCCCGAAACGGGGATTGTGCAAACATGCAAAGATAACACGGATTCTACTTGGAGGGCCGGTTCGGTGAGAACAACAATGCGGACACAAAGAACAAAAAAAGCTTAGGTAAATAAGAAAGTAAATAGTGGGACAAGGCTGCAAAGTTGTTATTTGGCGCGGGTCAGGAACATCACTTTTATAAAAGGCCGTTTACATTTTATACTTTTTTTACAAATGACCTAGGTATGTAAATAATTAATTTAAAAAAAAATGCATGCAGTAGGAAAGTTCTATGTTCGGAGAATTCAATTTATAGATTCTGACATGGCTCCTCTATTTACGCGTACTTTCTACACTCGGCAACAATGTAGGTACTCTGCTAGGTATGCTTCCGTTAAAATAAGGAAGTTAAACGTCTTAATTTAGAATATTTTTTACACTTAAGCTGATCAGGTACTCGGATCAATAAGTCATACACGTGCCTTACCCTTCCATTTCTTATTTAAGTATCCCGTTGTTTTATATAAATAGTCATCCTTATTGACTGAGTGAATCTTATAACACGACACGCTAGCCTTGTTGGGAGTGACCCTGCCTTCGAAGCTAGGGGTCCTGGGTTCAAATCCCGGTAAGGGCAGATATTTTGTGTGATGAGCACGAGTATTTGTTCCTGAGTCTTGGATGTTTTCTATGTATTTAAGTATATATTTCTCTATATAAGTATGTTTTTCGTTGTCTAGTACCCATAGTACAAGCCTAGAGCTGGGACTAGGTCAATTTGTGTGAGATTGTCCTGTGATTATTATTGTTATTATTATTATTATAACCAGGTGTTTGAAAGAGTCAACATCGAATCATAAACACATTATAGGTAGGTAGTAGGTACATATACGCAAGATCAATTTGGTACTTAATCTATTCCGATCCAATGACAGGCTCTAACAACGGATCAAGAGTACCAACCTACCTACGAGTATAACCACTTAACTGGCTTACAATATTGGCGGATAGGTAAGGCAAAAAAAACTAAAACCATATTATCTCGGATTTTAGTCTGAAGCGCAGGAAAACTACTAAGGGACAAACCCTATCTTCAAACAGCGGACAGATAGCCTTACTTCGGATTAAAAATTTACACATTTTGTATGGGCAAATGTCAAATTTCAACCCGAAGTAAGCCTTATCTATCCGCAGTTTGTATATAGGGTTCAGCCGTAAGCGGGCTGGGGTATTATTGCCCAATCCTATACGCTTACTATTCTCATAACACAATGCCATGTCGCAAAGCATTCGTCCAAGTTAAATTAACTTTGTCGCATCGAGTTGCACTAACTTAAAATAAAGTGCAATTACTAGCGCGGCTAGTGGAGTTGGTTGGCAAAGATTTAACTTGTTCTGGTGTCCCGGGGGCGCCGTTGTCGGTGATTGTCGCCGGGAGCGCGTCCCCGCTTCCCGGGATTAATTGCACACTCCAGCACTCACTCCCAGGGCACGCGTTAACATGGACCGTTTCGGTAAACGCAAAATAACATCTAATGTTATACTCAAGTGATAATTGCCGCGGCTTGACAAAATTGCTCGGGCGGCGCAAACAAACCGATTTGAGGGCCGGAGATGGGAAATGTACAGATCGAAAATAAATGGAATGAGGATTTTACTGAAGTTCCGAATTTATAAATAAGAATATGGGTGTTAAACTACATTGGAAGAACGGCAATTGTTTACGATTTGAAGACGGAATTAGTGTTCTTTATTGTTAAATGTTTGTCGAAAAAAACATTTTTGGGAGACCACACCAATGATGCCAGATAGACACGAGGAAGGAAAAGCGAATAAGTGACGAAATGTGCAGTCGGTCGGTGATACTGGATCTAAGACAAGATTTAGTTTTATTTTTTAATTTTAACTACCTATATAGGTACCTAGGTATATTAAGCGTTGGTAGATTACCTATTTACTCGTAGGTATCAACTGTAGGTACTTTATTATTGCTCTATTCTGGGTAATAAATATTTTGCAAAAAGCGTTGGCGTTGATGTCTTTTACTTAAAAAAACTTTAGATCAAATAAATATCCAAAATGATACAAAATGAAACTATCAATTTAAATGTGGGCCAGTAAACCTACCCTAGTTCTTCAAAATGATATTGAGACTTTTTTAAATAATATGTATGCGTACCTACCTATTCTATTTTCGCTAGACATAAACTTATTTTAATCTTGAAGATCGGTTTGGACAATCCAACAGGATCACAAACCCTATTCTACTATGACGTAGCTACCTATTCGATAAAATGCCATGTGCGAGTGGGACTCTCATCATTCAACGACACGCTAGCCTAGTTGGTAGTGACCCTGCCATCGAAGCTAGGGTCCTGGGTTCAAATCCCGGTAAGGCCAGATATATATGTGATGAGCACGAGTAGGTATTCGTTCTCGAGTCTAGAATGTTTTCTACGTATTTAAGTACATATTTCTACATAAGTAAGTTTATTGTTGACTAAGGGAACGAGGGCTTGTAGTACTATTAGGCGATGGGCTTGCAACCTGTCACTAATACACTAGTAAACTTCTTGGCCTGATTGTGCAAAATGTAGTTAGTTACAGAATTATAAACAAGTAGGTATTTTTAGAGTTTTTGGTATTTCTGTAGCTCTGTCTACCCCACTCTGGGAATAAAGGCGTGATGTTATGTATGTGTATGTATGTATGTATTGTTATCTGTAGAGATGAGCAGACGATTGAAAAACAATAAAAACTAATTAAAAGTTTAAACTATCAAAATAGAATGTCGTAAAGGAAATCCCGTGTTTAGACATTTTTCGAAGATGTTGAAAACTTGAAAGTGATCCAAATAAAGTGAGGTGTAACCAGTGTAAAGTGCCTATTTCTCGTGACGAGCTGCAAATACGACGAGTATGACTAACCACATAAAGTATAGACATAGTCATTTAATGTCTAAGTTGGGGGCTGCGAATAAAGGCATATCTGTCGAGTCACGGTCACATTCTACCTCACTATTGCAAGAGGAGGAATTAACACAAACACTGACGCTCTCGTCAATACCAGCGGCCAGTCAGTCAGAACTTAAAATATAAAATAAGTTTGTTTTAAAATGGTTAAATTCTTCCTAGGTGTGCCGAATTTCTCTAGTTGTCTAGTACCTACCTACCCAGCACAAGCCTTTAGTTTAGTTTAGGACTAGGTCAATTTGTTTGACATTGTCCTGTGATTTATTTATTTATTTATTTATTCTTGTATGCCCCTTTTGTTTTTTTTTTTTATGTTTAAATGTTCCTACACACTAAAAATACAAACTATTACGGTTCATGAGATAGGTAGGTACAGCCTGCTGACAAACAGATGGACGGAAGAACAGCGTAGGCTAATTAGGTACCTAATTGGGTCCCTTTGGTACGGAATACTAAAAACAAGCTTACTTAATATTAAGACCATGAGAACAAAATATAATTATATTTGAAGACCCAATATCTCATGTTTAATTTGTTTGTGGGTTTAGTCCGTGTTATTTGCTTGTTAAGCAAGCCCATGATCGAGTTCCGCGCCACGCCAGCAAATATTTGAAAGCAAAGGTCTGCGTGTAAAGATCTGTGTTTACCTTGCATTCTCAGTGGAGTCACGTGTTTTGAATATCGTTAATTTTGGTTTTGAAAGTATTTGACATTGCATTTGAATTGTTTCCATAGGTTATTCATAAGGAAATTGATTGTTTAGCAGTTTGACATACCTAATACCTACGTAAGTTAGCCGCATTTCCCGGCGTAACACGACCAACTGGTAGGTACGTTGAAACCCGGCAAATTGGGTTATACCTACCATACCTACCCTACCTATGGAACCATTCCCTGATATAAAATTATTTACAAAATTACTATTAAATAGTTATTTTTAATTTATCATAATTATCATTTGACATTATTTGAACTCTAATATAGTGATGTCACGATCTTGATTGGTAAGTTGTATCTACTCGTAAACCGTGATTAACCATAGTACTGGGCCTCTATTCTACTGCGTTATGACGATATCGCGTTTGAAATGTATTAGAATCGTGTAGGTATGTCACAGTTGCCATTATTGTAAATGATATAAGAGTTATCAAAACGTTGACAATACGGAAACACTTAAAAGCGATATCGTTTGTACCGTGTAGAATCTCGGCCTGCATCTTCACTACATAGTATAAAACAAAGTCCCTTTTTCTGTCCCTATATCCCTATGTATGCTTAAATCTTTAAAACTACCCAAAGGATTCTGATGCGGTATGTATAATACTTTAATCTGGAGCGAAGCGAGGGCGGGTCGCTAGTTACTAATATTATAAAGCTGAAGAGTATGTTTGTTTGCTTGAACGCGCCAATCTTAGAACCTACTGGTCCAATTTGAAAAAATCTTTCAGTGTTAGATAGCCTATTTATCGAGGACGGCTATATATCATACATAATATTATAAAGAGGAAAGATGTATGTATGTAACGAATAAACTCAAACTACTGGGCCGATTACAAAAAATATTTCACCACAAATGCCACAAATGGAATGCTACATTTTCACAGAGTACCTAAAATAGGCTATGTTTTATTTATCTACGCGGACGGATTCGCGGGCAACAGCTATACATATAATTAATATATTTATTTCAATGCAAAAACCATTAAATTTGTGTCTACAAATGGTCTTATTTTATCGAAGAAAACTAGAGGTTACATTTTTTTAAAAGGGGGTATGGTCGAGATAATTAATATAACTCCTATTTGCAATTAATTATATTGTCAATTTCCTAATTTTTAAACTTACCTCATTCGGAAGGTGAAAAAACTGATAAACCAAGGTGTTTGGGTGAAATGACCAGATATACGAGTTTTTGTGGCAAGAAGGCCAATTAACTAGGGACTTCCTTCCGATATTAAATTTATCGATAACCGTTTCAAATACCTATTTCAAAGTGACATTCATTTCATAGTTCACCGGAGATTCACATAAATATGTTAATAATTATAACGATCTGTAATATTAAACTTAAGTAATAAAACCTATAAGTTAGTTTAGTCTTTTCAGTCCTTTCAAGTTAGTTTTAATTAATGTGTAATTTTTAAATGTGTTTTGTTGAAATGAATTTATATAACTACTTAAGTAATTTATAGGTATACTTTTAGAGATTTTAATATTCAAATAACTAAACATAAATATGAATAAAGAAAATTTTATTAATTATCAACGTGTGCCTTACACAAAAACTTATTTTAATGCTTTTCAATCGATGTCCATACAAAGTAAACTGAAACCAAAAGTGCCTTGTAACAAAAGCCTATTTAGGTAAATTTTATGACATTGTGTAGCATAATAGTATACCTACTCTAATATAATACGTACTCAGTTTTCAGAAAATATATGGAAAAGAATAAAAAATAAATAATGATAGATAGATAATTATTTATTTAATCGTTATGCTTATGCCACCTTTAAGAACTGAAAACTAAAAAGAGTTTTTTATTAAACATAAGTTTAATAAGAAACTCTTTTTATAAGGATTTAAACAGCACTGCCTTGCAAACGGAACACTAGTTCTTTTTCATTACTGTCATAACAAATACAATTGAAAGTACAATTTATCGATAAATTAATATCGTCCGGAAGTCCCTAGGACAACTTTATTCGTGCCACTGAAACTTCTGTCTGTACATGACACATTATTTTGAACCCCCATGCAAAACGAGAGGTTCATCAACTTTAACAGGCTTATCCGCGTATCTGTCAGTGGTTGTAAACGCGGTTATTTTTTATTAAAACTTAGTTTAATTAGGTTTATTTTTGCTGGGGTTTCATAAAAATCGTTTGGGATGTTTAAGGATACCAGCTATAAGTACGTATGTAACTTCTTTTTACCCGACAACGGCGAAGCAAAAAGGAAGGTTATGATTTTGACCGGTATGTATGTATGCATGTCCTCTGAACTTCACTGAGAATAGCAATAAATGACTTCTACGCGGACCAAGTCGCGGGCAACAGCTAGTAGACAAAAAATATTGAATTTATTGTACATAATCCATTTCAGATGACAATATTTTCTTGTTTTGTACTTTTCTGAGCGTTTTTTTTTAGTACTCAGATTTTAGTTTTGAACTTTTTTATTTTATTTAATAATGTTAATTAGTTACGTTATGAAAATAAAACAACATGATCACTTGGTCATCCAAAACGTAACCGTAAATTATAGTAGTTTATGCAACAGTTGTATAAGAGAGGTCAAAAAAGACGAGTGGTGCGGTTACGATGTGATGTGACATCCTAAACCACAAATTGAGATCAATGATGTAGCTGCTTAGATAGAAAGACGTGGGGATATCTAAAAGCACGAAGTACTTCTCTTATAATAATAATTATAAAAATGATGACTGTTAAGACTTATTACATTCCTTAATTCATTCTCAAATTGAATCTCAATAGTAGTAGTACCTAGGTACCTAGGTAATGGTCCTCTCTTGCTCTTGCGGCAAGCGCTAATTCCACTTTATTCTAGCCCATTCCATTATGTTGACGTCATATAGCTCTTAGATAGTCATAGAGCCCCTCAACAATATAAAACCCTGAGGACACTATTGGTAACCCTACCTGATGCAGTGTACCAGCGGAACACAGTTCATAAGGAAAGCATAACGAAAACTGACCGAACCTCACGAGCTGAGAAAATATACTCAAAATAAGTCAAAAGTATGCTGGGATGAAGTATGAAAAAAAAGGAACACAAAATGCGTCAAAGGCATATATATAGGTTAGGTTAGGTTATAGGTAGGAGCATCACACTTTGTGCATGCGATTAAGCTCGTTAGAGTGTCTTTTCGTCCTTCTACCGTAAGGGTGCCTGTCCACCAGAGTGTGACTATGCTACGTTGCTATGGATGCGTTTGATATCCACCAATCATATTCATTGGTCCACATTACCAAGCATAGCACTGGTGGAAACTGGTAGCTTCGCAGCATAGCTGCATAGCACATAATCTGGTGGAAAGGCACCCTAACCCTGCTGACACTCAACCGGTAGGGTTACTTACACGGTGTCCTCTGAGTATAAATGATAGCGATATAGGTACCTACATAAGACAAAAAACGCAAGACTGGCTTAAACAAGTTGAAATAGAGCTGGCTTACATGATAACGCTTTGTAAATCTTCATTACCTATTTAATGCATCTTTTTGCGGATTGTTGGACACTAAATTAGGGAAAAAAAGGTCTTTAAGAGTTATTTTTTTAAACACAAAAGTGTATAGGTAGGTTACCTTGGTACCTACTAAGGCATATCTGCGAGTATTCTTTTAGTAGGTGCTCTCGTAGGTAGAAATGAGAATTTAGAATTAGTTTGATCACGAATTCACAGCTTTAGCGATTCCTTTATTTGCAAGTTTATATTTTGAGGTACCCACACACACACACCTATTCCTTTTTTAATCGGAAGTGCTCAAAAAGTTTGGTATGATTTACGGGTGCATACCTACCTCTACCTCTAAATATAGGTATAAATGCATGTTTTTTATGATTTTCCGTAGCCTAAACGGCTTTGAAATACGAGACGGACTTTGAAATGCAAGGTAGGTAGGTGAGTACCTATCATCAGATTGGATTGGTCTTTATGCAAGGAGTGTCGTAGGATAGTAGGGTTAGGGTGGGGGGTTTACTAGTCATAGTCATATACCTACCTACTTTTTTGCCTAATGTTGTATAAAAAAATCTAAAAATACTATTTATACATATATACGTGTTACAAAATAATTCTTAAAAAGAAATTACAAAAGTAGTGTCAACCCTTATTAAATAACGTCAGTTCAGTATCTTTAGGTATACAGTATACTAGGGTTGACACTACTTTCGTAATTTCTTTTTTACGGATTATTTTGTAATACGTTGTAGGTATATTATCTTAAAACCATAAAGTCCGATGCTTTAGAAGTACCGCCCACGTACCCACCTAAACTTTTATTTTGTGTTCAACCTAGGTAAAGAGACCTAGGAGACTGACTAAATTTGTAGGTAAGTAGGTAGGTACCTAGTTCTATTTGATACTACGGGGATAAACTTTCGTTTAAAAGCATTTGAGTTTTCGAAGCGGGCTTAAGTAGGTAGGTACCTACCTTGTTTTTTCACCCCTGCGGTGCGTTTAAAGCTAACCAAAACGTTAAACAAAATTATCTAAACAAAACAATATTGGAAAAACGGGCCGTATTGTTTTGTTTACTTAATTACCTGCAGTCTGCAAACAAATACCTACCTAACCTAGCCTGTAATAAAACATTGCCGCCTACCTACCTGAAGCAGTGCATGAAAGACCCCGCATTATTGTTTTACTAAATGACTGCCCTTCAAAAGCCCCAAACCGGATGGTAACCGTTTGAATTTAGTATGTTGTAAGTAGGTACCTACCTAGGTCTGTTATTATCATGATGACCATGCATGACCCAAACACGCGTAAGTTTAAGTCCATAACCTGGGTTCGAAAAGAATAATATTGTAGGTTACCTACGTTCTTAACCTTTCATTGCTTAGGAGCAGATCTGCTCACAAAATCATCATTCATTGGTCATTTTTGTAATTTTTTCAAGCTTATTTTCTCGGACTACCTATATCGTAGTCGTGTGTCGTATATCGTGTATCGTAGACTGGAACTTGGTATTTTTTCACCTCCCGCATACGAGGGGTTAAGTTACTTACCTACGCGACATAACGTTAAATGATTCCTGATGCAGGCGCGGGCAAAACCAAAGCCGTCGATCAACCGAGTTAAATCAGGTAGGTCGGATTCGTTTTCTCCGGAAAAAAAAATACTTGGACGTAGCTGCCTACATGAGTAGGCAGCTACGCATGCATAAGCATGAGTTATGTGTTGGTTTTTGGCTGGTTGATAGGGTAATGTCGCCTGTTCCGGTGGATCGCTCTTTAAAAACTGTGGAAAATAACCATACCGACACACTAACAAACACGAAAGCCCTTTCTAGGAATGCTTGAATATAAGCTAGGCATTACCTACATAAACATCCTTGCGCGCTACCCTTAAGTATTACGTAGAAAATAAACTAGTCTCGCGTGTGAAACAAGAGTGCAAAAACGTACAAAACGATACACAAAAATTGTGGCAGCTGTACATATAAAAATTGGGATAAATTGTTCTTTCTAGACTTTAACTATTAACCATATAATAAGGATACTGATGTTTGTGCTTTTATTTTATTACTTAATAACACAGAATAGATAATAGAATAGAACCTACCTACAAGTAATTAAGTTAAAATAAGGTGGAGGCCAACTGCTACACCAAATTATAAATTTTCCCCTTTGCGTCCGCAGTGGACTGCCCCAAGTTGGATTTTTATTAGGTATCGCACGATAAAATTTGATAAACAATATGCATTTTATATATTTTTTTATATTATTTACCCGCATATTTTAATGGCCACTGGCATTTGCGTCCACATTAGGTAGGTAGGTATCGTGATTATAGAAAAAGATACAGATTTCGAAAATCATACTTGGATGCAAACTGTACGTAGGTACCTAACCAACGGTAGGTTGGTGTATACTAGAGGATAGGTAGGTAAGCAAGCTATCTATAGTAGGGACCATAGAACAGATTGCGTTTATCCTAATCCTGTGAGAATTATTCGATTTTTTCTAGTATGTTTAGTTGATTTATTTGAAATGTACAACTTATTGATATTCCTAATTTTCAACCAAATACCTTCACTATTAAGGATTATTTATATTAAGGATAGGTGGTTGAATAACACTTAAGTACCTACCTACTAATAGCTACAAGAAAGTAGACGCGATTTGCTACATCAAATTTATAAACCGTGCACTTCGCGTCTAGACTGGTCCAGCTATTTCCAAGTGGGGTGTTCATTGTATAACTAACTGGATTTTCGATAAGACAGGATTCATCTTGGCGTACCTATCAGGATTGGATGGTTTTAAATCAAAACTGAGGCTAGACTTGGTAAATGTCAGGATTATTTAACTAATTCTACCGACCTACACTGATATAAGTATTTATAAACTACAATTTAACTCTGTGAGATTGGTACCTACATAGTTGGAGTAGTAGGGCTCAATTTTATGAGATCAAGTTCAGTTAGGTCTAATCAATACTTTTTCGAGACACTATTTTAGCAACCCTTACTTGTAGTGATAATGTAACTAACATAAGGGAAAATAAGTAAACGAACCTGGCGTGGTCTGTTGTTGGTAGTTAGGTTTCTTCATCCACTCGTAAGGTGAGCGCGGGGCCGGCGGCTGCGAGGGCCGGGAGCCCGGCGAGCCCTCGGCTGGGCTGGCCAGGTCCCCCCGCGCCGGCGACGGCATCTCGCCTACCTCGCGCTCCCCCGGCTCCCGCTTCGGGAAGTGGTGGGCCTCCGGTGCCCATTCCCCCGGCCCGTTCCACGCGCACCACTGCTGCTCCTCGAAGTTCTGCGGCTGCCAGCCGTACCACCCGCTCGCGCTATACTGCCCCTTGCCTTGGTACATGGCCAGCGGGTTGACGTAGTTCACCATACTGCGATCACCGTCCGCGCATCACATATGCCGTCACAACACTGATCACCTCACAGCGGTAGATAAGAATCGCGACTGACCGACCGGCTGGCTCGAGCGAGCGAGGCGGCCGCCGCGGCCGGGTGGGGCGCTCAGGGCGGGCTCCGCGCGACCAATGGCGGAGCCCGGCGCGCCGCCCCCCGCCCCGACGACGCGATGTTATTTTCATTTGCCTAATTACAACAAAAATAAACGACACGGCCCAAATCTAAGGGAATGAAGCTGCCCAGTAATGAACTTAGATTAGCACTTTAGTGAGATAAAATAAAACTGAAATTAAATTGATAGTTAAAAAAATGGTAGATAGGTTAATTAAATAATTATTACTTTGATACCTATGTAGGGAGCAGCTAAAAATCTTTTAAAGCCCAATTATGTAGGTAGGTAGGTACTCTAGGTAGGACCACCAGTAGGACCCTACCTAGGTACAATTGACGCGTTGGTCGAGTTAATAATGGCCCAGCCTTCCTACGAAGTTAGCGGACCTGAATTCGATTCCCGATATGGGCAAAAATACCTACTTAATTACCAATTTGCTTGATGAAAGCGAGTAGGTACCTAGGTACTTTCCCCTGATTTATAATTATTTATATATTTAAGTTTTTTTTGCCTGTGTGGTTGCCGGGTTAGAATAGTGCCACTCCATATCTTCCCGTGGATGTCGTAAGAGGCGACTATGGGAATAAGTAAGGGCTTGTAATATTGTTAGATTTGTTAGGCGATGGGCTTGCAAACTGTCACTAATAGGTACCTACACTGGTAAATAACTTAGCCTACTTGTGTTACAGATTTACCTATCAACAAGTCTTTTTAGAGTTGTTGGTATTTCAGTAGCTCTGCCTACCCCACTCTGGAAATAAAAGCGTGATGTTATGTAGGTATGTAGGTATGTATTTATTTTTCTCTATTTAAGTAGATATTTATATCGTTGTCTAGTAAGTAGGTAACTATTTAACTACCTACCTAGGTAGATATTAAAATTTTACGGGCCCGAGTTTTCAAACAACAGATAAAAGTAATGTAGGTAAGTACCTACCCCTTTTTTCAGGGTTTCGAAGTCAAACTACCCTTATGAAGGTAAATTTCTCTATGTCCATCTGCATGTCTGTCTGTTCGTACTACCTAAGTCATAGGTAGGTACGCACTTTTATTTCAGAAACTACCGTAGTTACAAAACTGAAATTTTGAACACACAAATAGGTATTTTATACCGCGCACTAAGATCAATGATGAAATAAGTAAGAAAAAATATAAAGTATATCTGTAGGGTAGGACCTCCCGTACAGTCAAAAGCAATAATATCTACCTACACGTAGGGCTTGCAATTCGAATATTCGAATATTCGAATAATGCGGCGAATAGTATTCGAATATTCGAATATTTATGGTTATTTGGACAGACGGATGTAACATCGCCCGGAGATGGTCGGCTGTCTCTGTCTCACTCCCCGATCCCATTCACCCACCTCCCACCTACTCTGTACTCTTACATTATACTGTATAACAAAATTCACATATATCATTATTGTTTCGTGTTGATTACATTAATAATTTAACACATACATATATTTTACCATTTTAATTATTTTCTTTTAGTTATGTTGTTGATTCTGACTTTTTTTAATTGAAGTACATAATCTTTGTGCAATTGATAACCAAATCGTTGCTGTTCGTACATTCAGTTGTTTTTAACACAATAATATTTAAATTCAAGTTTTTTTTTTATTCATTCTATAAAGCCAAGGACGTATTATTTATTTAAGATGTTTATGTTGATTTAATAAATAAAAATGAGTATCCAAACCAGTTTTTCTAGAATTTTTAGGATTATTCGAATAGTATTCGAATTATTCGAATATGTCCAAAATAAAAGTCGAATATTCGAATATCTGAATCTATCGAATATTTGCAAGCCCTACCTACACGTGACTTGTCTTTTATGGGTCATTCTCAGTTAAGAGGTAAAAACGATGTCCCGGATAAATAATCATACTTCTATTGAAAATTAAAAGAATATTATATCACAATCTCTTAATATAAGTGCTCAATTTTATGGACAATCAATTTCAAATAATTAATTAACTTAGTTTTGTCACAATAATTGTGAAATTATTTCACCTCAAACATGCAAAACTTCTCTCCCTGGCCTGTCACCAGCTAGTATTTACAGTAAATCAGTAAGTTTACGTGATCAGAATCAGAATCAGAATAATCTTTATTCAAGTAGGTTTACAAATAATAAACTCTTTTGAAACGTCATAGTAGCGACTTAGCCTAAATTGACTGCAGGTTCAAATCGCGACCGATCAGAGAAGAACCTGTAAGAAACTCTGTCGGATGTCTTTTTTTTTTTTCGACGTTCGCAACCTTTTGTCGTAAGGACTAAACATTTTATTACAAGCAATTCAGTCCCAAGCATTGTTATCATTAATATAGTCTTTAATACAATAATATGCTTTAGAAATTAGTTTACGCTTAACGTAACTCTTAAATTTATTTACTGATAGTTCAGTAACATTACTTGAGAGCTTATTATAGAACCTAATACAATTACCCATAAAAGAGTTTTTTATTTTATGGAGCCGCGTGAAGGGCACTGCGAGCTTATATTTATTTCTGGTATTAACATTATGTATGTCACAGTTCTTTCTAAATTTAGCGATGTTTTTATGAACATAAATAATGTTTTCATAAATGTATTGACTGTGCATGGTCAATATATTAATTTCTTTAAACTTATCTCTAAGCGAGTCTCTCTGGCCCATCTTGTAGACAGCACGAATAGCCCTCTTCTGCAGAACAAAGATGCTATTTACATCAGCAGCACTACCCCACAGTAAAATACCATATGACATAATACTATGGAAGTAACTAAAATAAACTAATCGAGCGGTATCTAAGTCTATTAATTGCCGAATCTTATTAACTGCAAAAACTGCTGAACTGAGTCTACCCGCCAATCCAGCAAGATGAGGACCCCATTGGAGCTTGGAGTCTAACGTTATACCAAGAAACACTGTATCATTAACTAGGTCTAGTTTGTCATTTTTAATAGTTACAGTAGTTTGACTATTTTTCACATTTGTAGTCATGAACTTTATACATTTCGTCTTTTTTTCATTCAGTAATAAATTATTAACACTAAACCAATCGACTACTTTTGATATAGCATTGTTTACATCGACATTAAACTGCTGTTGTCGTTTAACTTTGAACACAAGTGACGTATCATCAGCAAACAATACTATATCATGGTTGTCCTTTATAAGGTAAGGTCCTAAAGCCAATCCCTTTGTAAGATCTTAAAGCCATGGAAACATTTTAAGTTAGTCTGTATTAGAAAATAATATAAAGAATGATTGTAATGATGTAACCGAAGTAACTAATTTTTTTTTTAATAGAATATATTCACGATGCATTTTGTCGTCGGAATTTGCGTCTCTTCCCCTGGCATTCTTATAATCTAAAAAATATTGTATTTGCGATCTTAATTATTGTAATATTAATGCTAATCATAATTCATTTGATCCACAAATATAAGCCAACGTTGTAATAATGATCTTTTTCCACATTTTGTCACTCATATTGATCCCTTTGTTCATCAATGTTGATGGTGTCTGGTGAAATAGTCTCTCCCCTGGTCAGCTTTATTTCTGGATTAATTTTTCTAAATACTTAATTATATATTTATATTGACTTTAATTTACTTATAGATAACAAACATACTTCATTTTATTAACTAATATTAAATACTTTTGAGATATTATCGATTTTCTTACTGAAAAGTCTCTCCCCTGGCTTTCTCTCCCCTGGCACATCATTTGCAAAAATGTTCAACAAACGTATAAATTTTGATTTAAATGAACTATTACACTTAATTACACTTTCCATTATTCAGATCTGCAAAATAATCCGTCAATTTTATTTTTTTTCTTGTTTTTTAAAAGCCAGGGGAGGGACTAGACTGTGCTCAACAAACACTATTTTCTGAGGTAAAAAAGAATAATAAAAAAAAAACATTAGAAAATGCATATATATACATCATCTAGTAGATTTATAAAAATCTGACAAACATTTAATATATGCATTTATTTATAGGTATTTTATGATTTTTTTTTCATAAAAGTCTCTCCCCTGGCTTTCTGTAAAATGATAAAAAAATGAAAAAT
The DNA here is from genome assembly GCA_949316455.1 of Acleris holmiana. Taxonomy (NCBI): domain Eukaryota; kingdom Metazoa; phylum Arthropoda; class Insecta; order Lepidoptera; family Tortricidae; genus Acleris; species Acleris holmiana. Next base: position 12,631,776 of record OX438768.1, read on the forward strand.
TGACTGGTCACCTAGCACATATTAAAAAACAAGTTGTTTTGATAAATCTGTAAAAAAATTAAATCAAATTTCAATTTTTTTTGTCAGGCCAAGTTTTATCAGTAAGCTATTACCTCTTAACTGAGAATGACCCTTATATTAAACACTTTTATAACCTCAAAATGCACCCTTTTCGCTATTACAATTTAGTCATAAAAAACCATCCATGATGTAAAATCAGGAAAATAGTTTTCAAAATTTGGTCTCTAGTTACTTTATATTCACCAGAAAACGCCATTTCACCCAAAAACGATGCATTTTGAGGTTGCAAAAGTGTTTACTAAATAAGACAAGTCAGATAGTAGGTATAGTACCTATGGACTTTAGACATTTTTGGCGCCTAGGGAACGTGTAGGTAGGTATATGTATAATATATGGAGGATTCGTTCGCGATCTGTCCAACGTCATAACATCGTTATCATATCCTACGCTGATGATACTGCTCTAATGTTCTCAGCAAATTCAGAACAAGGTGTTTATGATTGTGCACAACGAGGTCTCAACGTTGTTAATATTTGGCTCCAGCAACACCTTCTAACATTAAACGCAGACAAAACTAAATATGTGCAGTTCTCTATGCGTAAATCAAATTCGGCTCCACCTAACCTGAAATTGTTTGCCCACCGTTGTAAGGAACCTAGAAATAACCATTCCAACTGTCAAAACATAGCTATAACTAACAAAATAAAGTATTTGGGAGTATTAATAGATGAAAGTCTCTCGTTTAGGCCTCACATTGCAGTATTATGTTCAAGAATGCGTAAGTTAATATACGTATTTAAGAAATTACGCACTATCGCTGATTTAAGAATCATCAGACAAGTTTACCTTGCATTATGTCAATCGATATTAACCTACTGCATTACGTCGTGGGGTGGCGCATCTAAAACAGCACTACTAACCATCGAGAGAGCTCAGCGAGCAGTTCTAAAGGTCTCTACATTTCGTCCTTTCCTCTTCCCCACTGACCTACTTTATAAATCTTGTAAGGTACTAACAGTTAGACAATTATTTGTAATATGTACAGTCCTTAAACAGCACGCTGCGCTTCCCTATAACACTGAAACTACTAACAAAAGGCGGAGAGACATAGTTTGCCCTAAAAGTATAGGAACAAAACATGCATTCTCTAACAGATTTTTCGTGTTTCTCGGACCACTTCTTTACAATAGATTGAATGCCAAATTTACCATATATCCTCTTAATTATAATAAAACTAAAATAATCCTTCAAGATGCACTACAAATGATGTCCTACGAAGATACAGAAAAATTATTGACTGTCGCAAAATGAACATTATTATTACGTTGTTTACACTTTGTTCATAGTACTGACACATTATATTTTTTGCTGTTATTGTTTTGTTTACGTTTTGTTTTATAAGTTAATTATCGACTCAAAATCTCTTCACTGTACTTTGCATGTATTTTTTTCATTTTATTATTTAACTTAGTTTTGTAAGTCCTCTTACGCCTGAAACACAGGAACTTCCTAGCTCAGGCACGCTAGTTATTTGTCTTTTGATATTTTTAGCCTAGTGTTATATATTGTAAAATAAGTGATATGAATAAATATTTATTATTATTATTATTATTATTATTATCGTACATCCTAAAGTCAAATGCCATAACGCTTGCTGTAAACAGTTATGACATACCTATCATTAATTAACCATAACTGTCGTTTGACCTAATAGTCATAAGCCATAATATAACATTAAGTAGGTACTGCTCTAAAAACCTAATTCGTTCTGTACTAATCTCGTAAGACAAAACTTACCAGTCCTAAAATACAAAACCATAATATTAAATTATAACTAGGTATATTAGGTGAGAACTGCGTCTCCCAACAAAAACGAACTGCTATCAGTAGGTAAAGTAGGCAAGCTATAAGGAAGGCCTCTGTTAGAAACGACGACGAACGAAGCGGCGCAGGAGTGCTAGGAAGTATTGCGACCCTACAGACCAGAACCATTTTTTTATTAAATACCTACTTACCTACGTAATTGTTGGGAACGACCAATAATTAAATGGCAACCATTAGGCTATGTATGTATAAACTATATGGACACATGATCATTACCTACTTAGTACTAAGACAGTAGTGCAAAAAAGCATAAGGTTATTTAATATTAGGTTAAAAAGTATTATGGCATTTAAGTAGGTACTTACATTAGGGCAAACATCGTTATGGCAAAAGATCATTAGATATGACCAAAGTTATTATGGAAATAATAAAATATACAAATAGGACAAAACCCTACACTGAACATATGGTCTGACATGCTCTTGTCCGGTTTTTTATTTTGTAATGTAAAATAAAATTGTATTTATCTGTCATTATGTTAGATTACTAAAGTTTATATTAAATTGTTAACATATTTTATCCTTGATAAAAGGAGTATTAGTGTTGTATTGAATGTCTGCTTTATTTTGTTAATAACTGGTAACTCTAATTGTATTCTCTATGATCAGCATAGATAATAGAAGATACGTTTTTGACGCTGTCGGCGTCCAAATAAAGATGGAAGATTTAACTAACGAGAAAGGATTGTCTGATTTAGTGTAGAAATACTGAAAATATACTTTAAATATTAAAATACTAATAGTTTCATTTATTATAAAAGCACAAGTATTTTATCAGAAGTGGAATAAAGAACAAAACAATGGGTCGCGATCGGCGTAAATCTAAGAAAAAACCGTCTAGGAAATATGAACGCAAAAATACTGAATCTGGAAGTAATTCCTCAAGTGAAGAAAATGTGCGGCAATCAAGAAAGAGATATAGAAGTTTAACGAGAAAGCACCCAAAAAAGTATTCAAAGTCAAGAGACCCACCTAGTAAAAGGCAACGGTCGAAATTACGACGCCGGTATACCCCAGATATTGTTGAGAATCAAAACAGTGACCGACGCCGGTATACCCCAGATATTGTTGAGAATCAAAACAGTGACCGTTCTCCCTTTGTGCACAACAATAGTAGGTTTTTAGAAATACACTCACGGTATGAAGCAACTGATCAGGATATAGGTGTAAATACAGAAAAATCAAGAAGTCTTTTGTCAAGAAGAAATTCTGCGACCGAACGGGCTGATGCTGTGCGTGCAAGAAGCTCTACGACCGGACGGGATGATGCTGTACGTGCAAGAAGCTCTGCGACCGGACGGGGTGATGCTGTGTGTGCAAGAAATCCTGTGACCGGACGGGCTGATGCTGTACATGCAAGAATTTCTGCGACCGGACGGGCTGATGCTGTACGTGCAAGTAGTTCTGCGACCGGATGGGCTGATGCTGTCTATTTAAGTAGCTCTATAACGGGACGGGATGATGCTGAGCGACTAGCGACGCAAGCTGATCAACGCGTTGCGACTACACCGACGAGCAACCACTCAATGGGAATAATTATTACACCAGAGATGGAAGCTGGACCAGAGGTAGTGCCATCCACTTCCATTACTACTTCAGGTAAGGATGTTACCAGCAATTCTAATGTGACATTTAATGTAAATGATTTTGCTACACTGTTGAAAACTTTAGTTAAGCCTAGTTCTTCAACGTCACTTAATTCAACCACAAATATGATCCCTGAGTTTGATCCGTCGGTGAAGAATCATAGAATAGATTTATGGTTAGCTAAAGTCAATGAATGTGCTAACATTTATAAATGGGATGAGGCACATATAATGCACTATGCCCTTCCTAAATTAGTTGGCAATGCAAAGAAATGGTATCATGGTCAAGTCTCAGTTTCACATAATTGGAATGAATGGCAAGTTCTTCTTGTTAAAGCGTTTCCATCTGAGACTAATTATGGTGCCCTTTTGACAGAAATGCTCGACAGAAGACTTAAGTTAGGAGATACTTTAGATGACTATTATTATGAGAAAATTATTTTGCTTAATGCATGCAATATTTCTGGTAAAAAAGCAGTTGACTGTATACTTCATGGGATAGATGATAGGACAATACGAGCCAGTGCATCATCTGCACGTTTTGCTGAGCCTGAAGACTTGTTTAAGTTTCTAAAAGATAATTGTAGGGAACAAAAAGATATAACACGAACTTCATTTAATAGAAACAGGTCTGTCATTGTTTGTTATAAATGCAATGAGCCAGGCCACCGAGCCATTCAATGTCGCACATCTGTTTCACAAACTAATCCAAATCTAACACCAATTACATGTTTTAATTGTAAGGAAAAGGGCCATCGGCTCCAACAGTGTCCGAAACCTTTTCTTAAATGTGATGAGTGTAAAAAATTTGGACACATTGCTAGTGATTGCAATTCTAAAAATAATACTAATACTAAGAATGACAGACGGGTTTTGTTTGTTGGTAGTTCAACTCCTGGTAACCAAAAGTATTATAAACAAGCTATTATAAATGATAGATTCATGGAAAAGGTTAGTTGTTTTATAGATCTGGGAAGTGAATGCACACTTATTAATCAGGAAACTGCAAATAAGTTTGGTTTAATTGTGACTACTGACAGTTTACCCTGTTTACGAGGCGTTGCTGATGTGAATATTCCATTAAATGGAAAAGTTATACTTTCCTTGCGCTTGGATTCTGTTGAAGCAACTATTACAGCATATGTTGTTGATAACAATTTATTACACACGTCATTATTAGTAGGACAAAATTTCACCGAACTTCCAGAAGTAGTAATTACAAAAACCGAAAGTTCGTTAAACATGTTCTCACGAAAAGTTTTACATGAGTTTGCTAACATAGATGAAAGCATTTTCACTTCAAACAGATGTGAACTATTTGTCACTAAGGATTCGGATATAAAGGGCATTGGCCTGTTAACGTGTTATTGTACTAATTATAACAATTGTGATTTGTATATAAAGGGAAATTACCGTAATGTAAAAGGAAAAGAATATTGTGTACAAGAGGGACTTTACAAGTTGGAAGATGGTAAATGTGAAATTATTATTGTAAATCTCGGTAGCTTAGATGATGTTCTTTATTTTACGGAAAATATGTTGGTAGCACGATTTTACCATATCTTAGAGGATGACAATTTACTACTCCCGCCTGCTTCGGTACCTGCCGAATCTGTAAGATGTCTTATAACCCAATGTTTAGAACCCCTTGCTAAGGAGCAAATACACATGAATCCCAACTTAAGTAGAGAACAGGAAAACGAGGTATTTGAACTCATAACCCAATATCGCGATTGTTTTGCTCAAAATTTATCTGAATTAGGATGTACTGAACTAGGTCAGCTAGATATTAAACTAGTCGACGATACACCTGTGGTGTATCGTCCTTATCGTCTGAGTATGTCGGAAAGACAAGAAGTGCGTAATATGGTTAAAGAGCTCATAGACAACAATATAATCGAAGAATCAGACTCTGCTTATGCGAGCCCCATAATATTGGTTTCAAAAAAAACTGGTGGATATCGCTTATGCGTTGATTACAGATCTCTTAATCGAAAAACGTTAAAAGATCTTTATCCATTGCCCCGTATTGATGACCAGATTGATCTCCTTAGCGGGAATAAATACTTCATTAGTCTTGACATGGCTAGTGGCTACTATCAAATTCCTATTAAGCAAGATTGTAAACATTTAACGGCATTTGTAACACCTGACGGTTTATACCAATTTCGACGGGCACCATTTGGATTAGCTAATTGTCCAGCGGTTTTTCAACGAACAGTAAACAAAATGTTGGGAAAAGATAAGGAAAAATGTGCCATAGCGTATATGGATGACTTACTTATTTCAGGAAAAGATTTTGGCGAATGTATAGGTAAACTTGAGCAAACTTTCAAGTTACTTAGAGAAGCTGGTTTTACTTTAAACATTTCTAAATGTAGATTCTTTGAAACTGAAATTAACTACCTAGGTTTTGAAATTTCCGCTAACGGGGTTCGACCTGGTCAAACAAAGACTCAGGCTGTAGAGTCATTTCCGGAACCAAGAAATGTGCATGAAATAAGACAGTTCATTGGTTTGGCAGGATTTTTCCGGAAGTTTATTGAAGGATTTGCGACATTGGCTAGACCACTTACGGAACTTACTAAACAAAACGTTCCATGGGTTTGGGGTCCGCAACAGAGGGAGTCCTTCACACAAATTAAAGAGAAATTAACGCAGAGACCAATATTGGCTATTTACAACCCTAATTTCATTACTGAATTGCATTGTGATGCTTCAAAACAAGGCCTGGCAGGTATTCTTTTGCAGAAAGAGTCTTCTACATCTCCATTAAGACCCGTGGCATATTTTAGCCGCAAAACTACAATTGATGAAGAAAAGTTACATGCCTATGAGCTGGAGACTCTCGCTGTGGTTGTCTCTCTAAATAGATTTAGGGTGTATCTTTTAGGCCAACATTTCACTATTATGACGGATTGTAATGCACTTCGCTCAACTTTTGTAAAAAAAGATATTATACCAAGGGTCGCGCGTTGGTGGATTGCCTTACAAGAATATGATTGCAATATTGAATACAGACCGGGGCAATCCATGCAACACGTAGATGCTCTTAGCCGTAATCCGGTTGTAAACAATGATGGTAATGACAAAAATGCTCACTTTTCTCGAGTGCTTCAAATCACTCAAGAGGATTGGTTAGTTAGCTTACAGTTGGAAGACACAAAGATACAACACATAAGATCTGCTCTTGAGGATTCAAAGTACAAAGATATAGTTGACATAAAACAAAATTTTCTATTAAAAAATAACCGTGTTTATCGAAAGGTTGGTGAAGAATTAAAGTGGGTAGTACCCAAAAGTGCTCGATGGCAAATTTGTCAACGAAACCATGATGACATAGGTCATTTCTCAGTAGAAAAAACATTAAAAAAAATTAAAAAGGATTTTTGGTTTCCCAAAATGAATAAATTTGTAGCTAAGTATGTTAAGTCTTGTTTACATTGCGCTATGGGAAAAGAACCGGCAGGCCCAAAAGAAGGATACCTGCATAGCATTCCTAAAATAGATATCCCTTTTCATACGATACACGCAGATCATTTGGGTCCTTTTGTGAAGAGTACAACTGGTAACCAGTACCTTTTGATCGTAGTGGACGGATATACAAAGTTCTGTGTCATGAAACCATTAAAAACCACTAAGAGCACTCCCGCTATTAGAGTATTGAAAGACATATTCTACACCTTTGGCCATCCCTCTAGGCTAGTTACCGATCGAGGAAGCTGTTTCACTTCATCAGAATTTAAACGTTTCTGCACTCAACATGAGGTGAAACATGTGTTGAATGCGGTCTCTACTCCTCGCGCGAATGGTCAGGTAGAGCGTTATAACCGTACGGTGTTAGACAGTCTCAGAGCGTATGCTGACCATTCGGGCGAGAATAAGTGGGACCAAGATATCAGTAAAGTTCAGTGGGGTCTTAACAACACCTTGAATAAAGGAATAGGTAAGACCCCAGCTGAAGCATTGTTTTGCAAGCGACCCTTAAACAAAGGCGAAGGAATGTTAGGGGAATCGTTGGATGAAATTAGGCAAAGTAACAAAGAAAATAACATAATTAGAAGTGAGATTAGTAAACACATTGAACATGACCAGACATTACAGCAAATACGGTTTAATAAGACTAGAAAAACAGCTAAAACATATAATGTAGGAGATTTAGTAAAAATTCTTAAAAATACACCGTCTAATGACGGTAAAAGCAAAAAGTTATTACCCAAATATACGGGACCTTTTAAAATAAGTCAGATATTACCTAATGATCGATACGAGGTGAGTAGTATTCCTGGGTCTATGGTTGCTAGGGGAAATTATTCCAATGTTTGGTCCGTTGATCGTATACAACCATGGATAACTGTAGTGTCTGAAGGCGATAGTGAGGCTTCTGATGATGAACTGGGCTCGACATGATATATATTTGGTTCTATTATTGTTATACATGTGACACATATAATATTAAAATATGATATACCTATAAATTGATTATCTGAATCAGAGTAGTGGAATGTATAACTCTATTTACAATGAAAGTGATAAATATATAATATTTTTTTAAATAATAGTAATAATTAAAGAGTTGATAATCTGGAAGGCGCGACACGGTCGTGGAATCAATGTATGATTATATTGATTGTATGGCGAGGGGTCTCGATGCAGATTTGTATTTTGAAGTCCACTGGAAGGCATGGCACGGTTACGGAGCTTACTGTAAGAGTTCGCGTAACGAGGGGTCGTGATGCAGATGGCGAGTTTGTTGTGTGGGTTATCTGGAAGGCGTACACGGTTGTAGAGTGTTTGGTATAAGAGTAAATCAAATACTTTATGACGAGGGGTCCGTTGCAGATAGACTTGTATGTGAACATGTCAGGAGTAATTCGTAGTAATAATGATCAGTATTGATTATATATTAAAATTAGTTATGATTTTGTGTTAAAATTATATTACCTACTAGCTGGTACTTGTGTAATTTATTGACTATGACGCATGTAGTGATATGATATCACTGGCTTAATGAATGAGACAGAGGGTTATGGGGACCCATCAAGTTAAGGTTTGGTGACTGGTTTTACTTTTAATGGTGAACTTATCAACTTTGTAGCAGAAATAATTGGCAACAAAGTGTTTTTATTTTTATTATTTAATTGAGTATTTGTTTTTGTAGTGTAATGATTGTATCCAAGTTTGAGGACAAACTTTTGTGGTCAGTATGGCCGAATGTTAGATTACTAAAGTTTATATTAAATTGTTAACATATTTTATCCTTGATAAAAGGAGTATTAGTGTTGTATTGAATGTCTGCTTTATTTTGTTAATAACTGGTAACTCTAATTGTATTCTCTATGATCAGCATAGATAATAGAAGATACGTTTTTGACGCTGTCGGCGTCCAAATAAAGATGGAAGATTTAACTAACGAGAAAGGATTGTCTGATTTAGTGTAGAAATACTGAAAATATACTTTAAATATTAAAATACTAATAGTTTCATTTATTATAAAAGCACAAGTATTTTAATTATAGGCTATCTAGCTTATTTTATCATCAGATTAAAAATCAGGGCCATGACATGAAATGCGGGACATGGGTAAAAAAAAAACCATTATTGCCTTTGACGTGTTACTGTATTGTCAACATTTTGATAGCTCTTAGTAGGTATTCACTTGACAGTAATGGCGGCCGAGCTAAAAACAATACCACGACATGTCAAAAGCAATAAGGTTACACTGTTGAGTAGAGGCCCAGACCAGTCGAAAAAAAATATTTTCGATATCGGACATTTTAAAAGTTGATTTATAGCGTACCTAATCATAAGTAGGTACTTACTTGACGTTATAACGTTACGTAACGTTACGATTAAATAGTAGGTACCTATTTTATTTATCAAGAATTTCCTAAATAAGGGTTATAAAGATTAGGTATCTAATAATTACGTATGTACCTACCTACCTAACATAACATACGTAACAGGCACCTATAGTTGGGACAATCTTGGATGATGAAATGATGATGGAACGGATAAGTTTGCCTTAGTAGGTAGGTACTTTTGTTTTTTTGGTACATTGCCAGTTTTGTATTTTATTTTTATTTTGAGACAATATAGAGTAAGTATACTATAAATAGTACCTACATAGGTAATTACATAATGTAAATCCCTGAGACAGTTCATATAAAAACGAATTACACTTGCCTTGACTTAAGGCAAATTATTTTATTTTTACTTTTACCAAGGTAATTATTTTTTTTTAAAACATACCTACGCCATGCCTACCTATACAAATGTATCTCAAAAATCCACGTAAAATAATACCGAACTCCTTGGAATATCCTGTTTACCTAATAGAGAGAGCTCTGTGTATTCATTAATAGTTCGGATAATTTAGACGTGGACGAGATCATCTCCATGACGATGTAGGTACCTACTCTACGTGAAGGTCGGCCGGTGACTGCGGTTACTGAAACTAATGTATTGACATTAGTTTCAGTAACCGCACAATTAGTTGTCGTAACACGGTATCGACCGTACGACAACTAATTGAGACAGACAAAAAAATACCTGTCAGTAAATTCGTACTGTACCTATTAGGCATAGGAATGAGTCAAGTGCAAAACATTTTCCATTTATGAGCAACTGAAGGTTCAGAAAATTTGCGCTTGGTGGATACCGCATGATTTAACGAAAGACAAGAAACGACTGCGTGTAGTGTGCCGAAAAATTATGCATACCTACCTAAGTTTAATGGAGGAGAGTCATGACTGTCTATAATATTTCAATTGCAACAGGTGATGAAACCTGGGTGTAGGTACTGTTTCGAACCGGAAAGAAAAAGCCAGTCAGCAAAATGGGTTTCTTTTGAAGAGTTGCCAACAACAATAAAAAAGAGTCCGAACACTGGCAAAAAAAATGTTGCGTCTTTCTTCGGGAAAACTGGACATAATGTCACAGTGTGTAGCGGTGTCGCTTGAAAATCAAAGAACAGTCGCTGCAGATTGGTATGTAAACAATTGCTGTGTCTTTAAAAAGAGTTCGTGAAAAGCGTCCTCGCAGTCACCACGATAACGCGTCTGCACATTCCGCTAAGAGAATGAATGCGTATTTGAAGGCTTCAAAATGTGGAACTGATGACGCACCCACTGTACAGCCCGGACCTCGCACTTTACTACTTCTTAGAGAAGAATATTCGTATTTGCGTATTTCGGTATTTATGTAGAAGTAGGGGAGAAGTGGCATGAAAGAGCCAGTTTACTGAACGGAGCGAAAGAAAGAACTTTTAATGAAAGAAATGATGTTTTTTTTTCTCTAATTATTATTTATTTATTAAAGAAGGTAATTTCATACGAAAAAACCTTAAACGCAACACAGAAATCAGTGAAATATTCAATTTTATAAAATGTGTCTTTCGGCCCTTTCATAACATTCAAGTATTGAAAGAGCCACTAAATGTTATGAAAGAGCCAGTCTGTATTATAAAATGTAATTGCAATAATTATGCAAAATAATAATTTTTGCATTATTAAAAATAATAAAAAGACAATTCTAACAAATAATTTTTAAAACTAATGACTTTTTTAAGATTTTTTTAATACTATCAATTATTTTAAGTCATTGTAACAAACGCTTTAATCTTAACATATTATTCAGTCATAAGTAGGTACCTATTTATTAGTGACAAATTATTGTTTATTAATAAAAATCTTGAAATACACTTAAACAAAATAACAAATATTATCACCTATCAAAAACAACATTGCTAAATCATTAAGAACTTAAAAAAAATATTGCTTACTTTAAGCTTCAAAATCTTAACTATCTATTTGCTTAAGTTTAAGATTCAGACTTTAGGTAATGTAATATAGGTAGGTAATGTAATTTTCTTAAAATTAGAAACATGTCTTGCAAAAGAAATTATATTTCCCCTTAATGCCACAGGATTCATGAGGCCACCCAGAACAAATTTTGCACTGAAACCAATCTTGATCACTGTTTTATATGTTTTACTACAAACTACGCAATCATCACTATTTTTATTTGTCTTGGAGTTTGTTTTGCTTCGAACAACCTTTTTCTTTACTTCAGCCAATATGATAGGGTCAGACGAATCAGGGTCATCTTTTACTACGGAATTTACTTTATTTATTTTTGATTTTCTATTAAGGGTTTTTATGGACTGCTTTGTAGTCATTTTCTTAATGATAATGTTTGGTTTCTTTGCATTACCCTCTTTCTCTTTTAATTTATCCTTTTCGGGAGTGTCAGTTATGATGGCGGACGACATTTTTCTATTATTGCGTGTCGTGTTTTGTCTTGGCCCCGCTTTAGAAAATGGCCTTATCATTTCTGGTGATATAATTTGTTGCCTAGAAGTACTCGGAATCGCAACCATAGGAATAGAGGTCACATGGGGAGAAGGTCTGATGTTCTGGTCTGTTACAACGTCATCACTTTCTTCGCAAGTTTCAAGTGGTTCTGTAGTATTCGGAATTGTTGATCTTAAGTTAGTTTCAATACTTTCCCTGTCCAAGTTCAACTCATTACCATCGTTTGACTGTGATGGATTAGGTCTATCACTCACATATGAAGACAAAAATTCTTCCTCATTAAATATATTAGAATTTAAGGGGTAAATCCCTGTTTTCAAAAATCCTTGTGTTATATTCTGAGGATTAAAAGCTGACAGATATGCTTCTTTTACAAATTGCGCAACTTGATATATAGTCACCGTTTTACCCGGGTTCGACAACATCATATTTTAGCTAAGTAAGCCCTCGATATTTTTAAAACAAGCGCAGTTTTATTTATAGACTGACCTTTCTGCAAAACTTCATTGACTGCTTCTTCAATTACTTAACGATTTTTCAGGTCTATCTCGTTTTTCTGGACAAGGCTTCTCCATAATGCAATATCTGAAACTAATATAATTTTATAATATACACGAAAAAAAATTATTTATTATTATTATATATTATTTACAAAATTAAAATGCATGGCTATGAATGAGCCGGATATGAAAGAGCCAGCTCTTTTAAGACAAATTCACCGGCTCTTTCATAGCTTATTCTTAAAAAAAATATAACCTTCACAATAACAACATTAATAAAGCTTTTTTGGTATATTGATTACGCAGCTATAAGGCCAAATATATGCACTACCTCAATCTACAATCCATGTACCTATATTTTTTTACAATAAAATACCAAAAACAACTTAAATGAAGCAAAAAAATTCTTACTTTTTAGTGCCAAAAACTTTGACTCAATGCACCGGCGGTCGTTGGTGTCGGCGTCAGTCGGCGAACTGTCAAATGTTTATGGGTGTCGGGAAATCAGTGTTGCCACTTAAAATAAAATCACCCACCAAATTCGTTCGTAAACTATCGAAATAACGCAAGTGGCTCTTTCAAAACCTGCGGCTCTACTTTGAAATCCGTAATTTGAACTTCGGATCGCTCTGTCACTTTTTGCAAATTAGTTACGTACCGAGAGCAAAGAGGATACCAATAGACGAAGTTCGAATTACGGATTTCAAAGTATAGAGCCCCTGGCCTGGCTCCTTCATGCCACCTCTCCCCTACTTATAATTTTTAAATCGTCATTAATAGCTCTTTATTTTGACATGCTTGGCGGATTAAACACTAACAAAATTGCGTCACTACGGGCACAGAATAAGTAATAGTACAAGTACAGAAGCGACACTCCGTGACAGCAAACATGCTAATTTAAACCTAAACAAAATAAATAATATTATTCCGCTCTTTTTATGTCGAGGATTCAAAACTGTAATCATTGTGTCAGTAATTAAGTAGGTACAGCTACTCGTAACTACCTACCTCGAACGAAGTTATAATTTATAAAATAATATTAATAATAATCTTACCTTTCGATATCTTTTGGCAGTGTAAATAATGATAGATCGCCATTCCTGTCATTATTTAAGCACCCGTATGCTATTTTTCATCACGGAAAAATTATTTAGTTTCAAAAATTAAATGTTCTAAAAGTTTGTCAGATGTTAAGTTGTCAGTTAATGTCAAAGAATTAAAACGCTTCCGGTAACCTTCGGGGAGGGAAGATGGCCGATTGAAAGATGTCCGGCTTTCGATTTTGATTTATTCTGTTTATTGATTTACTCTATTCACTTGACATTGGCGAAATCACTGTGTGGACCGCCATTAATTAAAAAAGAAGAAGAAGAAGGAAGAAGAATTAAAACTTAAAATTATATAATTAAGTATAATGGCAGATTTGGCAGAACAAAGAGCTCGGATTGTAGTGCTCAATGAGGAAGGCTATGGCATACGAGAAATATCTCGAGAATTGAATATAAGTCGTAACGCAGTAAAAACTTGGATCAGACGGCACGCTGAAGAGGGCATCCTTGAAGACAGACGACGACATAATCATGGCGTTCGCCGACTCACGAACCGACAAATAATGGACATGCAACACCACTATGAGGAACATTCTTTTACTCCCACCCGGTATTTTGCGGCACGTCATGATGTTTGTCTACAAACTATAAGAAATTATTTGCACGGCACTGGACTGCATTATAGACATTATGCTGAGAAAGTAGTCTTAACGGGTGCACAAAAAACTGCGAGATTTAATTTTGCACGAACTTATTTAGACTTTGATTGGACTAACACCATCTTTTCAGACGAAAAAACATTTCGGTCTTCTCAACACGGTCGATTAACTTTATGGCGTTACAATAATACACTTTACACTGAGGATCACGTTGTTCCTAATCAATTATCCGGCCGAATTTCAGTGAACGTGGGCCTGGATGGGTGTCGGAGGAGTAGGCGAGCTTGTCCAGATTTCTCCTCGACAAAACGCAATAGGCTATGTCGAGTTATTAGAAGAAAGTTTGTTGCCGACGGTGCGTACAGTTTACCCACGTGTAGAAGTGCTAGTATTTTCCTACGTTCAAGACAACTGTCCAGTGCATACGGCCAGAGTGGTGTCGAATTGGTTTAACTTGGCTGACAATGAAGTTACTTTGATTCCATGGCCTAGTAACTCACCGGACTTAAACCCAATTGAAAAATTGTGGGGTTTAATGGTCCAAATGTGGAATAATAGAAACGAGAGGACAAAGGAAGCACTTGATCTGCATTGTAACAAAATTTGGGATTAAATGAGAGAAACCGATATTTGCAGTCTAGTCGGGTCGAGGTCGATGCGTGACCGCTTATTAGATGTTATCGGAAGCCGTGGTGCTTACACTCGGTTTTAGACAATTAGTGCAAATTAGGTATCAAGTTTTACTTCAGACAATTTGTTGAAATTAACAAAGTAAAGTTATTATTTTATTTACTACCTAGTTTTATTTTATTGCTTTGGTATTTCTACAATATTTTGCTAACGCTAACCCCAGGGCCTGGCCCCATTAGTGTGTTGTGTCGCGTTGCATCGTCGTTGCGTTTTACATATTATATTTTTTATGACAATCATGCCACATTAAACGCGTTGCGACGTAACGCAACGCACTAATGGGGCCAGGCACTAAATGGACTTTAAATACCAATAATGGCGTAGCACATACTACTTGATACTCGGTTGTTTGGCTTGTGTCGACTCGACACGTAGCTTTGTGAAAAGGATTCAACCCACAATGCAAATATATTTAAATTTAAATCTTATTGCTGTCAATAAAAAGTAAAATTTTACTCGTGTGAAATTGATGGGTTGGATCCTTTTCGCTAAGCTACGTCCTAATAATAATGAAATAATGACAGAGACAATAGATAGTATTTCTCTTTTTTCACAAACGGGTATAGTCGAGATTGTCCGATCTATATAACACTGTCATATCAGTAAATATCAGTGTCTAATAAAATGATAACAAGATCGTTACCAAGGAAATGTATGTTCAAGCGATTTTCAACCTACTTGCATTTATGTAAGCTTCATATTACTTTTGTGCGCAACTACGAGGGGCACAATGAAATCGGGCTCGGGAATAAGAAAAACCACATGCACGGTATAGCTAAATTGTATTTTATTGTTTTTCGAAGTATTCTCCGTTCTATTTAATGCACTTTTCCATTCGTTCAATCCTATCATTAAAACAGTAGGTAATTCCAGTCTGAAGTTGAGGTCTCTTCGACGGCCTTTTGAAGCGCAGCCACAGCTTCCTCGGCATCCACAAAACGTTTTCCTTAAGGTTTTTTCTTTTATTTTCGGGAATAAATAAAAATCGCAAGGTGCGAGGTCGGGGCTATACGGCAGGTGACCCAGTAATTCCACGTCTGACGTCGCCAAATAGTCGATCGTTCGCCTGGCGGTGTGCGACGAGGCGTTGTCGTGGTGAAAGAGGATTCTACTGCGAGGTCGTTTCTTCCGAACTTTTTCCAAGACAAGTGGCAAACAATTGTTAGTGTATTACTCTGCAGTAACTGTTTTTCGATCCTCTAAAATAATTGTCGCGTACTGACATGTCCTTCCGAAGAACGAGGCCACCATCTTTTTTCCCGCGCTTTGACCTCTCTTCACTATAGTTGACAACTCCTCGGAAGGAAACACCCACTGAGCAAATTGTCTTTTGGTTTCGGAATCATAACAGTAAATCCAGCTTTCGTCACCCGTAAGTATGTCGAACACAGCATTTGAGTCACCTGCGTTAAATCTTTCAATCATTTCACGGCACCAATCAACACGATGGAGTTTATGGGCCTCGGTCAAATTGAGGCACAAAGCTTCTTGACCGCTAAATGTTCATGTAGGATTTTGTGCACTTGACTCATACCGATGCCTAAGCTTGTCCGAATCTGCTGATAGGTCACTCTTTTATCAGTCTCTTTCATACGCCGCACAACACCGATGTTATCTTCAGTCGGCGCCGTAGAAGGCACGCAGATCATCGGTGAGATTAGTGCGACCACGTTTAAACTCATTAAACCAGTTGTAAACAGTGGCACGAGATGGGGCTTCATCGTGAAAGGCCAATCGTAGTCTATCATATCATAACTTTCTTGTTGACTTAAATAATATCGAAAGTCATAAAAAACCATTGCACGAAAATTTTCTCGCGTTAAATTCATGCTTACAATTTTCAATTTGCCGCCAAAAATCGTAAAACAAATGACAAATGAATAAAATTCATACTCAATAATATTGGCAAAGAGTTCCATTTCAAAATTTAAACTTATTTTTTAATTATTTTGTTTACAAGTGGCCAGTTCTAAAAACTTTCAGTGTCACCCTCGTATCTGGCTGTTTGTAGTTTTCCAAGGTTTTTTTATAAGGAAATGAAAAAGAAAAAGTACTTAAGTCCCTAGGGATTAAAATGTCACTAGTCTCTAGGGTTTAAATGCATCACTTTAGTCCGCGAATACATGGCTATTATGAGTCGTAGAGCGGGAGGAGTGAAAACTACATTTTTTTCAAATTACATACCTACCAATCAAAAGTAAGAAGCCTATGGAATATGCAAACAGGTTGACAATTTTTTCCAGTAATAACTTTAGATATTTCTTTATGGAGATCTTGAGTTTGCTTTGAAGCAAACGTGACCGTAAATGACGTCGCTTATATTTTTTGTCTCTTACTCAAAAACTCAGGATCTAAGCATTTCTAGTCCGGGAGGCAAATAAGAAACGTGAGGCAAGTCGGGGAGGGCAGGGTATAAAGATGGCTGCCACCCATCATCTTTTAAAAAAACAAATCTCTTCTAGGTGGCTACTAAGGCCAAATTTGTAATCATTTTTGCATAAGCCGAAAACGTAAAATTTATTTCTGATATTAGTTTTATAACTTTGATAGTAATTTAACAAGAAAAAAAATCAATGTGTAAAATTTGTGTGATGTTTTTTGCTTTGTTAGAGTGCTACTAACTTATGTGTAGTAAGAGAAAAATACCTATCATACAAAAAATGATTTCCATGCTACAGAGGTTACTTCGAAGCCTTGGTTCCTCGCCAGGGGATGTTTTGAGTGAGGTTTAATGGTGATAGACAGGTTTAATATAGGAGGTCAAAAGTTCCTAAGATACCTAACTGATCGTACAATTAACACCGCAGCGAGTTAGTTTGGGTCAGCATTTGGATTTCCTTACATTTAACACCATATGATGGTGATCACCTTTCGCAATAAGATAAAAATCCCCATCTTCGCGACAGGTGGGTTCACAATATTGTATGTATATGCTCATGTAAAAATAGCACGTGTGTCTATCTCGACTGATCAGAATCCGCTAATAATTTATACTGCATCTGATTGATTATGCATAATGTATTTTTTCTTACTCGAACCTTTACACTGTAAGTCAACCTTAAGTCTAAATTGTTGTTTATGGTTTTAAGAGTTAGGTTAGGTTAGGTTTTTGTCCGAAGGGAACCCAACCCTCATAACATTAAAGCTGTATCTTTGGATACGTAATAGATAGCTGTTTTTTCCGAATATGTGTTATTAGGGCGGATAATAATAAATGAAACAATTCCAAGAAAGTGGACTCCCGTTTGCAGGACTCGTTTTTTTTCTTACGTTCTTTATTTTTGTTGTATTGTAAAAAGTGTTAAAATGGCAAACAAACTCTGAAGAAAAACAACAAATACTAAAATTGACAAGTAAAACAGGGCTCGCGCGGATTCGATTTGAAATCGAATCCAAATCAGAATATTAAATAAAACATACTCGTCTGAGTCGCTCGCACTTGACCGGTTTTTTTCTCCAAAGTGTTGTGCTAGTATTGAGCCCTATCAATAGGATTCTTCAAGAAAAAATAACCTACATCGTTCTATTTTTGCAGATTGTAAAATAACAACTTATTTTGATAGAAAATAAAATAAATTAACTAATTTGTTACAAAATGTCTATTTGGGTATTATTTATAGATTTCTGGGGTATCCGGGAATTTATTAAGTCAACACCAAAAGCAAGTAAGGGAAATAAGTCATTGCCTAACTGGCAACATTTAATGTAATGGCGGATGTGCATGTGTCGCGTTGTTGTATGTACTATCTAGGTGCCTATTTTACATTTCGTCATTGTCATTTGATAATTAACCGCTTCAGTTAGTTTGTAGTTAGCAACTGGCGTTGCTGATGATTGTTTGTCTCACATAAAATTGTTTAATTAAGTTGAACAGTATGTCTTCCGACAATATCGAGAAGTTGTATCAGAATTACGGTATTTTGGCCGACGCTAAAGAAGACATTTCTAAGGTAAGCTATCAATGAGATACCTACCTAACACAAATGATGATTTATAAATTATAAGGTAAAGATGTCAAATGGCTGTTTGTTTTTCAGCACGAAAAGGAGTATACTGAGATATTAGCTGCTGTGAAAGGATCAGACAAGGAGAAGCGATTGGCGTCGCAATTCATTGCGAAATTCTTTAACAGTTTTCCTAACCTCGCTGAGCAAGCCATTGAAGCTCAATTCGATTTGTGTGAAGATGATGATGTGGCTGTAAGTATTTATTTTTATCATCATATTTAATAAATTTTCAATCGAGTCAATAATAACTTCGTATAACCGAAAAATAAACTCCACGCCGTAATCGGTCCGAAATGAACACCGCATGAATTTCTCTTAAAAACACCATTTCGCAGTTATCTCCTCATTAAACTCTTGTTATAATTAGTGCAGCTAGCCCTCAGGCCAAGATTATATAATTTTTATTTATGTTTTACATTATCTGTGCTATGTGCTAATGCATCCTATCACTGTAATAAATATTGTTGTTAAATAATGCCATATAATAGCTAAAAAAACACTTCACCCTAATTATCTGTCATTAAAATACCACATGCCTAATTGAATAGCACTGGCAATGCTGTGTAGTATTCTACTTATTCAGTGCCTGGGCAGAGACTCAATGGTTTTATTTTGGATAATCCAGTTCTTTTAATGTACAAGGTTCTCTATGCAGCGCTATAGCTGTTGGACATAGGGTTACCTGGGCCGTTTTATAACAAAATTACAAGCTGATCTCTCTCTCTACCAAAAGGATTTAGACTTCCACTTGTAATTTGTAGCTTTATAAAACATGGCCGGGGTGTGTTTTTTCTGTTGTGTCTGGCCGAATATTTATTTACTTATTTAAGTTATCCCTAACCCATCTAGAGATGCCGAATGAAAGTGCGCGAGCTACTTACACAGACAGGCATGACTCTTTATCTCACAAGTCACAGACGATGCAGAGCGGGCCCAATGTGATTCATAATTTATTAAATAATTCTAGAATTCTCGTTCCACTTTTGAGCTGTCATAGGGACTTCTCGTTTATTGACGGTACATATGTATATTGATTCATAATCAAACAACATATTAAAGAAAAAAGAAAAGAATCAGATCAGATTTAAGATAACTTTTGAGTAGTTGGAAATGTGAAATGGAGATTTGCAGTGAATAGCTTTTGTTGTGAATTTTAAAATTTCTTTTTTTGAAAAATGTTTAAATCCACATTTAAAATTTCTTTTTTTGAAAAATGTTTAAATCCACAAGTCACTACATAGTATAAAACAAAGTCGCTTTTTCTGTCCCTATATCCCTATGTATGCTTAAATCTTTAAAACTACGCAACGGATTTTGATGCGGTTCTTTTTAATAGATAGAGTGATTGAAGAGGAAGGTTTATATGTATAATACTTTAATCCGGAGCGAAGCGAGGGCGGGTCGCTAGTAATTTATAAAATAGTGCATCACTTGCATTTCAAAAATACGATTTTATTGATTTTGCTCACTTTCAAGTGAATCTTTCAACTGATCAAAAGTTAAAAATCGCTGTAATATATTGTACTCTAATTGCTGACACCAAACTCAAGTTTCGGGGAATCACCTAGTTCGTTTGTATTCAATTAGCTTTATGTTGAATTTCAAACCTTATCTCCACAGAGTAAGATTCATAATCAAAGAGCGGAATTCTTCATAGCAAAAATCAAACTGTCAGAGGGATTGACCTAACTGTTTTATCGACTTATCGATGTTACGGAATAATATCGCATTAGGTATCCATAATCAACTTAAAAGATTATTCTGTAACATTTGACCTCTTTGATAAGCAACTTGCATCTCCATATTAAAGTAAATCATGTCAGCGTCACATATGTCATTTATGTCAATTGAGTTTTCATGAGTGATTTCCGTGCCATGCTACTAAAATGGTTAATCCTAAAAGAAAAACAATAAAAAAATGGATACAGAAAGATTCTTCTCTTAGTTTCATAGAAGATTCTTCCACAATATATTGCTCTAAATGTGACGTTCATTTACATCAGCTAAAGAAACATTGTGTTGAAAGTCATTTAGTGAGTAAAACTCATTTGTCACAATGCTCAAAAAGTACGAGTTCAGACACATTCTATATAGATTTAATCATATTTTTAATTTCGTGCAATATTCCATGGAAAAAGATTAACAACCACAGTTTATAATTTTTTTCCAAAAATATATTGGTTGTTCCTGTACATCAAAATCACTTCCGGATGAATCATTGCTGAGAAAAGTATACTTAGATATAGTTTACCAACAAACAGTTCAAGACATACTCAAGAACCTGATAGGATAACAGTTGACGAAAATTATTGTTGCAAATCTTACTTAATCGAAAGTATTTTTTTTGAAAAAGTTGATGGTAACTCAGTGGCCGAATACTTAAAAAAGCAATTGCAGTTTATTTGGCACAATTCATACAATGAGCATGTTAGAAATGTCCTTGTTTTGAGCACTGATAGTGCCGCGTACATGCTAAAGGCTGGTAAAATCTTAAAAGCTACATTTCCAAATCTGCTACATGTTACATGTCTGGCACATGGATTACATAGAGTCTGCGAGCACATACGATCTCAATATAAAAGTAATAATCGCCTTAATATACAACGTAAAAAAATATTTTTAAAGTCTGCACATAGAGTCCGCTTATTCAAACAAATTTGGTCCATCCATACCATTGCCTCCAAAACCTATTATAACTAGGTGGGGCACATGGCTTAATGCAGCTATATATATTATGCAGAAAATTTGAAATGTATTACAGAAGTAATCTTAAAATCAAAAGAGTCGGCTGCAATAAGAGAAGCTAAAAGAGTACTCAAGCACAACAATTTGAGAAATGATCTGTTGTACATAAAAGAAAGTTATGGCATTTTACGTGACGCAATAATCAAATTACAAACATCCTTATTATTGACTCTTCTAATACTTGACCAGGTGAGAAGTATTCTAAATTGGTGTGGATCTCAGACAGTGCAAATAAAACTTGAAAAAGTACTAGATAGAATTCCGGACTACGACATCATACCCAAATATGCTGATTTTATAGAAAAAAGTGATTACAGCCAAAACACCGTTATCGAGTACTACAAATATGCTCCTGTTACTTCAACTGAGGTAGAACGCTCGTTTTCATCTTATAAATTCCTAGATCTACAATGAAAAAAGGAGTAATTTGAAAGGTGAAAATGTTGAAAAAATAATGACTATTTTCTTTTACTACAGGGACGATGAAGAAAACATATTTAGTACAGATTTAGATTTCGACTTTGTTATTTTGAATGAAGATTAGTTACCTACTCTTAGCAATATTTGTTTTTAATTTTTAATGATAAGTTTCATATAGAAAATTTAAAAAAAAAAAAATGTTTTATTCTTTACTATTATACTAAAGTACAGTGGCGGTCAGCTAATTAGGGACACCGTTCATTTGTTTGTTTGTATGTATATCCAAAAGCCTGATTTCATTACTTTAACTTTGTTTCGTTAAGTGACAAATATTTATCGATAAGTCGATAAAACAGTTAGGTCAATCCCTCTGACAGTTTGATTTTTGCTATGAAGAATTCCGCTCTTTGTTCATAATAAATAGGTAGTACTTACAAGAAATGTTTACCCCTAAAATTTCGAATATGTAACTGGATATTCTGGATAATCGGATTTTTTGATAATTATGTACTTATAAAAGAACTGAAAAGCAAAAACTAAAAAACCTTTTTTATTTAACCTTTAAAATGATAGGTGAACAACTGAATTTGGCTTTTGTTTACAAATATTGTGGGACGCTGACTTCGGTAGGACTAACCTTTACCTATCATTTTATTAAGGTTAAAATAAAAAAAGGTTAATATTTTGCTTTCCAGATTTTTTTGTATGTTTTTTTTAATCTTATCATTTTTTGTGGCTATAATTGTACTACACAACTCCGCATTAAAATCTGTAAGAGATCAATATTTTCCCACCCTTAGGGTAATTTTTTTTTTCTAATTTATATGGGAACAACTTTACCAATATTTCCCTATCCAATAATTTTTTTATCAAAATTGGACTGGGTTTTATCCCTGGAGAACAAGCTTCTGATTTATAAGTCAACACTCAAGCCAATATGGATGTATGGAATAAAATTATGGGGCACAGCCAGTCACTCCAATTTTGAAATCCTGCAACAATTCCAAAACAATATTCTAAGGACAATCACTAACTCTCCTTCACCATACTTCAAATGGAAACAGTCGAAGAAACTATCCATCAGAATTGCTTAAGATACAAGCTATGACTAGGTTAAACATAAGAATGTGCAGGCACATCGTCTAACAAACACCACCAACAATACAGTCCGTTTTGAAGGCAGCTCACATCATGGAACTTGACTTGGCTATAATAGCGATGACCATATAATATAATAATAATAATAATAATCACAGGACATTGTCACACAAATTGACCTAGTCCCAAACTAAGCTCTAGGCTTGTACTATGGGTATGGGTATGGGTGGGTATGGGTATGGGTATGGGACAACGATAAACATACTTATATAGAGAAATATATACTTAAATACATAGAAAACATCCAAGACTCGGGAACAAATATTCGCGCTCATCACACAAATATCTGCCCTTACCGGGATTTGAACCCAGGACCCCTAGCTTCGAAGGCAGGGTCACAGTCATATGGAGTGACATGTCACAGGACGTGCCAACTCTCAAACATCCATAACCACCAACTATCTGATTATAGCCAATGGCTGATTGCAGAAGGACAAGATAATAAAAAATAAAATTGGACTACTCTGTAAAAAGTTATGCGAGGTCGTACATCAAAAAATATGTGTTGACTTAAGAACCTCCTCCGTTTTCTTGTCGGTAAATAAAAATGTTATGCATTGATATTATCTGATATAAAAGCGAACCCTGCTCTAAGGTTATCGCATCAAATACATATTATTATATAGCCACACTTTCTTGTTAGTCTTATGACCACAACATAAAACCATGTAATATTGGGATATTGAGATCCTGGATTCATTAACTAAAACTCATATTTTAGCATTTACCCTAGGACCCTGTAATATCGCGTCAGCGATATGTATACATATCGGAAGTCGATAAACGAGAAGTTCCTATGACAGATCAAAAGTTCTATGAGAATTCCAGCCTCTGATGATAAGGTATAATTAAGAGTAGTGTCTCAAATGAGTAACAGTAATAAATTATTATTTATTATAATCAGAGATCGGACTAATGGGCGTCATTACTTGCAATAATGTGGACATGACTACAATTTTTATTAAACAAATTGAATTACATTAATTTATTTCTTACCTGAACTTTAATCTTGATCCTTTGCAGGACAGTTATAAATAAATTATACAGGAGTGGCCATTGATATTATATTAATTTAAGTACATAAGTTTGCTCCATTAACATGCGTGGATTGCGAAAGAAGCTTTCACCTCATAAGTTTATTTTAGCCGTGAAAAAGAATAAAATAACCACGGAAAAAATATTAAAAGACCTGTTTATTTGCTTTAATAAAGATACACAATAACAAGTCTTTGTATCATTTAAATATTAATTATTACTGCCTTGCAAAGGATAAAATTATTTTAAGGGTAAGTAATCAATTAATGTAAATTAGTGAATTTAATTAAAATCTATGGAGTCATGTCCATATTATTGCGAGTAATGACGTCCATTTGTCCGATCTCTGATTATAATGCACTAGTAGCTCTTTGAACTAATACATGTATATGCACTTATGTTTTTATTTATAAAGTTTGTAAAAACTAATTAGGTCTATTTTCAAAGCAGTTCACTGAAAAGTGTCCCAAAGTGTTGCTACGCGATTTGACGATTTGATTATGTTTTCTAAGGTTGCTAGGTCACAGATGCATTACTTGTTTCAAGGAGTGCCCTCTCAACCTTGTATTATAGTGACCATTCATTATTTTGTCGCGTTAAGATTTCCTCATTTTCTTCTCTCCTCCAATGTGGTTGTCTTTCAATGTGGCACCCAATTTGGTTGCTCTTTGCTGGACTTTCTCCACATATTCAGTATGTTTCTTAAATAGGGACACATTTGAAAGGCATACTCAAGTAAAGGCCAAACGTCAGCTTTATACATCTTCACAAACAGGTGCAAACATGCTTTTCTGATCATATCCGTAACTTATTTTTAAAAGATTTCGTTAAATACGATAATGTTGCATGTAATATTATGAATAAATGAACATAATGAGTACATATATACAGAATGGAGTAAATACACTTTTTTTTTTATTTATGTGTTGAGCTTTCATTCAAATATGAATCTGTGTCCAGCTCATCTACTATTACCTTAGACACTCTTATTCGCTTAGCTGACTTTAAAAGAAAGCTCCGGTTCTTGACTTGGTGGGTTTTTTAACTGAATGTGCTGGAAAAATAGATTTAAAACAGATACAACTGTAAATTATAGTATTCAAATTATTAAAAGAAGTGTTAGTGAAGTTTAAAATGTATTTTAAATTAATACAGTAGATGCAAAAGTAGTTGGGTTTGTTTGTTCCTAGTTCATGCTAAAATAGTATTATGAATGAACAAATCACTGTTTCCATTAGGATACTGAATTATTAAGTCAATGTCTACAAAGTCGCAGACAAAAGCCTGCAAACGCACTAGGAGCACAGGCGGCTTTATACTGATACTTTTATTTATGTAACTTATAAATGGTGGAGCATGTCTTTTATGACATAGCTTACTCATTTTCAAAGTTGTGTTGGTAATAGCCAAATAGATTTATCGTTATGTTGTGGTAATTTTCAGATACGTAAACAGGCTATCAAAGACTTGCCTTCACTTTGCAAGGACAATAAAGATCACACCCAAAGAATTGCTGATATACTGGCCCAGCTCATGCAGTCTGATGATGCATCAGAGATCAATATTGTTCATAATTCCCTCGTAACTATAATCAAGGGTGACCCTAAAGGTGCTTTAGTTGGTCTCTTTTCTCAAATACACCAAAACACAGAAACAGAGGTGGTAAATGAGATTGTTAGAGAGAGATGCATCAAGTTTCTGGCTACAAAAGTGAAGCAACTTGGAAGAGAAGTCATCAACAAGGATGTTGAAGAGCTTATCATAACTGAATGCAAGAAAATACTTGAGGTAACTATTCAACCTTCATATTTTAAAACATATTATTATGGTTAGTTAAGAATAGTATACTTGGCTCAGTAAAGGCTTTTGCACTAGACAAATATATTAACTGATAACTTTTTTATTGAAGGATGTTGTGGCTGAAGAGTTTGAACACATAATGGAGCTTTTAACATGGTCAAGGCTTGGTAAGACGCCGGCGGGCAAGAAGGAACTGGTGCAGATAGTTGCAGCTTTAGCCTTTTCACCTGATGATTGGCATCCAGAAGATCCAGAATGTATTGACAGGATCATACAATGCTCACAGCATGCTTTGCCTTTGTTCTCGGTAAGTTGTTTTTAAATATGATCAAGATGTTTATCCTGTAAGTAAACACCACAGACACTTCGAAGGTATGATTCCGAACATGGCGATTGCAGCCGGCGATGACGACGTAAATTCACATAATTATATGTATATTTGCAATTTTACACAAAAAAAATACTATGCTAAATGAGAAGCTCTATTTGGCAACTTATCTTTCAGGCAC
Organism: Acleris holmiana; assembly: GCA_949316455.1. Classification (NCBI taxonomy): domain Eukaryota; kingdom Metazoa; phylum Arthropoda; class Insecta; order Lepidoptera; family Tortricidae; genus Acleris; species Acleris holmiana. The sequence goes on from OX438768.1 coordinate 12,658,153, forward strand.
AAGTGGATTCAACGCAATTTGTCAACTTCTTCTGTGATTATGTACTACCAAAGTGGAATGAGATAACTTCACCCGAGGGAGGTTCAGACTCCAAATTGGAGCTGTTGAAGATATTTTCTGAAATATCAGAACATTCCGGTGACCTGGAAAAACCTCAGGAAAAAGTTGATACCGTTTATGACACATTGATGGTAAAAAAATAATTATTTTCTACTACTTAATATGAACATTTGCTTTGTACCTAACAAAGATACAGAATGTAATGTGGAAGTGATTACTTTCATGGTCTATTTGTTTTTTTTTTAGAGTTGATAATTTATAGTAGATAAAGTTACTAAAATAAAATTAAATGTATTATATTTAGTTAAATAAGTTGTAAGACCTGGAATAAGTGATAATTTTTTTAATCTTTCAAGTAATGCCTAATGTTTCTTAAATATTATTCATATATATACAGGGTTACAGGTTAAGTCGACCTAGATCCTTTAAGGGGTTGTAGTTTCCAAAATTTCTGGCTGGTTTGACTATGAAACACCATATGCCGCAAGATATTGTACTTTTAAGATAATTATTTTTAAACACCGATTTTTTGTTCATTGTCATACTTTTTTAGAATACTTGCATCTCTAATTTATTTGTTTATACAATAATTGTGTAGTAGATAACTTGCTTCCATATTTGCAACACCGGAATTGCCGTTAACTGAACAAACTGAGTCGTAGTAGACGAAATGATAGCTAAAGAAGGAAATAAATTCTAACATAATATTTTTTTCTAATAGGAATATAAGAATAAAAAGTCTATGGCAATAATACTGCAAAGAAACTTAAAAATACCTAGGTTTCTTCAGAAATCTAACAAGGTGTAACAGCCTTGGGTATCAAAATTTATATAAAAAAAAAACTTGAAAGGCTCCCAGATAATAGTAAAAATTAACAGTGTTTATTACGTTGTCAATGTAGAACTTGACTTGGTCCCAGAAAACAAAATAAAACAATCCAAGGTACAAAATGACATTATAAATCGGGGTGGACACGTGGAACATGAATTGTAAGTGTAAATGTTCAATGTGTATGTTTAGTTTGATGAGAATGTTAAATAGTCAAAGCCGTCTGAAATTATGGAAACTACAACCCCTTAAAGGATCTAGGTCAACTTAACCTGTAACCCTGCCTTTACCTTTATTTCTTTAATCAAACGCCTTCAGCTGTTTATGGTAATAAAAATTAAAATACCTGATTTAGGAAACTAAATTTGAAAATGTTTTCTCCTGATAGAATTATTTACCGGAGGCTCCCATAGAAGAGGAAAATGCTGAGAAGTCAGATAATGGCGAGGCTAAGCCAGAAGATAGCAAGTCACCCCCATCCCTTCAATTCTCGCATGTTGAATGTGCTTTGTTTGCCATCCATTCATTATGCCGAAAAGCACCAGAGACTCTGAGCGCTGATGCAGCAAGATTGAAGGCGCTTCGCTTGCGATTGCAATACACAGCGCGCCTAACTCAAGGCTATATCAAAAAGCTAAAGGAAGTGACTAAGGTATCTTTCAAAACTATTTATTTAATACTTTACTATTTATTTTTCAAGTTATATAAGCAATAATGGAATATAATGTTATTTCAGGATAAAAAGGGAGATGATGCTAACTCTGAAGAGAACAAGCTTAAGATTGCAGCATTGAAGACAACTTCTAACATCAACACTTTAATTCGTGATATATTCCGAACCCCACCGAGCTTCAAGAGCCGTGTGCAACTATCATTTTTGTCTAAAAAGGCTGAAAGACAGGTAAAATTATATAGCTATGTTGTTTTATAGGCGGATGTTCTATTTACGAGGGTATATTTTAAAGCTTGTTAATACTATAATTCTTTATGAACATGTTTTTTTTTAGGAAAAACAGTCCTCTAGTGCTGCAGATAATGACAAGCAGTCTCCCCCTAAAAGACATAGACCCATTACATTCGATAATGGTGAAGAAAAGTCTTCTCCAGAGAAGCGGGCAAGAAGCGGCGAACGAAACCAAAAAATGTATATTCCACCATCAGGCAAATATAGCTCAAGGCTTAACAATACCGGAAGATTCGCTGGGCCAAATCCGGGAAGGGGTAGGGGGGGCTATGGCAGACGTGATTTCAGAAACAATGGCGCACCATTCAGAAGGCGCAGCAACTACTAATTATATTAAAGAAGAGGGCCTTAAAGACATACAACTTGAAGCCATCAAAGAATTGGCCTCTCATCACAAGTTATTTAAAATAAAACAAAATAATCAGTTGGCTTAGATAAACGATCTGGGCATCTAGCAACAACTATATTAGACAATATGGCTTTTTAGCATTGAATTTCTTAGCACTGACATGCCATACATGATGATGACAAAGACTGTCGAAATAATAATAAAAACTTCACAACTGCATTTTTTTGGTAATTTTGGTTGGTTAGGTTGTCTTTTACTAGCAGATCTTCGAAGGGAGAGAGAACAAGATTTTGCTGGCACATATTAATTTTGGGTGAATCCTAATATTAATTTTTAGTGTTGTTTCAGTCTGTTGCAGAAATGCAAGCAGCGTTTTGGTATTTAGGATGGTATGTATCTATATTATAGTTTTTGAGACAATTTTTATCAGGTTCTCAACTCTCTCATTGACTTGCTGTTATATTGCTCTTTGGAGTAGCTGATTCATGGAGGCCGCTGTAAACTTCGTAAGTATTGTTTTATTGTTGCATAAGTACTATAAGCTCTTAAGTGGTGTATCTCAGGTGACACAGCATCTTCAAGGAATGTAAGTATAAGTTTTACTGAAAGTATAATTGAATACTTCAAATATAATGTCTTTTTTGTTTTGTTTTTAATGGCTCATGCTGATTATGGGTATTAAAGTTTTAGTCGGATTTTACTCGTTAGCTCTAGTTAGTCCCACCCAGATGCCGCCCACGGTTACGGACGCCGGGAATCTATATAGGAGGTTGGGTTCACCTTCACGTAGATTCATATAGACACATCTTTACTTCCAATAAATAAACAGTTCTTTCTTATACGATTCTTTTATTTGATCCATCCCAAAGCCAAAGGTAGGACAAAATCATTATTGCCACAAATTAGCAGTAATAACGCAGTCTTGTTTCTGTTTTGACAAGCCATAAATAAAAAGTGATCAACATTGGACGTACGGCGATGAAAATGCGCTTTTAAACGGGGACTGAAAAAATGTCGCTACTTCCGTGGGCGCGTAGGAGCACAGGGTTGCAAAGAGACTACGTAGATCGTCTTAATAGTAGAATGCCTAGGTTGAATATTTGACTTAGTTCGTTTTGTTTGTATAACGCCCAAATAATAAAATGTCCCAGCTGCAAGACGCCAACGTATGCAGAACGTAGGTACTGATATTAAAACGAATAGGGTAGAATATCGTCAAAAAAAATAAAACGTCTTAAGTGGTAAAACGAGTAAATGGTGGAATGACTAGAAAATAAACTGTAGTTTGTGAAAGAACTATTTATATATTGAAAATAAGGTGAAAATCTGAGCAAATAAGTAATTATTATGGAGTCTTATACAGTAAAAACTCGTTCCCACATAACATTCTTCTAATATAACCGTGCAATCGCGACGTTTGCTACCTCTATTTAAAACCAAGACCTTGTACTATCCAGACACTTGCACAATGAGTCATGATACAACTAACGACATGTACAATTTGGATCTAATGCCATTTTGTCGTTTTACAACCATGACTATGCCTAATTAGGCATTACTTACAAACTAGACATTTTACTTACTAGGGCGTTGTACAAAAAGGTATTTTTTTAATCAGTTGTTATGCAAAAATGACGTTTTGCTTACATAGTCATTTTGCAATATAGTCCTTACGAACCTAACCCAAAAAAAGTTCCTGGATCGATTGATCGAACGAACGGGACAGATTTCTCGTTTGTTAGATTAGTATAGCGAACGGGAAAAAGTATCACTAGATCGATTAATCCGACGAACGGGACACAATTTCCCATTTATTAGATTAGTAGTATGGCGAAAGGGAAAAAAGTCTAACTGGATCGATTGGTTTCGTCATGTATACGTGACGAACGACGTGGCCTATAGGCCACTTCCCAAAACGACCACATCGCAGAAGACCACTTCCGATAATGACCATTCCTATAAAGACCTGATACCAAATTGACCACTTCCCAGAAGGGCCACATCGCAGAAAGACCAATTCTCAATTCGCCCACTACCCAAATTGACCACATTTCTATAATGGCTGTTTCCCAAAATTACTAGTCAAAGCGACCACAAACGACCTCTGTACACTCAGTTACTCTTTTGTAAATTTGTTTGTATCAGAGGAACTCAAACATAAGTACATTTCATTTTCCTTTAAAACAACTGTTTTAGTCACGTCCAACGTAATTGTAGCTGAGCATTCATTTCGCCGGACACATCTACGTGTAGTACCGTTCTGATTGGTAGTACTGAAATTGTATCTATGATGACCAAATAAAACAGAGTCATTCCCTTTTTAGGGTTCCGTAATCAAACCAGATACAAAAAAATTGGTGCTTTTGTATACTAGTGTGTCCACATAAACACCTGAAACTGCCGTACTGTAACGAAAGGACTTCGGATAGTTATCAGTTATCAGTAGGCATAGGGACTGGTCTTGATAGATGTAGTCATTCTAAGGAGTGGGCAATATGAAAGTAGTCGTTTTGAAAAATGGTAAATTTGGGAACCGGTCTTTATGGGAATGGTCATTACGGGAAGTGGTCGTTTTAAGAAGTGGTCAGTGCATGTTCTGGACGTTACGAGACTGGTCATTCTAAGAAGTAGGCAATATGAAAGTAGTCGTTTTGGGGAAATGGCCATTCCGGGAAGTGGTCAATTTGGGAACCGGTCTTTATAGGAATGGTCATTATGGGAAGTGATCTTGCTGCGACGTGGTCGTTTTGGGAAGTTTTACGTTACGAAACGGATTAATTGATCGGGACACGATTTCCCATTTGTTAGTTTAATGACGAACGGGAAAACTAAGTCGCACTGGATCAAACAAACGGCCACTTGTGCCTCATGATCAGAGATAAATAATGCAGATTTTTTTGTCTTTAAATGTATACATATACACATCTATCAATCACTATGATTCAAAGTACTTATCATAAAATATTTCAATACTTAGTGTCTTATACAAACATTACTAAATTAAAGGACCATGAGTCTTGTGAATTTAAGCTTTGAGGTGCAAACTACAAGACTCGAGTCACGACTGCTGAGTCTAGAAGCCTCGAACTTTAAAGCCTCTACCATTATAAGCCTCAAGTTAATAAGTTCGTGTTGCTGTTTACGATCACTGAAACCACCTGTCTTTAAGCCTCAAGCTTTAAAGCGTCCTCAGCGTTAAAGGTTTAAGTCTATAAGTCATAAAAGCTTTTAACAAATTAGATCAATCTATGCCATATTTGATAGTTATACAGGGTGATCCTGAGATCATTAGAAGTATAACACTTTGTGAAATATGGAAAAAAAGAAACAAAAAATCGGACTTTATTGCATTTTTGTTTGTAAAATATCAATTATTGGGTAAACAATACCTCTAAACGTAAAGTAAAATACTTTTTTCGTCGCAGATCAATTTTATGAGTGACTTTTTAGTCTTTAAATATTTTCAGGAATACGCACTTAAAATTTCTCGCAATCCTCACGGGCACATTGTATATTAAGTACATAACATTACATTACTTTTCAGACATATTTTCTTTTCTATAAGCTAGGTTTTTTACAAATTTGATATCTGGGGATCTGTGTGGTCTCCGGTGATGAATTCGTTAAAGGAATAACATAATAAGATCCCCAGATAACAAAATTGGAAGCAATCGGTCGAACAACTAAAAAGTTCAAGGTGGCGGCTACTTTTTCTCATTCCGTCAATGGATTCGTTGTCGGGGACCACACAGATCCCCAGATATCAATTTTGGAAGCAATCGGTCGAACAACTAAAAAGTTCAAGATGGCGGCTACTTTTTCTCATTCCGTCAACGGATTCGTTGTCGGGGACCACACAGATCCCCAGATATCAATTTTGGAAGCAATCGGTCGAACAACTAAAAAGTTCAAGATGGCGGCTACTTATTCTCATTCCGTCAACGGATTCGTCGTCGGGGACCACACAGATCCCCAGATATCAATTTTGAAAGTAATATTATGCCCGTAATAACATTCTAAAATAAATACACACACTATAATACATTCTGCCTAGAACGCTCATTATTTGAGGTCTTAACGCTTGACTCGGGCCTCCGAGGTTTGGAGGCTAGGGCTTTCAATAGGCCCGAGTTTTTAAAGCTTGATCTCTCTATGAAGCCAGAGTCTTAGGCCTGTATTAATAAACTGATCTCGGTTTAAATGCCCGTCTCAAGATACGTCAAAAATGACGGTTTTCTAAGGTTTGACGTTTACTTTGACGTATCTTGAGATAGGCATTTGAACCGAGACGAGTTTATAAATTCGGCAATTAGAGACTTTTTCTTTAGAGCCCGTAAAAAGCTTGAGTCGTTATACCTAGTTCGGAATCGTTTTTGAGCTCAAAATCTCAGTCACTGATACGAGTACCGGATAAGCGTTTCATTTAAAACTGCACCTTTTAACTGATAAGACGACACGACACGCTAGCCTAGTTGCGAGTGACCCTGCCTCCGAAGCCAGCGGTCCTGGGTTCAAATCTCAGGTAAGGGCAGATATTTGTGTGATGAGCGCGAATATTTGTTCCCGAGTCTTGGATGTTTTCTATTTATTTAAGTATGTATTTCTCTATATAAGTATGTTTATCGTTGTCTAGTACCCATATTACAAGCCTATAGCTTACTTTGGGACTAGGTCAATTTGTGTGATTTGTCCTGTGATTTATTATTATTATTATTATGAGATTTGTCAAGGACACCACTGAGACGTAAAATATTTTGGGCACTTTTACCACACTCCGCTTGTGTAAAAAAAAGGTTATGGTTTATAGTATAGGCTTACAGGTAAATAAATTAATTCTACGCGAACGAGGTTGCGGGCTCAGTTAGTTTTATATACTTGTGACAACTCTAATTTTGCGACATTCGACAGAGAGTAAATAAGGTGGGGCGTGGGGCTCTGTATACTGTAATTCTATGGAACTTGCTGACTATGTAAACAAACAATATATTGAAATTGACATCTAATGTCAATTTTAGTATGGCGGCTTGTTTACATAGTTAGCAAGTTCCATAGAATGACACTTTAGGTAATTATTTGACGGCTTTAATGTCAAATGCGTTGATACGTCATTGAGTCAGTTTCTTTATATATTTAGATTGTCATCGAGATCATTGATAGTCACTCACATGCCGACATGATAATGTACATTCTGCATGGCTAGCACATGACGACGCGCGAGTTACTTGAGACTACTCGTTACTCGCGGGCGACATAACTCGCGCACCGTCATGTGCTAGCCGTGCAGAATGTACATTATCATGTCGGCGTGTGAGTGACTATCAATGATTTTATTAGAAAAAGGTCCTTGGTGACGACTTTTATTTGACATGGCATTAAACAATCTAAATATATAAAGAAACTGACTCAATGACGTATCAACGCACAGCCCAAATCGCTGGGTCTAGAGATTCCAAATTAGCACGTAGGTTCCTTATAAGGTCGAGGTGCAGCAAGAAAGGATTTTTGGAAATTCATCCCCTAAGGAGTTAAAGTAGGGGGAGAAGCGTGAAACTAATCCTACGCGTATGCAGTGGTGGGCGTCTTCTAGTATATCTATATACGTAAAAAATGTAAAAATCTTTATTCATACACTTTTTATACATAGGATAGGATAGGAACAGAATTGATGAAAAATATCCACTCACAATCATAGATTTCCTGCCAATGGCACAGTTTAGGGCACTTCACAAGTACTTTGTCCGAGAAAGCTGAAGTGTAACCAATAACCAGGAGACAACATAAATAAAATGATGACTGGTGATGATCTCATGAAAAGATTACTTAATACAAATTTTACTAAGTTAACATTGAATTTGCTCATTTACAGACCCTTGGTAAGCAATATAAATTAAGTTATGTTTAATAACAGAAGATCGAGTAAATTACACCAATCAAAGTTTTACTAAAACTTTCACAAGATTCATCTGTGTATCACTTAAGAAACTAAGTTATATAATAAGTGTAGAGTTCACCAACAAAAGAGATAGGTACGACTTTCGTTAACTTTTGATGCAGCTTATGTTGAAGCTTTTACATTTTCTTTGATTTTTGTCTGTACAAAAAATACTTAAATACAGATGTTTTAAGAGGTCACCATATGAGAAACTATGTAGTATTCTGAGATAGGTTTTTTTTTCGCACCTTTAACGATGACTTTTAATGCAATATTTGAGTATGTATAGCTACTTAGTTTTGACAAACCATAAAAATTTAGTGATTTTAAAGTAAACACTATTTTTTTTAATTTGACGCTGCTATCAAGGCGCGCGCAAACTATTTCCATCTCACATTATTCGCGCGGAGCAACAAAAAGCCATCCCTTTCGCTTCTTGAGTGGGTGTGGCAGCATATGTCGCCTCTTTAAGTGTAATTGCAAACAAGTCGTATACAGGGTGTAATCGTTAAGTGAGTCCAGGCGATTATTCCGTAACTATTACAGATATCAAAAAACTTTAAACTGATATCGTAAGTAAAATGATACAGAAAGTGATCGAGTGCTCATTTTACCTTAATCATATTTAATGATTACGTATGATATGATACTAATGATTTTCAAGTACATATGTAGATTAATTATCTTACTACTTCAAATTAGTAATAAATCTTGTTTCAATATCGCATTAATTTAAATTGGCTGAAAAGCAACACACTACAAAAATAACAAAAAAAAGATACTCTTTGGTGTTAGTTCTAAATTCAAAACCTTTATCGCGGGTTGTCGTTCCCGCCAATTTATTGTGTTTTTTGATTTGCGTTGATAATCGTGATTGTTTCATTTATTGATTGAAAAATGGCATATTCCAATAGAGACAAGAGGGATATGCTAAAAATGTACTACAAATATGATTGTAACAAAAGAGCAGCAATTATCGCCTACAGAAGAGAGTACCCAGATAGAGAAGTCCCTTCTGGTACGTACTTACGTAAGCTGGATAAAAATTTAATAAATAATGGATCCCTTATCAGAAAAAAAGATTCGAGAACAAGAGCACTGGAATTTAATAATGATTTAGATAACAATATTATTAATTACGTAGTAGATAATCCACGAGAATCGACGCGTTCAATGGCACGATTATTTATTTATTTAAAGCTTTCAAGATAAAACTTACTCAAACGCTACACAATGATGACCCTGCTTGCAATTGGCTAGTCAATAATTATAGCAATGTAAGGTCAATATTATGGACCAATGAAAGTAATGTTTCAAACTGCGGCATTTACAACAGAAAAACTCGCATTTTTGGTCAATTGACAACCCTTGCCAAATTACTGAAGTTAGAGCTCAGGTGCGATTCTCAATTAATGTATGGTGTGGTATTCATGCCATACTTTTACAGTGGAACCTTAACTGGACAGAGATATTTTACCTTTGTACAAAACGATCTGCTAAGTCTCTTAGAACAAATTCCAGACGTTGAAAGAAGGTCGATAATTTTTCAACAAGATGGAGCACCTGCACATAATACACATGTTGTAATGAATTTGTTACGAAACAATTTTGATGGTTTAATAGCCAATAACAGTGCAACCCCTTGGCCTGCGAGATCCCCAGATCTCACGCCCTGTGATTTCTTCCTATGGGGATTTATCAAAGACAACGTGTATGCTGAAAGAATGCACAGCCTAGAAGAGTTACAGAATCGTGTTCATCGTGCAATTGCTTTAATTACTCCGCAAATGTTAAGGAAAGTTCATTTAGAAACTGTAAATAGAGCTCGTCATTGTATCGCACAACAAGGACGTCATTTCGAACATCTGCTTTGAATACAAAATGTTGTACTTACTAACAAATAAATATTATTCAATTAAAAGATAGTATTTTTACTTTGTTGGATTAATAAACAGATTCCTTTAATATCAGTTCTAAGCTAAAATAACCTTTTAAAATAAGGAAACTAATCTCATACTAAATGTATGCGAGTGTTTAATGTCAAAATTTTGGATACTTCTCGTTTGATTTTTAACAAGTTGTTGATGTCATTTTACTGATTAGGTATCGTACTTTCGATATCAGTTTAAAGTTTTTTGATATCTGTAATAGTTACGGAAAAATCGCCTGGACACACTTAACGATTACACCCTGTATAATTGATGGTGAACTCCGCACTGAAAGGCTTACAATTATTTGGTTAATTAAATAAATAAATAGCTATGTAAAGTTTATCTCATGTTGTCAACAACATTACACATGAGCCGATCCAACTCATAACAAGGATCTACATTCGCTCCATCACCCACACCAGCAATGTGGTCCAAGATTTCAATGGGAACTTTAAAGTTAGACTCCACATCGTTTTGGTCAGGCAAACTTTGGAGAGCATTCTGTAAGATGTCTTGAACCTTGTCTAAATGCTTCTGGAATCTGAAAAAAAAGGTGTTTAATATTAAAAATTGCATTCTTCTATAGTCTGTACTTTTAGGTATTTAAAAAAATGTAAACAAACCAAACCACGTGGCTCTGCTTATCAACCAATCCAAGCTGTTTGGTCGAGCTTTGACGTATCAGTGTTCTGCTCCTATTGGCTGACTAACTGTCATCTGTCAATGTCACGTGTTTTTTTTGGTTACATTTTTTTAAATGCCTAAAAGTACAGACTATAAAGCATTTTATTTGAACACACACTTGGGTAGGTAAATGCCTCTTCTAGCTTCTTCCAATTTTGCCTATTGTGAATTAGTCTGGTTCCTAGTGGGCTAGCATTATCTTTAATCCATACTAGGTAATATTAATAATTAATATTATAAATGTGAAAGTAACTTTGTCTGTTTGTTATGCTTTCACGGCTAAGCCGCTGAACCGAATTGTAGATTGATTTTAATAGGGTAATTTTTATTCCGAAATATTAAACGATTCGTAAGGGAATAGCGATAAACGACTTCTATGTTGACGCAGTCGCGGGAAACAACTAGTCATCAATAAATCAACAGTACGTCAGACGAAAGATGACACATTTCTTGAATATGATGGTGTCAATAAAAACCATTGCCAGCACATGTCTAGTGATGATATTATAAATATCAAACGTTAATGTAATGTATGTATCTTTAACCATTAGTATAATGTGATTACGTGAAAAACACGAGTGCCCCGCTTGCCCAACTAGTTGTGAACTGTTCAAATAGACATTCAATATTTAAAATATGTAAATGTAATCGGTTTGCAATCTAATTATTAGGCTATGAAGATGAATCCTGTCCAATAGTGTCCAATTATAATTTAATAGTAGTGATAAGACTAAACATAAATAATTGCCCCGTGTGGTTGCCGGGTTAGAATAGTGCCACTCCATGTTTTCCCGTGGATGTCGTAAGAGGCGACAAAGGGAATATAGGCTTGTAGTAGATACTGTTAGGCGATGGGCTTGCAACCTATCACTAATACACTGGTAAACATCTTAGCCTGATTGTGCAAAATGTGGTTACAGAATTATCAACAAGGTCTTAAGAGTTGTTGGCAATTCTGTAGCTCTGCCTACCCCACTCTGGGAATAAAGGCGTGAGTTTATGTACGTATGATGTATGATAAATAATTGCCAATGTATAGAGAATGTACATCTATACCAATATTATAAATGTGTGTTTGTTACACTTTCACAGATAAACTGGTGAATCAATTTAGATGAACTTTGATATGCAGATAGTTTGAGTGTGTTCACATATTATGTATGTTTACTTAAGCGTTACTTATATTGGAAATGGCGTATACCCGTTTTACCCACTGATGTACCCTACTCTATTTGTACTCGGTATGGTTGGCTACAACAAGCTAGAGGTTAGAAGGGACTTTGTATTAGCTCAAATGATATTTAAACTGATTAGAGGTCGCACGATCCTGGTATTATTAAAATAATAAGTCTGCCTGTGCCTGATAAACAGTGATCGGAATAGGTAGTGCAATTTCGCGAGACTTCGGTGCGTAAGTTTAGTAAGGATATAGCTTGTAACCCCGGGATTACATTTGCAAAGTGTTAAAGTTTGTGTTTAATTCAGATATGTTATTAAAATATGATTTTAATGATTATTTTGCTAGCATAGAATATCGCATTGACGAAATATATAGACACGTATGCAATGACAAAAAGTAAAAAAGTATTTACAATAACTTTTTTTTTTCGCATGTTCTCATTTAACTTCAATTAAGGTCATGTCAAGAAAATATTCTGTGAAATAATACGAGTCCCGGAATCTGGGGTCTTATCCATATAATATATAGTATAATGTTTAAGGTCATTCACCCGATATTACACTACCTATTCCGATCACTGCTGATAAATATGTAATGCCGTGGTGGCAACCTAAGTTGTTTAATGTACCGCGTGACTGGAGCAATCTCCTAAATAAGGCCCCTCTCACTAGAGATTTGTTCTCATGTTCTTTGTGTGAATTCACTAAAGGGACTCTTTATGTTTGATGTGAATAGGCAGTAAGTCAGTTTATAACTACTTATTTGTTCATTATTATGTTGGTACGCTATCGCATTGGGTGTCCTATAATGATAGTGTAATGTATAATAAATAATTAAAAAGTACAAGGAAAGGACATTTTAAATGGACAGTCATGCAAAACAGCTACTTCTCAATAATATTTAATTTAGGATACAAAAAAAAACAATACATTAATTAAAATTGAAAAGGTGAGAGATTGAGGTCAACTAATATTCACACTAATATTATAAATGCTAAAGTTTGTGTGGATCAGTATGTTTGTTCCTCCTTTAAGCTAAAAGAGCTGGACTAATTTGGATGAAATAAGCTATCTTTAATCCCAAAAAAACACTGTTTCTGTGGCATGGAAGAAATATAAAGAATCAGAAATAATAAGGGTCACTAATTCCAATCCATAATTTTCTAAGGATCCTTAATTAATTGATACAGCAGATGAATTGACCATCTGTGAGTTAACTAAAATAATACCAAATTTGATCTACCAGGCAATTTGGAATCAGTTTGACCTGAATAGCACCCCTGCAGATTGGCAATGTTCTACTCAAAAGTGTAACTCTTTGCTCAATAGAAAACGGATCACTAAGATAAATAGATTTATAGTAAAAAATACATTTATGAACATTACTGCAACAAAATTACCTTAATGTTGTTTCAACTCTCTGGCGTTTCTGAAGCTCCATCATTACCCTTAGAGTTTCCCGAGCCTGATGTGGCCTGAACTCGTTTAGAAGGTGGTGGATATGAATAAATAGCAGACTGAGATCTTCAACTTTTTCTGCCCTCTTTGGTGAATCAGGACAGTGCACTAACAAGTCTAATAAATCAAGGAAATTCACTAGTAAAGAATGGTTAAGTTTTTTCAATTCTCTTCGTCTGTCAAAATGCATAGGATAAAGTCTTCTAAATCCCTGTAAAAAAAACAAGCTACAACAGATCTGTCAACACTAATAATCTTTCTTTTGATCTAATATTGAGTAAATACTGCTGTTATCACTATCAGAATGTACAGTAAATATTAAACAAGTACAAACTCAACTCTTCATACTCTGCTGATCCACTATTTATGACAAAGCAGGATGTTTTGATGAGACAACTTACTTGACTTTCCAATGATCTGATGATAGTGTCATCAGCATTAAAGGGATGCCCAAACATAGAATATGAATCATGAATAGGCCGCGGTGGCAAAGGAGCTCTATTTCGTCTCACATTATCGTCGGTGTAAAAATTTATATATTGCATAGGGGGTAAGGGTAGAGAGCTGACTTGAGCAGTATCCGAGGACATGTTGGCCAAGTTTAACTAGTGCCCTGAGTAGATAATACAAAATATGAAATAATAGCAATTGCCAAAAACCCCTGAGGACAACTTTAAAAGTTAACACCTTAAGCTTTACAATAAAGTCAATAAAAATAAATTAAAATTTACAATTTAATGTCATGGTACGACTGATGTGAAGACATGACATGACATTGACATTACATCACAGATTAGAAGGGTAAGGTATGTTTAATTGAGTATTACAATCTGTGGCTGACATATTAACATTACGATCTGTGCGTTACGTGACTCTGTGGCGTCTTGTTGTTCCAAATGATGCTTTGATTAACATCAACATCTGATCACCTTTCGACTAAAATCAAATTTTCCTTATTAAAGCAATAATGTTCCTAAAGTTTAGTTTAATATTTCAATGGTTTGGTATATTTAATGCTAAAAGTTGAATTTCATACTTAAAAAATTCGAGTTTTCAGACTATTAAGTACTCTTAAGTTGAAAACCGAATTTACTATCTAGGAATTAGTATCATTTGGTACCCTGTAATTGACAAAACAATCTGTATCTATATTTGTCTGCCTGTACTTTCTTGTCTTGTCTATGCTAAAGTTGCTTTTGCTTTGCTTGTTTGTCTTTTCTTTTCTTCTTTCGTTCGGTCTTCAACTTCTAGTATCCACCCAAGTTCCAAAGTAAAGCAAAAGTTAGTTGAGTGGATATTGTGTCATATCGTTTTACTAGTATTTAATGGAATTTTTAAAGTTGTCGGGAAGTTTATGCCGCTGCCTGTTCATACAGAGAATTACTTTCTAGTTATGGACTTCCATTAACTTTGGTAGGTATTACACTGCTATTCGCCCAGTTATGACTAATTTGGTTGTTTTACTCAAATCCGAGCTAGCCGGTTTAAATATCTCTGTTATTCTTTTTTTATAGAGATGACAGCGTTGAACTTGTTATACATTACATCCATAAGATTGTGATTTGTAAAAGTTCAAGAATTTCTGTTGTCTTATTATTATTATTTTTACTTGCCTCTTTACTTAAGGATATTATTTTAAAGATTTGCGAAAGCAATTCTGCGTTTGCTGACTCAGAACAATCGTGCTTCTTAACTCTGAAATATTCATATTAATTGTTACTATTAAATAAATATAAATTCATGATAATGATTTGTAAGTTGCAACAACATTTCGTATTCCTGCAGATTCTTATTTAGTTCTGTGTTATGCTATGACAGTTATATAAACTTTTTTAGTAATGTGCATATTAGTGTCATTCTGAGTCTTCTTAGCAGAGGGTTTGTTACAACAGGTTGGGATGTTACTTTGTTATTGAGAGATCTTAAAAGATCTGATTTAGGGAAGCATTGATTTCTATTATATTTGTAGATTTAATTTTCTTTTATCCCTTGACATGCCCTTTTTAACACAGAAGTCTACCAACGGGCCACCAAGGCAGCAACACTAGATATTGTAGCAAGGACTAATGTCTAATCGTAGGGTAAAATTAAGGAAGATTTTAAATTTTTACAGTTGAAGATGGCAAAGAAGGATGAGGACGAGGTCATCTGTGAGACATTTATGGTGAAGAGGTCTCAGAACAAAAAGCTGTTCACTCCGGTCAACTATAAGGAGAGATGGATAGTCCTCACACGCCGTGCACTAATTTATTATGACTCTGGAAGTGAAGTAAGTATATTTATTATTCAATCTATTTTTAATTATTTTTGTCATGCATATCTATTAGTGTGAAAAATGGAATGAAACCATGGCATGACTGCTGATGGTACTACGGGTTTACCACGAAGGAAATACACATAACTATCACAATTCTTGCCTAACAATAAATTGTAATGAATTAGATTATTGCATTAACTCATCCTCTCCATTATGATTTTATGGTGTCATGTTGTAGTGGGGTTTCATAACCAAAGTTCACCGCCTGAGTATTGATCCGATTTTATTTTGTAGGATTGGTTAGTTAGAGTTAGACATATTCCGTGAATGACTTTCCTGAAAAGAAATAAACTCAGCATACCTTTTATTAAATAATAAACTAAACCTGGGTTAGAATAGTGCCACTCCATGTCTTCCCGTGGATGTTGAAAGAGGCAACTAAGGGAATAAGGGCTTGTACATAGTACCTACTGTTAGGTGATGGGCTTGCAACCTGTCACTAATACACTAGTAAACTTCTTGGCCTGATTGTGCAAAATGTGGTTACAGAATTATCAATAAGTCTTTACAGTTGTTGGTATTTCTGTAGCTCTGCCTACCCCACTCTGGGATTGAAGCGTGATGTTATGTATGTAATAAACTAAAAAAAAACTTAGTACCTCCTGTTTATTATAATCTTAAAAGAAACTGAAAAATAATGATGTTTTAAAACAAAGCCAAACAAACTTCTTATGCCTACCTACTTAGCACATGCTTGCAACATTGTACAGTTGAGTTCTCAGATATGTAGACACTTTTGCACCTTATCCCATTGAAATAAGATGCGAAAATGTATACATATTTAAGAACTTGACTGTTTAATAGAAGTTTCTTTACTGTATAATATATTATTCTAGCTTTTGACACACCTGGAGTCCCAACTCATAACGAGTGTGGAGAAACACCCTCCTCTTGCGCTTTGGGCTCTACTAATAGCTTCAAAAAAACACTGTACCTATGTTCAGCCAGCTTCATGGCGAACTCCCGAGCTCCATTTGTGCCCTAAGCTTGCTGCAATCAATAAGGCAAAGGAATCTCAACTGTTATACATTTTTATCTCATATTACAATACAAGTTTAATTTACTTCTTTATTTTATGCTGCCAAGGATTACCTATTTAATTAACTAATAAGGTATGTACTGACCCACAGTTAATTTTAGAAAAATGTGTCTTCGTCTTCTTTTTATCTTTTTGATGTTTTTGTCTCTTTTATGTTTGTGTGTTACATGGCCAAATTTATTATATATTATAATAAGTTTTCTAATAGTTACTTTTTTATGAATGAACTTCCTTATTTGATAATTTTACGGTTTCTGAGGACCAGGGACCCGCCCACCTATTCACCGATAAAAGCCTTTGAAAGATTAGTCTTTCAAAGGCTTTTATCGGTGAATAGGTGGGCGGGTCCCCTGAATAAAATAATACCCCACTAAAAGAATAATCTCTTGGAACGAAATATATAACGATGTTATTAGTTAAACTAACCATTCGCTATAAGGGAAACCTCAACAGCTAAAAGCACAGATAACCCTTATAAATAGTGCTTAAAAAAGCATATAAATAAGTAATAGACTTATAAAACCCATTAGTAACCCCTTGAATGGGATAGCGGGTTTTAAAAGCAAATCAAACGGTTTTTAAGCGATACGGCTTTTCTAAGTAAAACTCTTATAAAAACCCCTAAAATCCCTTGAATGGGATAGCAGGCCGGTCCCTGCTGAGGACTATGACTCAAATTTTCCACCTCCACAAGATTAGGTAGGTAACTCAAATAAGTTTGACAATACTGGTTTTAATTCTGCTTTTCACTCTAGTCTTGATTAAATGTATGTTGGGGATGGATATATGTAGAAAGATAAAAGTGCAGTGTTATATAATTTATTGCTATTGAATAACACCAAGAGGTCAATCATAATGCTCAAAATAAAATGTAAACATACTTTACACTTCAAGTTCTAACCTAAGTAAGCTTAAAAAATATAATAATATACCTTCCTAATGACTATTATCCTTGGCCAGCTAATCCTCCGACGGGTGATCGGAGCATTTTGCGTGAGAGTACACAGCACTAAAATGAGAAATGCATATTATTATGTATTTAAATATACACTTGTCGACAAATAATACGGGTCAGTACGAAAAATTAGAATAACTCAAAATAATAGAGCTAGCAACAAGAATGAAACGGTATGTTGTAGATAATTTAATAGATAATAAAACGACACTAAATGTTGCAAACGTTTATTTCTTTATTTGTTAAAATTAGTTAAAAAACAAAATATCAACATGTTTTGCGTTGAAAAATTAAAAGACAACCTCATAAAGTCGTATACTTCGTATTGCCTCCACGGGCTCTTCGTACAGCTGCCAGACGATGGGGCATGCTTTTTATTAAGTTTCTTATGCGACGATGCGGGATATTATTCCATTCTTCCACTAACGCATGTTTCACGTCTCTAAGTTTAGCTGGGACGGGGTTTCGACTTATTACACACCTCCCGAGCTCGTCCCAAGCATGCTCAATCGGATTTAAATCCGGGCTTCTTGAAGCCCAGTCCATGCAATTGGTGCCAACTTGAAGATACTCATTAACGATTCGAGCTGTATGTGGCCTAGCATTCTCATGCATGAATATGGAATTTTCACCCATAATAATCAAGTATGAGCCGACATGCTCATTAAGGATCTCTTCTACATATCTTGCACTAGTTAGCGTGTCATTTTCTATCAGCACTAATTCCGTGCGACTCTGAAGAGATTCCATCCCAAACCATAACGGATCTACCGCCGAATGATACTTTTCTTCAAAACACGCTTGAATAAAACGTTCCCTTGGCCGTCGGTAAACTCTTCGCCACCCATTCTGTGTGTACAGCATAAATCTGGATTCATCAGAAAACATTACTCTTGCCCATTCTTCGTCTCCCCATTGTGTACGTTCGCGGGCGAAACGTAACCTTGCTACTCGATGGTTGAAAGTTTTGAGCCATTTGCGGGTCTATGTGGTGTCAAATTAACTTCTCGGAGCCGCCGTCTTACAGTCCGGTCGCTAACGTCGTCTCTTCGGGGTCTCTCGAAAATGATTTGTTACTTAAACTGACGTGAGGTGTCGATTTCAGAGCATGGTCGTAACAATAAACCGATCCTCTAGAGCAGTAGTACACCTCGGTCTGCCATTTTCTGGTCTTCTAATGTGTGCCCGTGTCTCGGAGACGTCGAACGACTCTTTGTACCGTAGAAAGTGACACGCCTGTTACTCTCGCTGTAGTTCTCTGACTTCTGCCTTCTTCCAGCATAATGACTTTTCGGGTACATTCTTCTGCCCCCTATTTCACCATACTGACAATGACAGGTGACAGGTGCCATTTTAGTGTACATGGCGCAGCTTATAGGTATGAATCCCAGTGAGTAATAAGCGTGTTAACTTTGCAATGTATACCGAATTGTCACCTGTCACTTTTCATTGTCAAGATGGTGAAATAGGGGGCTGGTGTTAGCGACATGATAGTAATAGGTACAATAATGACCGTGAAAGACGATGATGACTGCCTTTTATCATTTTGATTTCACAGATGCAAAACAAAAGTGAGAAAACAAGCAAAAGCTAATACAAACAAATATTTTATTACAAACAAAAGTAAAAAAATAATTATACAATTACATTTTAATTAAAATTAACTTATAAAATAAAACCCTCCATTGCACCCACTTGCGGCATCGTGCCGAGGACGCTCACAGCATTACCCCGTTGCACTGCAATGCTTAGTCGTTGAGCAAAAAAAGAGCCTTGCCGGTGGTCGCCAGAGACGCCGATTAACTTGTCTAACACTTCTTTTATGATTTTTTTCGTGTCAGACGACCACGGCCCATAAGTTTCCAGTGCAAGTGCAGCAAATATGTAATTTGGCTTTTGGTATTTGCGGAACTTGATGGTTTGGGCGTGGTATGCGGCGGTCCCTGGCTTGCGAGAAAAATCTTGGACGTGACACGGCGTATCAAGGACCACGGAATTAACGTGCATCCATCGGGTCTCTTTTCGTCTGAGGCAGACAGGTCAGTGGGCTCCAGCGAAGCCGGGAAAGCAACTGTGCTAAGAGCCACGGATCAGATCGTTGATCAATGTATGTCTGTAAACCAGCACTGGACTGGCAACACAAGCAAAAGTAAAACATGCGTGATTTGAATTTATTACCAAATTCCAAGTATTTTTTCAAAATACGTGTACCTATAACATTTAAGGTTCTATGGTTTACGATATTAAGTTCTCTTTAATATAAAATTAGTTCCATGCACGTTACATTATTAATTTGCAAGATACAGAGAATTTTGTCTCTGACCCGTATTATTTGTCCACGATGTAAGTATTTTTATCGTTATCTAGTTATTATAGTACAAGTGTAGAGCTTGTTTTGCGACTAGGGGCCCATTTCACGAACAATTCATATTGTTGAACGAGATTCCCGCTTGTAATACGGTGTAAGATTGTCCCCTGATTATTGTACTCTTTTCTCGCCATATTTTTTATATTTTTTTTTATATTTTTCTTTATTGAGGAAAACAAACAGCATACAATAGTACATAAAATATTATGTCAAAAATGGGTAGCTCACAAGCCAATAAAGTTTTCACTAATGTACACATACACATATTTTGGAATCAGATTCACAAAGTCAGCTAAGCTTGTGCCTTGTGTCCAACGCAAATTATGACGATGATATTGATGGGTATGGGAGAAGGCAGGCGGTAGATCGGTCTTCCCGCCTACCCCACTAGCCACTAACTAGTCCCCTCGCCACGATCTAGATAACCCATGAAAGAAGTTCTGGCGTATTGTGTAAAACCGACTCCGGCCGTATTTCATTATAGAGCTAAGGAAAGTAGTATCTATTGGTAGGTAAGTAGCCATTACATTCGAACCCTGGGTTATTTATAGTAACCTGTTAGTGCTCAGCGAAGCGTGCTAACAATGGGTAATGCAAACACATAAAGAATGGGTTGGTTTATGTTAATGCAAACATTAAAATATGACACTCATGTTGATGAGAAAGTTCAAAAATTATCGCTCGTCATATACATTTACTTATCTAAAGCTTAATTGATTCCTTTGTGTAACGAGAGTTACCCATATAGTTTTTAAGACTAACTTTCGTTACACAAAAGACGCGATCGTGATTTTTGTTTTTATATGCCTTTAACTATGTTATTTTTTTTAAAAACGACTTATAAAGCCACAAAAAGACAAGGCTGATCTTAATTTTCTTCTAAATATATCTTGTTAACACGTAAGCATGTGTAAGACCTGTAAAGAACGGCGCGCGTTTTTCTGTCTAACTTTATTTCCATGGTGGTTTATTTTAATTAGTAATAGCAGTTATATAGTTAGTTACAGAACTTCTGCTATCAGGTGAAGTGGAATGTGCTTGTTTTCGACGCTGTACGAAGTGAATTAACGCAACGTGCACACTTGCTGTCAGTTGCATCGGTTTGGTCTGAATGAAAATGCAAATTCTTACCCGTCCAATTGCGAATAAATTGCGGATTTCAATTTAAATGGTTTGATATAACCACTTACCTATGTTTATATGTAAAAATCAGTAGACCTTGTCTAACAGCAGTGTGCCCTTTTGAATGAGGTTCAAGGAAATTTTGTTTTGAGGATATTGGATACCTTTGCGTTATATGGTGTGTTTTTAACTAAAGTGTCATTCTATGGAACTTGCTAACTATGTAAACAAGCCGCCATACTAAAATTGACATTAGATGTCAATTTCAATATTGTTTGTTTACATAGTTAGCAAGTTCCATAGAATTACAGTATAGAACAGTATAGGGAATCCCGAAACCATAGGAGATAGAGGAAAACTGTCTCAGGTCTTTTTTAACCGACTTGAAAAGAAGGAGGAGGTTCTCGTCGGGTTCTTTTTAGGGTTCCGTAGTCAAACTAGGAACCCTTATAGTTTCGCTATCTCCGTCCGTCCGTCCGTCCGCCAGCAGCCTAGCTCAGAGACTCTTAGTACTAGAATGCTAGTAGCTGTAATTTAGCATTAATATGAGTCTATTGTCCCCTCCCCGTAAGCCAAAATAATAAAATAGTAAATCTGAAAAATATCTTTAATGAAAGTGGATATACAGGGTGGAAAAAATCTATGGGCCCTGAAGGGGACCTACCTTAAATCCTTTAGTTAGCTCATTTGACTGCTAGGAAACATTCATTTATTTTTTAAAAGAAACAAAACTGCATTCTAATAATTTTGCTTGTCTCACCCGGGATTCGAACCAACTGAAATAAAATAAAATAAACCCTTACTATTTTATTATACGAATAAAATTTCAGAACATCTTTGAAAGCATTTTTTTTTAATAAATGAATGTTTCCTTTCAGTAAAATGAGTTAACTAAAAGATTAAAGGTAGTTCCCCTCCAGGGCCCATTGATTTTTTCTTCTTGTATATAACGAATTGAAAAGAAAAACTATCACGACTAAGAAGACATCATTGGTTCTTGAGATACAGGCGATTAAAGTGTTTATACCTACTAAAATCATCTAAGACGGCACCAAATTACATTAAATAGAAAGTTAGTCATTAGTGTCATTACTTGTTGTTTTTTGTGTTTGTTGTACTTAACGGCTTCGGAACCCTACACTGAGCATGGTCCGACATGCTCTTGCCCGGTTTTTTATAATACTTATTCCCTGATTAATCAAAGACCGCTGGACCGATTTCTATTTTTTTGTTCGAAAGGGTATAATTTCTATTTGGTCCCATTAGAAAGAGAAATCGAGGGATCTCCTTAAATATTACAGGCATACATTTTAGTATTTTCAGTAACAAGTTCAGCATTTGCATTCAAAAAGTATCATTTGGTGAAATGGAACTGACGCTGAAGACCACAGACGGCTACCGGGACTCCTCAACGGTACCCTAGGGTGGTGATAAGATATCTCTAACAAGATAGTTGAGCGACTATGACGAAGCACATTAAAATGGTTTAAATATACGATTTTTTTTTAAACCATATGCCGACTTCAGTTTGTCTGACCCTACCCTATTTAAAAAGGCGTTTTTTGAACGCAGTTTTTTTGTTTCTTATACCATTTAATTTATTTCATTTCTGAAATTAATTAGTACTAAGTTATTTTTATGAACAAGTGTAAGATGGACTAAGATTTATCTTCTTATTTTTCATCCTTTGTTGTCCTAGTTGAAAAATAACGTACGTACACTGTATATCGACTAGTCCGTTTTTCCTTATTACTACGACATGTCCTTCTTTAAAAGCTGCTTAAAAAGAGTATTCAGGGAAGCAACTTGGTTGTGTTCCTGGCATTGCTAACGTTTATTTATGGGCGACGGTGACTGGTTACCATCAGTTGGCCCGTCTGCTAGTTTGCCTTTTATGGCTATATTTTTGTATTAAACCTTTTCAACGTCGTTACGTCAAATACAAATGCCAAACATGTATTACAAGTTATGCAAAGTTTAACTTAGTCCATACGAAATAACGTCTCTTTAAAACTGTACCTGTGACAACTATAAGCGTCGGTGGCGTTGTAGGCACGACAGCTCATGACTACTTTAGGCGTCGTTGGCGTTCAAAGGGTAAATGTAGATAAGCTGGTGTCATTGTTGGAGGCCTGTGGAACCTAGATTTTCAGTCACTACATTTTAAATACGTAATTAATGTGAAAAAAATGGATTTGAACATGGATTTGGTACCCATTTTTTTTTCGTTAGTTTCCGACGATAAAAGCTCAAATAACAAACTAATTTCTTATGAAGTTCTAATTGGCCTTCTATTATTTTATTAAACATTGCCTTTAAGAAAATTCCTCCTAGTGACTAGTCCATCTAGAATCTAGACTGTTTAGAAACTTCTCCTCTAATTAACTCTACTGGGATCAGAACGACAGTCTTGCACTGTATGCCATCTACCGTTGAGTCGATCAGTCCTTCAATATCGGTGCAATCAAGCACTCGCGAGGCGAGGTGGCGTTGAGAATATACGGTGAGAAAGAGGGTGAGAGGGTTTTCGCCGCGCATGCGCTAGTAGGGTGTGTCCCACCGCCCTCCGCCGCGGGACCCCGGCGCCAGTTCCGCACCGGCTACCAGTCCTTGCTACTCGCACTCCTGCACCTCATATCACTGGTAATTACCAACCACTATATCTACATACCTACGTGAAACCTTACCAAAAGAACCTTTGAACACTTCTCCAATACGAGTTTACTCGTAAGTTTCTATCATAACTTTGTCTACTGTTCCTACGTCTAACGAACGGATACCAGATTTGTGCGCATTCCTTTTACAGTGCCTGCCTACGCAGGACCAAATATGTACCCGGCTTAAAATGGTCACTTTTCTCGTTTGATTGGCGTGACTATTTATAGTAATAAAAATGTCTAATAAGAGATATTTTCATGGGTTCTTTTCCTGGTTGTTGTTTTGTTTTTTTAAACCTATTGTACGAGTATCTACGAATTGTTATTTCATAAATCGCATTCCTGACGCCGTAAATTTGAGTGTTACATTCATCTGATTTTATATTCTCTAGTACCTAACATGATTATTTGTAAACGGAAAAATCATTACCGTCGTTTTTTAAAAGTACAATTCTTGTCACTTAAAACTACGCCGTTATCTTATGTAGAGCGTAATGAAGCTTATTGCTGGCTTTTACGGAGCCCTCGTACGTTGCAAAGTGTACACTGCAATCAGTACAAAAGAGGGAACAACCCTCACCGCATTAATGTATGTGTAGTCACGGCACTGCACTGCTCACGTGCGGCCCCTCGTTATCCAAGCAATTTTAATGGAGGGCCCTCCGCGACTGGCGCGCTAATTGTTTGAAAAAGACTCACTGTTGCTTTCGGCATTTTTCTGTCGCGGACCTTTTGTCAAGGTGTCTTAGTACGGATTCATACGTGTTTTCTAAGGCTTTATCTTCATGGTGCGGCTTTTGTATGGATTTGTATCTGTTTGATGGACGTCTACGGTTTAGTAGGACCAATTTTTGTGATGAATCGTTTTTAAACGTGAATGAACCGATAAACAGCTCTAAAAAGTGCTAGTCTGTCTAAAAGTTTAAACTCGATTGATTTAGGAGACGGATTAATGAAGTTGTAAATATTTTTTGTATTGGCATTTTTGTAGTGGATGCGTTTTAGTATTGCTGTGTAAATAATACAATTTCCAAGTTATAGATACTTCGATGTTGTACGAAACAAATTGATCTTGTTATTAATTTAATAATTTCCTCTTGTTATGTCCTTAAATTTGGACGACAATAGCATGATAATGAACATAATGATCTTAACAATGCTCAAAAGCTACGGAAATAAATAATCCAAATTTTCTTGTTCAATTCTTAAAATTGATTTTCAAGTCGGCGGCCCACGTTGCTACTCTTAAATTTACAAGTAATACGATCGATTAGGATCGGGACTGGGATCGGACATTGGTTTACCGAGGTGCAGCCTCGAAAACGGCTTTACCTCCCACAGGGAAATCCTCTTAGCGGTTTTATTACTCAGTTCCGTTCTCGGGTGTTTGAGTACGGAAACTCATTTACCGGCCGTGTCAATAACTCTACATCCTTCAGTATCGTGTGCAGGCAGTGGCATGAGGCAAAAGATCTACCTACGATTATGTTTTACTAAAATATCTTTTCTTTTCATAATCCAGAGATCATTGCTCCCCCGGAGCTACTATTCTGGATACTTTTGATCTTTCCTGCTGGTCCTGAGATTTACCCTTTCATAAGATGCGTGTCTGCTTGTTTAAATAACATAAAGTGATAGATGAAACAAGCGAATACCTATTTTGTGGTCCCTTCGTCTGCACCGCACTCCTTTATTGTCTTAAGCTCGTCCGTCAAGTTTTAAGCCTTCCTGGCATCAGTCATCAGTCACATCATCAGATTCAATCCAAAAAAATACTAGTCTTATCTCGTGCATCAAATATAATACAAATTTCGTAAATTATCAAATGACATCGTATTTTATTTGGATTTTTCAGTTCAGTTATCGATGGAGCTTAAAGACAAAAACGAGCTATTCCAATGAAATACGATGTGCTATATTTTTGTGTTATTTGTTTTCGGAATAACGACTAGTAGGGGTTCTAAATATAACTTAATGATTAAGTATTTATATTTTAATGGAATCCCAACGACTTCGTACAATTACTACTATTACTATTATAACTAATAATTTATATTATTATTATTACTATTTCTTCCCGTTTAGGGTCGCTTTTCGAGAAATCATTTCTAGGTTCTAAGAAAAATAAAACTACATTTTAGGGCACATCTAGAGTACAACCTAGCCAAGATATATTTTGTCAAAATTTCAGGAACATATAGGTTTAGGAGTTTAAGTATTATATTTATGTTTTCTGTTTAATAAAAGCCCTCTCTTTGTGTTGGACGTTAAAATAGCTATAGATTTGTCCCGTTTGGTGTTACCTCTAAAATATAATAACTTCACAATAAGCATCATTACTTCATTAGAGCTTTAATAAGTACCTAAGTACGTGCGGGAACCCTCGATGCATGAGTCCGACTCGCACTTGAACGGATTTTTTTACTGACTTTACATGTAAGCATACATTTAATGTCTACGAAAAAACTACGTAGTAGTGTAAGCAGTATTCAGGCAGTAATTGGTGTCATCTGTTACGTGGAGTAGCTCCCGCGGTTGGCACGCTGCCATCCTGCCCGAGCCGCTCCTTATCGTAGCGTGCCACCCAGTGGACACAATACGAAACACTACTACCGCATAGTGCCTTACCCCGCCACATACGTCAACAATTTTCAGGAACTGCTTAATTTGTAGCCGAGTTTCCTAACTTGTTCAATTTAGCGGTTTCATTATTCCATTGTAAAGTTGGTGTGCCTAGTAGTGGTTAGTTCCGACGAGAACCGGACTTCTCTTTTATGGATTACTTAAGTAGAAATGGTTTTTGTCGTCGGCTTTTTGCTTAACTTTTCCGCAGCGGGCCGGTCAAAGTTTAGTACTTTTAAGCTTTTAAGAGTGCTTGGAAAGCATAATTGTCGGTTGACGTTTTTAAACTTTTTTTTTTTTTTTTTTACCTATTTATATCGCATTAAGCAATCAAGAGCGTTGAGCGTATGTTCATTTTAATTGCAAAATGAGTACCTACACATTTTTATAACCTAGTTGGAGTAATCTGGTCTTTAAATAATGTTTTAAATCATTATACATATAGTCGTTATCCAATCAAGCTATAATTTTGTATACCGTCTTATGTACAGTCAAGGGCAAAAATATGTATACACTTTAGTACCTTGTCTATTTAACGTCACGTTTAAGCTGTCATATGAAATTGTGACAGCGATCAAAGCGGCAAGGTACTAAACTGTATACATATTTTTGCCCTTGACTGTACTTTTGATGACGAGCTGCAGCCTTAGGGTATTTTAATCCCTTACATACACTTCGCCGGTGGAATCACCAACGATCCTAAATTAAGTTGTTCGTGAGTGTCTTTAATTTGGGTAGTTCTTCACTCATCTTGACGCAGCCAAACCAATGTCGTAAACGTCAACCTTACCCCTTATAATGCTTACGAGCGCACGGATCACGTTGTTCTTTTCGCTTGAAATGTACGAAATATGTTAAGAGACATGTTACCCTGTGCTTACGAGGGGAGCTACTTGATAATCGGTATTAAAATGGGAGATACGTAATTCGTTATAAATTTATTGGAATATGCACACTTTGTGTTTGCAAAAACTTAGTAACGTCATTCAATTGTTTTATTTTAGCCCTTTAAAATTATTTTTAATTTTGGGGGTCAAATTTTGTACCTTCACCTCATCGGCTCTTGATTTATATATAGTTGTTTTTGAAAATTACTGAATGAAAAGTAGGAGTCTAAAGCAAGGGCTACATAACAGGGGAAGCGGTTATCAGTTCTGAAATTTGGTCGAAGACCCGAACCCTTGTCAATTAGAAGGCTCTGAAACACAATTCCTGCCGCAAATTCGTTTTTTTTTCTTTTGCTTATTTTCACATACCTACCTTTGAAACAGTAATGTTAAATAACTTAAATCTTAAGATTATTAAAGCTCCATTTGTAAAAGCTAATGTCGCAGTTATTATTTGTAGGCCTCAATAGTCCTGGAAAAGGCCGAAAAACCTACCCTAAATTTTGGTGACACAGCTGGAGGTAAAAAAAAATTATACAAAATTAATTTATCCTTAATCATAAAGATAAACCAAGGTTTGATTTTCAGTAACAACATTCTTTAATAATGCATCAGGACTTCCTCCACACCGCTCCAAATAATTACAAAACTCACTCTTATTTGGCCGACTCGTAAAATTGTTCATACACGTATGTTTTTGTTTAGCTATCACAGAAAAACAAATTAATAATGTATATATATATTTTTTCTCTAATTTAATGACTGATGAATTTGACTAGTGCCATGGTATAGTTCAAATTAAAAGAATATCATTATGGGGATGGTTCATCTTCTTCTTTAAGTGCCTCTCCAACTAGTGAAGGTCGGCTACCAACTTCTGGAATCGTTGCCTGTCCTTAGCGAGTCGAAACAATTCGGATGCGCTCGCTATTCCAGTCCACCCGACCAACTCGCCGTTTACCGGCAACCTTGCCCATCATTATAAGATGCAGAAGGTCATATCTATCGTGCTTAAGCATGTGACCGAGATATGCAGTTTTTCGCCTCTTAATCATAGGCAAAAAATCCCGTTTCTGCTTAGCTCGCCGCAGAACCTCATCGTTTGTGACTTTGTGCGTCCAACTTATTCGGTTCATACCGATTACCAAAACATTCAAAACTTATGGATCACCCCTCATAAACAAACAGAAAACTAAAACGACGTTTGCTGTCGTTGAATAAGTTTTACAAAAACTTAAATGATAAAGACTTTGACCCAACATTGTGACCATGTCATCCTCGTGAAAAACGCATTTGTTCACATTTATTGTTAATTACACCTACAAGTTGTCATTGTAAGCGCCAATGTTGGTAAATAAATGCCTACCTAGATTTATTTATATTAATGCACTTTTAGCAAACAGTTCATGCCACTTGTTAATTAACTCACTTTTGTAGTACATTTGCTCGGATTGAACTGAAAATTAAATTTATTTTTATGCATCGTTGCCATGGCCCGCATGGGCGGATCCGATAAACGCTGCCAAGCGGTTTCAGTTTTATCGAATTCAATTAGTGGTTGCTCTACCGTGCGCTTCTAGAGTTCTTTAACAGTTGCGAAAAGCTGAAATAAAAGTTTAATGGTCTCCAATAACTGTTCAAGTGTTACCGCTTTTATTTAAGTAACTGAAAGGCATTATCTAAAAAAACGATGAATCCTTTTTATGTTTTCAAGCTTTTATCTTTTTGTGTGTGTATGTCGGTATGTCTATGTCAGAACTCTATTACGGCAAACATGGTCCAAGTGAATTCAATGCGTCAATTTTGAGTTTAAAACTGGTTGTAGTTTCTTGAGCAGGGTCCGTCCGGATCTCTATTACCATCTTATCCCTTAACTTACTGCCAAGCAGCATTGTTCGCATTGTTGTGTTCCGTTGTGGGGATAAGACAACTTAACTCTTATTGTGTTGATGAAGGTATATTGTGTGTTAGGCATCAGAAACCCTTGTCAATACTTTCAAGTTTCGTTAACATTGACGCTTTTTTTAAAGAATGAAGAGGCATCTAAATTTACCAATAAGTTGCTCCGGAGCAACTCTTCAGCGGTTGAAAATAATATTGAAATAAGTGTATTCTATCAACAGAAGCGCAAGGAGCGCGGGCGCATCGAAACCGACTCGATCCACACTGTGGAGCTAGCAGAGCTGGGCGAACTCGGCAAGCAAATCCCGGAGGGGGACAGCGACAGCCCACTCTTCAGGTTTCCTTTCCAGGTAAGAGTTTTGAATGGTTTGCAGTTACATGAGAATTACATGACGAGGGTGATGATACGATGATGATAGGGCGTTCCGTAAAAACACTATAGAAGAAACTAGATGCATGGGAGGACTAAGTAAAAAATACTTTGAAATAATAAATGAAATGTTTAGGTCGAGTCGAGGCAAAAATCAAGTTCAAGCAATTGACAGTTATTTCAAAAGAATTAAAATTCAAATCAGATGAGGAGATATAACATTCGACCAAATTGTTTTGAAAGTTTTAAAAAACCACGCCTACAAAAATATTGCGGCAACAAATTTTACTTAATAGCTCCCTCGAAATATTTGAAGGCGTAGTCATTTATGCCATTTCGTTTGTCTGCTGTTACCCTTTAAAGGGCTCCACCGACTAATACAATTTAACCGTAGAGATAACTTGAGCCTCCGGAGAGGCGATCAAGGGTAAAACTGAAAGTTTCGGTAAATAAAAACTGCAGTTAGTTAGTGTAAAGTATTTTTATTGTTCACTTTTCCATGCGTTCAAACCAGTCGTTAAAGCACTTATTGAACGCTGAAATAGGGGTCGACAAAATTCCCATTTTAAAGGCCTCCACTACTTCTTCCGGCTTCTGAAACCGCTTTCCACGCAGCTTATCCTTAATTTTAGGGAACATGAAAAAGTAATTTGTGCTTCTGTTAGGGCTGTATGGTGGATTCAAATTCAAATTATTTATTGCGTCATACTTTGTACATGAGTTCTTAAAGTGGTAAGTCTAGCGTGAAACGTAAATCCCGTAAGGGCACAGCAATTTGGTAGAACATGCGCTATTTTATTTATTGCTAAGGTAGGTAAGTATTCATAACTAGTATACCTACTTTACAATGCAATTTCAACTTAACTATCAAAATACTTTCATATATTCTTATACACAATTCAGAGGAAAATAGATTATGATGGTCTAGTGGTTCGACTGTTTCACTGTCCTATCTGGACGGTGAAAAAGTCTCAGTGGTTTTCCGAGTGGTGTGAGGGCTGGCATTTTCTTGGTGTTGCGGCGACTAGGTTTTTTAATCGGAGTTCAGCTAAGATACTCAGTAGAAAAATACATGTTTACCAATCGGCATTGACCGTTCTACGATCTTCAAGAGAAATTGTAGCAACGTGATCTGATAGTATGATTGGAGACAAACGTAGCCACCATCTTATTTACCGCACTTCGAGAACGAATAACTTTACTTTCGTCCTGTGAAATTTATTTATTTATTTTACTTTCAGGCTCATAGGTATGCATATGAATGTGTGGAAGCTTGTAATTTGCTCTTAGATATAAGTATGGTCGATCAATTTGTATTAGGCAGTAAGGTTTAAAATAAAATAAAATATATACACGACACGTCACCTGATACGACGCTAAAAACTGTATTTGAGCTATTGACTCATTCCAATACCCAAAAACTCTTGAATCTCCCCATATGTCACATGCCGATCTTCTTTTATCAGGTGAAGCTCATCGTTATTTTCTTGCGTGAGTATAGATTTTGGTGAACCTTCACGCACGTCGTCAGTGAGGGATATACGGTCACGTTGAAATTCTGAATACCACCTGTATAATGTTATGTCGTCTTTGAAGGTGCTTCATTACTAAAAGCAGCAATGAAACTAGAGATTATAAAAAGGCATAATAATTGTCAAAAATAAGTTTAGTTTAGTACGAATATAGTATTCCCGAAACGTACAGTGCAGCCCTCGTAGTATATTATCACAATCCACCCCACTTGCTCGGTACGCTGTACTAGTAAATATATTATTTTAGTTAGGTTGCATTTCTTTTACATTGACTACCTGCAGTAAGTGGATCAGATAGTAGGTTCTTACAGCTCCGTAAATTAGGTTGAGCACTTACGGGCCAGTGAAGCCTCAGCATTGTCAGCGTTATTGCTGAAGTTACGAGACTGATATTAATGAGCCCAGCGCCGAGTGACGGCTACGAACACGCTCGCCAAAGCTAGGCTTGCATTTGACATGAATGCGTTTTGAATCTATTGTGTCCGCTCGGCTTATGTAAAAATGATAGTAGTAGTTGCTCATGCACATTTGTATGGGAAATAAACATTGAACAAAGGTAACTTAAACTAAGCTTTAAAACCAGACACAGGTTTTAGGTTTTTTGTGTAAACAACTATTATGGTAAGAGCTTATTTTTAGCGATCCGTCCGTCCGTCGTAACTTTAAAGAACTGTATCTTGTCACCCGTAACTATATAGCGATAGCAGGTTGTATGTTTACATAATATGTGTACATAATATAACCGCAGATTTCCTAACAAATAATTAAAAAAGAAGCAAAATAACAACAGGGGTTCCATACCTTAAAAAGGGAGGACAGAACCCTTATAAGATGACTTTCGTCAGTAATGGAGGTTTTTCTCGAAAATTGAGTGATGTAATGGTCTTAACGTGCATATAATTAGAAATTAAACGAACTTACCTGTAAGTGAAGTTCCATCCTAATTATACGAGGGCTTCGTCCGAAGAGATTAGCATAATCCACACATCTAGTATAATATATTGCCCGTCAATAAAGGGATGGAAAGTTATTTCACATTAATGTGGGAGTTATATTTTATAATGCAGTTTAAATTACAAGAGCTTACTGTAAGCATTATAAAATATTGTTTTTACAATTGTAAATTAACGGTCTAATGATATAGATAAACATATGAAAAAAATACCATCACACTTGCTCTCCTAGGCTACTGAAGTTTTTTTTTTTTTTAAGTTTTTTAAATAGGCAAAAAATATAATGGGCATCAAAATTATCTATAATACCTGAATTCAGAAAACGACCACATAATTAATTTCCCCTTTTTTTACCCTAACTTAGTAAATCGCTACCAAATCTTAGCGAGCAAAATTACTAGTTATGAATGTTTTAATTTGTAGGTAATAGTCCTAAATGTTTTAGTAATGTCTGTACTTTTAATTGTATCAGCGGACCAAATTTAGTAAATGAGCACCAAATCTTTCCGATCAAATTTAGTCACTATTACCACCTACATAATAATAATAATAATAATATCACGGGACAATGTCACACAAAATGACCTAGTCCCAAATTAAGCCCTAAATAGGCTTGTGCTATGGGTACTAGACAACGATAAACTTACTTATATAGAGAAATATATACTTAAATACATAGAAAACATCCAAGACTCAGGAACAAATACTCGTGCTCATCACACAAATATTTGCCCTTACCGGGATTTGAACCCAGGACCCCTAGCTTCGAAGGCAGGGTCACTCCCAACTAGGCTAGCGTGTCGTGTGTCGTGTGTGTGTTTATAGGTAGCGTCCAATTATCGGAAAACTCTTTATCAGAGATTAAAGTAAACTCTAGTGACACTTTTATTCACTCGTACGATAATTTGACGACACCACAAAAAGTAATAGGGGATACCATAATTTCCCAGTTTAAGTCGATATCGACTGAGGAAAAAGGCTTGGGCCGTACAAATGTAATAACGCATCGTATAGATACCGGTGAAGCCCAACCAATCAGGCAACGATATTATCGCATGTCCCCTGAAAAGCAGCGAATTTTAACAGAGCAAGTCGATGAAATGTTGGCTCTGGATGTGGTCGAGTATTGTGAGAGTGCTTGGTCTTCTCCGGTACTTATCGTTAATAAGAAGAACGGACAGCCTCGGTTTTGCCTCGATAGCCGAAAACTGAATGCTATCACCAAACGCGACGCATATAATTTGCCATATGTATCAGAAATCTTAGATAGTCTCCGTGATGCAAAGTACCTTTCGAGCATAGACTTATCTAAGGCTTTCTGGCAAATCCCTATTGTGCCTGAGGATCGCGATAAAACGGCTTTTTACGTACCTAATAGAGGTACCCTGCGTTTTAAAACCACAGCTTTTGGTTTAACCAATGCACCTGCCACACAGCAACGCCTAGTAGAC
Organism: Acleris holmiana; assembly: GCA_949316455.1. Classification (NCBI taxonomy): domain Eukaryota; kingdom Metazoa; phylum Arthropoda; class Insecta; order Lepidoptera; family Tortricidae; genus Acleris; species Acleris holmiana. The sequence continues at coordinate 12,691,714 of OX438768.1, forward strand.
CAGTTATTTGGGGATATGGAGTTTAACACGTTCGGCGCCGGCAGTGGTTCACTGAGCCCTGGGCAATGCCGGGTGAAATTATCGTGGTCACGTATTTGTGTCACTGGCATAGGAGTACGAATTACATGGACACAAATACGTGTAACTGGCATAGTTTATAGGTAAAATATTAAAATGCGTTTATTTTTATTTGCGGCGTCAGTCCTCTTTCTAACGTGTAGTCGAATAGTGCTAGTGCTGGAAAAAATACTGCAAAATATTTGAAAACTCACTAAATGGAAGAAAACCGTAAGTAATTAGTTTATCATTCAGTGTTTCTCAAACTTTAGTGCTAATCTACTGAAAATAAATTGTTATATAGGTACTAAAGACAAAATAACATATGCCTCCTTAACGGCCTCCGTAGCCCAGTTGGTAGAGACTCTGCCTACGAAGTTGGAGGTCACGGGTTTGATCCCGGTCAGGGCATTTATTTGAGTGTTTATCACAAATATTTGTTCCTGAGTTATGCTTGTTATATACGTACGAGGGGCGGCTGAAAAGTTCTAAGCCTAAGGTATGTTGAGGTTGCATATGCGTTAGCGATACTGGCCACTAAAAAGACCATTTAAAAAGTTAATAAATAAAAGAAAAAAATGTCGTCTTTTGTTTATTACATCTCGAGATATCCGACGCTAAAGGTCATCATGTGTGAATTATCAACGCATATCACGAAAATTGAGCACCGTGCAGTCATTAAGTTCCTCACAAAAAGTGACAAATCGCCGAAAATAATTTTTGAAGAAATGTCTAGTATTTACGGTGAATCTGGCCCTTCTCATGCCACTGTTAAAAAATGGAGTCGACTTTTTAAACTTGGACGGGAGTCGATCGAAGACGATCCTCGCTCAGGAAGGCCAATATCGGTTGGGACTGAAGAAAATACTGAAAAAGTCAAAAAGTTAGTATTAGAGGATCGGAGAATTAAGGTTTGGCAAATAGCTGAAGCCTTAGGTATTAGTAAGGAAAGAGTTGGAGAGATTTTGCATCAACATTTGCATATGACAAAAGTAAGTGCTCGTTGGGTGCCGAAAATGCTCACAGCTTTCGATAGAGAACGTCGTGTTCAAACTTCTCAGGCATTTTTAGAATTATGTGAAGAAGGTTTAGATGAAGTTTGTTCCCGCATAGTAACTGTTGATGAAACATGGATCAGACAGTATGATCCAGAGTCGAAGTCTGAATCTATGCAGTGGATCGAAAAGGGTGAAAGGCCGCCAAAGAAATTCAAGGTTCAAAGATCGGCGTCTAAGCTAATGGCCACCGTGTTCTGGGATTGCGATGGCATTCTTTTAATAGACTATTTGGCGAAAGGCTCTACAATAAATGCAGTTTATTATGCTGAGCTATTAAGAAAAGTGCGACAAGCCATAGTCGAGAAACGAAGGGGCAAACTGAGCAAAGGCATTTTGTTTTTGCAAGACAACGCCCCCGTTCACACCGCTCGTGTTGCCAAGCTTGCTCTGAAGGAAACTGGCTTCGAGGAAATTGATCATCCACCTTACAGTCCAGATCTGGCCCCTAGTGATTATTTTCTATTCAGCAATTTGAAGAAAGATTTAAGGGGAAAGCGATTTGGCAGTGATGAAGAGATGAAGGCGGCTGTACAGGAACATTTCGACAGCCAAAATAAAACTTATTTTTTTAACGGTCTAAAAGCATTATTTAAAAAATGTAATAAATGCATTGAATTAGAGGGAGATTATATTGAAAAATAAAAATAGTAAAAAAAATCTGAACCTTTTTTTTCTACCTTAGGCTTAGAACTTTTCAGCCGCCCCTCGTATATAAGTATCTATATGTATTTGTCTATTATATATATCGTCGCCCAGTATCCACAACGGTTGTACGTTATTTTACAGACAGAAGTTGTTTAGAATTTCATTTCTTGTACATTTTTTCTCGTATTATCATTTCATAGAATAGTCAATTTATAGAATAATTACTTTGAAGACATTTAAATCATCGATTTTTATTTCAAATAAATTTCAATGTTTCTTTTTTCATATCATAAAATAGCAAATTACATATTCTTTGTTCTCATGTTATTTAGTTAATATATAACTTAAGAACTATAAAATCATTTTACAGTGTACGTTATTTTACAGACAGAAGTTGTTTAGAATTTCATGTCATGTAATTTTTTTCTCGTATTTTCATTGCAATTTTTTTCGCATAGTTTATTCAAGAGATGTAAAAAAAAATAACCTCGAAGGCAAGGCGGGAGCTTGCTTCGCTTCGCTCCCGCCTTAGCCTTCTAACCTAACCTATTCAAGTCGGTTCTGCCCAGAGAGGTCATGGTCGCTCACTCATATTTATATCATACTGTAGTATTTAGCTTATAACCCTTATACTTAAAGATAATTTGTATTATGTTGTAATTGATTTTGTTATTATTGGTGTACCCTTACTCTCCAAATAGTAATTTCGTAGAATAGTGTTTCACAAAAATTATTCACAGAATATTGAGTTTCCCACGACTTTGTATACTGTTGTCGTTAGTGTCCTCTTCTTTTACAGAACATTATTTCATAGAACGTATTACTTCGCAGAATTTTCATTACTTAGAAATCTAATTTCTAAAAAAAAATGAAAATTCTACGAAGTGATACGGTCTATGAAAAAATATTCTGTAAAAGAAGGTATTGTTAAAAATAATTATATTGTTTGATAGGTTTGTTTAATGAAAAAATTAAATTATAAAATTCATTGAATTGATTTTCTGTGGAATTTGTTTCTTTCAAATAAATAGTTTTAAAAAAAATATATTCGAAACAAAAATACTAGAACCGAATAGTATATGAAACATTTTCTGTGAAACAAAATTCTGTAAATTTTCTGTCTGTAAAACAAGGGGACACCATCCACAACACAAGCCTTATTGAGCTTACCGTGGGCCTGGGTTGATTTGTGTAAGATTGTCCCGTAACATTTATTTATGTTTATTTATTAATTTTATATGCCAACGGCAGGTAAAGGTGTTGACTATTTCCATAAGGCAGTGGAATGCATAGTATTGAAAGTCCTAATGCAAATTTTGAGAACCGCCGATTTGTGTCGAAAAATGACACAGATTTGTGTCATCGGCATTGTTTAAGGGTAACTTTTATGAAATCTACAAAACTTACAGATTCTAAAACCAAAGCGGAATTCGATTAATATTTCAATAACATAACTGTACATTGAATTATTTCTTTTTTAATTGGAAATTTATCGAGAAAAAGGCTTGAAAATAAAAACACAACATATGTGTCACCGGCATAGGAGTCGGAATTTTTTGATCACAGACGTTGTGTCACCGGCGCTGGACGTGTTAAAACGTTCGCCTATCTTGACGATATTATAATCATCAGCTCAACGTTTGAAGAACATGTTTCACGTCTGTTGCGCGTTTTGGACAAATTAAAACATGCTAACCTCACTGTCAACTTCGAAAAGTGTAAGTTCTTTAGGAGTGAGCTTAGATATTTAGGATACGTGGTTGATGCTCGCGGCTTACGCACAGACCCCGAAAAAGTCGAAGCCATTATTAACTTTCCCACGCCTACCAACAGAAAGGAACTTAAGCGTTTCCTCGGTACTGCCACTTGGTACCGACGTTTCGTACCAAATTTCAGCACAGTAGCTGGTCCCTTGAACAAGCTCACTTCAAATGGCAAGAAGTCACCACCTTTTTTATGGTCACAGGAAGCTGACGCGGCTTTTAATGCATTAAAGGAGTCCTTGGTTTCCGCGCCAGTCCTTTCCTGTCCAGATTACTCGTTGCCATTTGAAGTGCATACTGATGCAAGCAATTATGGCGTTGGCGCTATGTTGACGCAGACTCTGAATGGTAAAGAACACCCCATCGCCTACATGAGTAGATCTCTTACCGGTGCCGAGAGAAACTACAGCATCACAGAACGAGAAACCCTTGCTGTTTTGACTGCTATCGAGCACTGGCGCTGTTATCTGGAGAATGGGCAAACCTTTACAGTGTACACTGACCATTCTGCGTTAAAATGGTTTTTATCATTGGACAATCCTACAGGACGATTAGCACGTTGGGGAGTTCGTCTGTCATCCTTTAATTTTGAAATGAAGCATCGCCGTGGAGTCGATAATGTTATACCAGACGCTCTCTCCCGTGCTGTTCCAGTGAATGCCATCTCTCTTTCTAATGCAGTGGTAAATACAAACGATGTTTGGTATAAGAAAATGTATAATGGTTGCCTTAATGCTCCAAGCAATTTCCCTAACTTCATTATCAAAAATAACTCTCTGTTTCGGCTATCAAAATCAAAACACGTGCAACTTACTTCCGAATTCGACTGGAAAGAAGTAGTGCCTTCTGAATTTTGTGATCAAATAATTGCACAAAATCATTCCGAACCAACAGCCGGACATCTTGGTATATTTAAAACCTATAGGCGCTTAGCTTTAAACTATTATTGGCCTGGTATGCACCAAGATGTCGTGAAGTTTGTGGGCTCTTGTTCTGTCTGTTTGTCATATAAAGCGCAAAATCATACCACCTTAGGAGAAATGGGACGTCCTAAACAGTGTTCACGTCCATTCCAGATGATCTCCATCGATTTCATCGGACCTTTGCCTATTACTCGCAAACAGAATGCCTACATCTTGGTCATATCGTGTTGTTTCTCTAAGTATTGTGATTTCTTTCCATTACGTCGCGCGACTTCGGATGCAGTTGTCAAGATTTTAGAGGACAATATATTTTTAGTTCACGGCATCCCTCAAACCATATTCCTGGACAATGGAAGCCAGTTCATTAGTACGACAACGGAGGCACTTTTCGAAAAGTATAAGATCCCGAACGTGTTCTTCACGCCTAGATATACTCCACAGATTAACACCGTGGAACGATACAACAAGACCCTTGTCTCTTGTTTATCAACATTTGTCCAAAACGACCACCGTACTTGGGACACCTTTATTCCCAAAATTAAGTTTGCCATGAACAACTCCATTAATGAAGCCACAGGTTACTCACCGTCTTTTCTAGTGTTTGGCCGTGAGCTTGTTTTGTGTGGATCGCATTATACGGATTCTGACCTAGGTGACGAGGTGTTATTCCTACCGCGCGATGTTTACGCTGAAAACCGAGGGTGTCTGTCTTCTGTGTTTGACAATGTGCAAGCTTCATTGTGGCAGGCACATGTAAAAAACACTGCCCAGTATAATCTACGACGCAAACACGCAGAATTTAATGTAGGCGATCTAGTCTTTAAACGTACTTACATACTAAGCGACAAAGACAAATATTTTAGTAAAAAGTTAGCAC